>CM066035.1:785202650-785743200 GCA_033557465.1 Ichthyophis bannanicus
TTCCAGATAAATTACCACTTATACACGGATGATATAATGTTATATAACCCATTTAACATCAAAAACCCATCAATCCTAAAACTTACCGAATGCTTTGCAGAGATAACATGGCTCTCAAATCACAACCTTAAGATTAATCTCACGAAAACCGAAGCTATGTATGTAACAAGAAACCAAAGCTTCACCCCTCCTCCTTCAGTCAAAATACAAGATAGAAACATAATAGTTAAAAACAAAATAAAATATCTCAGAGTTCTCATTGACCGCACCCTCAACATGACATCTCATATAAAATACACAAGGAAGATCTTCTATAAACTAAAAATGCTGAAACCATTCTGCCCACTACTTTATGACTTCAAATCCGTAGTCCGAACAATCATCACTCCCCATTTTGACTTCGCCAACACCATCCTACAGAGCATAACAAAACAAACACTAAGACAACTCTAATTAGCGCAACACACTGCAGCTAGGATAACTATGAATATCAAGCCAACAGAACACATAACCCCAATACTATATGACCTCCACTGGTTCCCTATACAAAGGCGCATAAACTACAAAATACTTGTCACAACCTTTAAATTACTCAATGATATCACCCCCTCACACCTCTCTATGCTCATTCAAAAAGAAACTAGCTCCCACTCTCAATGAGACCGCAACAAGAATAAAATCTCCACACCACCAGATTTCAGGAAATCAACGAAGACAACCAACAACAAAGCATTCTCCCACAATGCCCCCAGCCTCTGGAATGCGCTCCCAGACTACATAAGAGAGATAAAAGATCTCAAGATGTTCCGAAAACAACTCAAAAGCAACCTATTTACCCTCCACTTTGGAACACAAAACAAAAATGACTGCACAACCCCCTCCCCCCACATCAATACCACACAGTACACCACCCCTTCACACACTAAATCTTAATGGAAATGTAAAATGTTAAAATCTGCTTATGACATACAATAATAAACAAACTGAACACATAAAATCATCAAAACTTGTAAATAGTTCAATATAGAGATGTTTAAAGAGGCATTTCAAGCACTCTCTATTATGTTCAAATTTTACTGAATACAGTTAAGAAAATGTTCTATGTAACTGTATATAGTTAAGAAAAATGTTCTATGTAACTGAATATTTACTTGTTCTGTAATATTCAAATTGTTGTTTGCTGTAAATTGCCTTTGATCCACCGGAAAATGTGGTAAATAAATTTACAATAAAACAAATAAATAAATAAATACAGTGTGGGTGGTAGGATTGCAGGTTGGTTATGTTGCATCATTAAGTTACTTGGTGAATAGGTGAGTTTTTAGCATTTTTCTGAATGTGGTGAAGTCTGTGGAGTTTCTGAGGTTGTTAGGGAGGGGGTTCCAGAGGGAGGCTGCGTATAATTCGAAGTATTGCTGGCAAGCTTGCTGATTGCTTTTTAGTTTTTCGGGTGAATTTTCTCGTGGGTTGGGCTGAAATGTGGAGGTGGAGTAAACTTTGAAGATGTGTGGATGATAGGTTGCTGATGGTTTTAAATGTGAGGAGTATGGACTTGTATAAGATTCTGGCTTGTAGTGGGAGCCCGTGAAGGTACTTAAGGATAGGAGATATGTGGTCTGTTCTGGTGGCCACCTGGTTTGTCTGAGCAGCGGTGTACAGGGCTGTTTGTAATGGGTAGAGTGTGTTGGGGGAGTCCTTGGTATATGGCATTACAGTAGTCTATGTGTGGGATGGTGAGGATTTGTAGGGCTGATTTGATGTCATCTGGTTGTAGTAGTGGGCAAAGGTGTTGAAGGATCCAGATTTTGAAGTAGACTGTTTTTGTTGTCTTTGTGATTTGTGGTTTGAAGGTTAGCAGCTGATTGAGGGTAACTCCGAGATATTTAACTTCATTCTTGTCTTGTATTTTGAAGTTATTGAGTGTGATGGTGTGGGGTGGAGTGAACGAGCTGTCCTCGGTGACAAATAAAGCTTCTGTTTTGTTCAGGTTGCTGGAGAGGTGGATTTGTAAAAGCCAACTGGTTACATCTGTGAAACTCTGCTGGCGGAGATGGAGTGAGGGGTGGTTGATGTTGTAGGGTGTGTATAGCATGATGTCATCGGCATATATGTGGAAGGAGATGTTGTGAGATCGAGTGTTTCCCAGAGTTGCATGTAGATGTTAAAGAGCAGTGCAGAGTGTGTGGATCATTGAGGGACTCCTTGTATTTGAATGGTCAGAGATGCAGTCTCCAATCCTAACGTTTTGTCTTCAGTTTTTGAGGTAGGATTAGAACCATTTTAATACGGTTCCCTCTATTCCTATTGTCTGCAGTTATTGTATGAGTATTTGGTGATCAATGGTATCAAACACTGCTAAGATGTCTAGAAATAGGAAGATAAATCTAGAGTTTGCTTTTTGGATATCTTTGATGAGTTTGTTTGTCAGGGACGTTAGTAGCGTTTCCACTCCATGGTTGGGGCGGAAGCCATGTTGTTGATCATCCACTATATTGTGATTGTCCAGGTGATCTTGTAGTTGTTGCTGTATTGTCTTCTCAATCACCTTGGTGATGAGGGGAAGGCTGTTGATTAGTCTGACAGACATTATCTGCCAGTGACAGATGGGGCAAGAGCAGTGGGTTCTGCACCAAGGGCCACTCAGCGTATGTCTTCTTGTATAATAACTCCCACCTGGATAGTTGGCACAATGGCTGTCCCAGACAGGATGGAAATAAACCTCACTAAATGCAATGCAATGTGGATCACCTTCCCCTTCAATACATTCCCTCTAGCATTGACAATTCACCTATCCCTCTTTGTGACTGTCTCACTATTTTAGGAAATAAAACAGGCTCTGCATTCACATTCAACTTTCAAACTGTTTCAGTAATCAAATCACCCACTATGTACTCAAATACTAATGATAAGGTCCTTCCTAGACCAAAACAATCTTAAAATCCTAAGCTGATTGGATTACTGCAATTCCCTATACTATGGCACAACCTACTGCACTCCACTCTCAGCTACTTCGAAATGCTGCTGCTAGACTCATCTCAGGGACTAGAAAATATGGCCACATTATCCCAACCCCTAAAAAATCTGCATTGGTCACTAAAGTCATTTAGAATTTGCCATAAAATTCTCTCTCTGATACATAAAGTGTTACATACTGGACTACCAGGAATCTGCAGTCAATACATTAACCGTCTTGCACTCCCATTTAATATACATCTGGAAACAGCATGATAAGCTGCTTTTTCTTATTATGGGCTTAACCTATGGAATGTATTGCTACTGGATTTAAGGGAAGAAGTCAATCGAACACTATTTCAGAAGACATACCTTTTTGCTGAGGCTTTTGCAAACATTTGACAATGAGCTAGAGAAGAGGACCTAGAAACCCAACTTAAGTTCTATTCCTATACTTATTCTTCTGCTCTGTGTATATTTTTAAATATTTAGCTCTACTCCACAACCTCTTAACCCCATTTCCAGAGTTATTGTTACATGCTTACTGTAATTTTACCCTACCTTATTTTAATGTTTATTCTGTATTATGATTTTATTAATGTAAACTGCTTTGCTAGGCCATAAAAAGGCCCAAAAGGCAGTAGGTATATCAAGCAACCTCCAGGAGTTCCTGCTGTATATAATTGCAAGGACTCTGCCCTGGGACTTTATTACGAGAGCAAAGTCTGAGCCTCTGGGAGGTCCTTCTGTATAAGCAGCAGAGGGGCTGAGCCTCCAGCAGATCCTGTTGTCTAAGTGCAGGAAATGAACCCTTGGAGTTGTGTTTATTCACTCTCAACTTTACTAGTCAGAGCAAATGTCAGAAGAGACAGTGACAATAGCAGGATGGATATTAAACCTGGCAACAGAGCTGAGCTGTCACAGGTACCTCTTGAATCTTTTCACTCCTTATTTAGTTGCCCTCCTTTGTCTAAATCATTAACAAGTAATTAGCTGATACAGGTTATTTGCTCATGCTCTATTTCAGGCATGTCCAACAGGTAGATCACAATCTACCTGTAGATCGCGGAGGGGTCAGAGGTAGATCGCCGGCCCCACTTGGCTCCATCTCTCCAGCAGCTCGCCCCATCGCTAGGAGAGAGCTCGCACCGGCAGGTCGTCTGCCAAGGGCTTGCAGCCGCTGCTGATCCTTTGCCTGTCTTTTTTCCCTGCCTGCGGGAATCTTGCCTGCGGGTGTACTGGGGGCGCTTGTTGTTTTCATGCCAATAGTTTGTGGGTACCCCAAGGGGCCGCCGCCCGTGCCCTGCGACGAGATGCCACAGGCCCGGCATCATACCTGGTCTCCTGCCTCTCAGAATCACCCATTCCTGCGCCCGCCCCAGCACCCCTTAGAAGTGTGTTATATACCTACTTTTCTGTATAAAACAGGTTTAACTTAGGCACCTTAAAACACACTTTAAGTAGGCACCCCCTTATAAAATTTCCCTCCCTGAGTTAATGAAACGTACCTCGTGTGAGAGCTGTTCTCGAGTCTTTGCAGCGACAGATTGTAAAGCTCTTGTTGCTGATTGTTTCAATGTGACAAATCTTGCAATAATAACGGGCTCTAGAAAACCAAGTAAAGCTAATTAGGAAAATATTGTACTCTGTCAGTCCAGAGGCAGTCGAGGTGTATGGACATGTCTATGGGGAGGTGAGAGAGAGAAGAGTTTTGATATTGAAATACCATGGGGTCCTTTTAGAGCTGGAATGAGGTATGTTTGCACTGAAGGTGGGGGAGGTTCAGTGCTGAAATAGGAGGGTAGTTCCATTTTTTTAAATAAACACTAACATATTTACATATATCTTAGGGTTTGCAAAGGCAAGAAAAGTTTGCTTAGTTTTAATTTTTTCATGGATTTTTCATAATTTTTCTACATTTTTTGGTCACCTTGTTTCAATAGGGGATTTATGCTATGTGCTAAATTGATTTAATGTGCACTAACCCAAGAATTTAAGCATATTAAGTTGATTAGTTAATACTAAACTTTTTAAGTTGCACTAAAGAACCTAATGCAGACTCCTAATATATACAGTACATTCATTCCGATATCTTGACAGGAGAAATTGAAGATCAGTACTCGAATAGCCAAGAATATAGCAGGACAGGATTAGCTTGCAACCTTCCCCACCCTGCACTATGCCATACCTTTACCAATATAAGATCAATGGAATTTAATCACCTTTTGACTTCTGTTGCAGATGTAGCTATGAAGAACCCAACTGTGTTTTCCTGTATGGTAATCTGTGACGATGGGTTGACCAATATACTACTAAAATGGAATTGGAAAAAAAGTCTGAATTTTATCCCTAATTTATTTATTTATTTGAGTGTTTTTATACACCGCTTTATCGATCAATCAAAACAGTTTACAAAGAATGAATACAATATACATAAAACAGTAGTCTTAGTTAAATCATGGACATTGAACTTGAGTTAAACATATTATGACATTGGAGTAATCACTTGTTCAAGAAAGAATGAATTGTCCTATGGTCTTCTGCTCTGTTCCCAGGCAGATGCACTGTAGAGTACCCATTTAATGACTGTACAGTTTCCATTGCCTTCTGTTGCTGAACAGATAGGCTCCTGAAGGTTATCATCCCCCTCTAATCCTCTTGCTGCCTCCTTCTCAGGAGCAGTTTCTGTTTATCATAGTATTATACCCGGAACTAGGTTAGTTTCAGCTGATATTTGCAGTAGAAGAGGGTGAGGCAGGATGATATCTGTATTCTATGATATATATATATATATTTTTTTTACATAGAACTGACTCTTGTTTCCTAACAGAGGCTTGATCACAAGTGCCATGTAAAAAAGTACACACTGCCTGATGTTCAAGTCCAAACATGGGATCTGCTCTCAGCACTTTACAGCAACAAGACTTTTAAATGTGCAGGAGCTACTTTCTGAGGAGATTCCTCTCCTCTTCCCAGATACTGTACCTTGGGAGCCTTGGACTGTGGAGTTAAAAGGTAGCATGTAGGGTATGGATAGCCACTGCACACAGTACCTTCTCTTCCCACTATGAACTCCCTCAGCTTCTGGTGGGGCTTTCAGTGCTTTCCTAGATTTTCTTTTGGCCACATGGGTTATCTCCCATTTTTGCACTGCCTGTTGTGTGGAAGTTAGTGTCTTAGGTATATTTTTAAAAATAGCCCGGGCTTCAAAAGGTTTAGAAGCACTGAGGTACATGCAACCCATAGTCAGGTTAGAACAGCAGTCACACTGGGCTGCACCATGCAGTGGATTAGTACCTGAGAAGTTACACCATACTTTCACTTCTACTCTTTGGGAGCACTCTTTCCTAGTTAGTTGCATGACTGTAATAGTGTGTGCCATCAATTCAGACTCCTGATGGCCTATCCTTTGGGTTTTCTTGGCAAGGTGCAACCAGAAGTAGATTGCCAGGCCTTTCTTCCACAGAGTAAATCTACAGCCCCTGATATTCCAAGGTGATCTCCCATCCAAGATACTAGCCAGGACCAGCCCTGCTTAGTTTCTGAGATCAACCAAGATCAGGCCCATTCATTATACTCAAACCTGAAGGAGCAGGCTGTTTCTTTATAAAGTCCACCAGTCGAACTGCATGTCAATACTAAACTGCATTAAATCAAATAATGATTGCAGCTAAAGTAAATCATTACCTAGTTTCTTCATTCTCTGATTTGAATTCAATGGCAAGCAAAATGAGGTTTAGTTTTTTAAAGCAGATCCTAGGGAAGAGGAAGGATGGTGGGTTATTAGCCGCAGGTGTTTTCTAATACAGAAATTAGAGATGTGTATGCAGTGTTACTTACTGGCAAATCTCTGCAAAGGTCATTCCCACAAAATCACTGGACAGGTACTGAGTCACTATCATGTTGTTCACCCCTTGCAAGAACTGCCATTGCCAGTCGTATTTGATGTCCTGAAATACAGTAGATGCTATAAAATGCACAGGCAGAGTAATAGCTCTCTGTATATTAATAAGTCTTGTGATTTTGGCCAAGAGTCTAAGAGGATTCACTCTAGCTTAGCATCCACAGAAAGGAAAAATGACTACCTTTGGGGAGGCAGGAACACTGGATGGGGTACTTTAAAGAGTGAACATCCACAACACTGGACATACTACATCGCACAGTGAAAAGAAACAACGGAAGATTTACCAAGACATCTTCCTTCGTCATGAAAAGGCTTGTTAAAAGTGTGGATAAGCCAGGCACGACACAGCTCTGGGCCATAAACCCTAGTTTCAGCTCAGCCAAACAGATGATGCTATCTCCTCTCGTCCAGTCCCAACTGGGGATATTCTGCAGGTAAGACTGGACCGTGATGAAAAGAGGATATCACTTAGTAACACTACAACTTATTCAGGATTATGATATCATTTCTTGGCTCCTCCGTTCACGCCACTGCCAGTAGAGGAAGATGCTACGATATGGTATTTCCAGTCGTGAGGACTGAAAATACATATCACAGCATCTTCCCCCCTGGCGGTAGTGTGGGTGGAGGAGTCCTACGCAGCGTCATGGGAACATTGAGTGCATGAGACTGGGAGATGATACAAGTCCCTTCTTTAGATAGGCTGAAGGAAGACAGGAAGACCCTAGCTTGAAAGCTCCTTTGGTGATAAAAGATGATCACAACCTGCCAAGATTTCACTTTTCTCACCCACACATTTCAGTTTATTGCTGTGCATCAAAACGGAGGATTCAACTGCAAACTTAAGTTACCATTTCTAACAGATTTGAAAACACTGTGATTTTTGTTGATCCAGCCAGAAGGGAGTTACTCACTTTTCATATGGAAGCCTAAAGAGTGGCAGGGAATCATCACAGCTTTTACTATATAAGTAGGGTACTGTTTAACTCATGATGAGAACTTCAAAGCATTATGGAAAGAATGCAGTCATTTGTGGGATATAATCCCCCCACTTCTCTATCTCCTTACCTTTCTCCCATCTCACTTGAGTTCCCTCTCTCATGCTCTCATTGACCCTCTCACTATTGACCATCCAAGGAAACTTACACTTGTGGAGGTTGATATTCTAAATGATTTAAGTGATTAACTTTGGGGTGAACTGCATAAATGTTAAGTTTGGAAAATTCAGAGCCAGGAATGCTTAATGTTGTGCCTGAAAACATGTCCAGCCAGAAGTTATCCATTTAAAAATGAGAGGACTTGGAGGTGTTCTGGAGACAGGGTTTAAGGATGAGCGGATAGCACCAATATTCTGTGATATGTGCTTACCTTTAACCATTTAAGTAGGATGGCATAAGTAATGGTCCTAACTTAAATATATAATGGATCCATTTAAGTTTTAGGACCACATAGCCTGCAGTTCAATTTAAATGAATAAATCCTTTGAAAAATTCACTTGTCATCTGATTCTCTTTAAGCAATGATTGAAGCAGTCAATATTGCCCTTGTAATTTCTTCTTATACAAATATTGACCATACACATTATTCCAGAAAATCTGTAATGTTACCTTGTTACGGAATTGCAGGATCTGGATGATAATTCGTACTGAAGGGTAGAAAGTTTTGATTGATATCACCCTAAACAAAGCCCCAAAAAATCTTGATCACTTTGAGTAGGGAACTCTCTCTTCTGAGAATTAAATACCTGTCATTTTACTTTCCAAAACCAACAAAGCCATGTGTTCATCACTCATTTAAACCCCTCTGGTGTCTATAATGTTTGTGCAGTGCCATTTTTAGGGTAGTATGAGAGGTGCTGTACAAAAAGGGACACCCCATCGGTGTGCCATAACTAAGCAGGGTTCCTTAAGTGATCGCACATTTCAAGTCAGGCAGACTTAGACCTTGCTCTGCTGGGAGATGGGGAGGAGGGATGGAAGGTCAAAAGCCCATGCTGCCGGTTCTCCCTTTCTGTTCTGACCCTGTAAGCGTGATCAAAATTCTTGGGCTAGCCCTTCCCCTATGCTGATCTTGAATATAATGAAACAGCATACAGGGAATTCTGGCTTGCAAGTTTTGAACATGCTAAGAGGGCCCAGCATCGATAGGGAAAAGCAGTGGAAGTAGCTCTGCCATTAAACAGTTAATTTGCCCCTGGAATAAGCATGAGGGATCTGCAGATATGGAGGCCGCAGAGGGGATGCAAGAGGGGAAGAAGGGGCAGGCAGAAGACTGGCATAAGGAAATGAAGGAGATTTGCAGGGAGAGGATGCTGGGGATTGGGTATGGGTCTAAGAGACAAGAGAAAAGATGCTAGAGAAGAGGGTTAAGAGGTAGAAGACAGAATGCTGGGGAGACGGGATAATTGCCTCCACCATTCCCTTGTAGAGCAAGCCTGCATACGTAAACATTTCCCACCCAGCAAATGCATACCAAAAGATGGGGATAGGTGATCAGTTAGCTGGAGATAAGCGCTTTGTAGAATTGGGAATTTTTTTGTTTTTTATAAGTGCCGTCAAGTCAATGCTGACTCCTGGTGACCCAGCACCCCTGGGTTTTCTTGGCAAGGTATGACCGGAAGTAGATCACCAGGCCTTTTCTTTTGAGACAATGGAGGGTAAAGTGACTTGCACAAAGAAGCACCAGTTGGAATCAAAACCAGATCCACTGGATATTAGGCTACTGCACTAACCACTAAGCTACTTCTCCATTCCAAGGAAAATGTCCTGAATGCATTTTTTTAAAGTACTTGATTATAAATGCTTTGATGTTTGATTTATAGAAGACAGCATATCAAATATATAAAGAAATAAGTAAATACCATCAATCAGTAATTTTCATCCAGGGCACCATTTACCCTAGAGCAAGCCCTGAGCTGGAGTTATTTCCATGAGCTTTACACTGGAATACAAAGGATTCTGGAACTCATCTAATACACAAGTAATTGCCACATACCGAGAACAATGTACCAATACTTGACATTACCTCATTATATTAGACGCATCTTCTGCATCGGGATTAGAGCAATGGCTATTTGTCAGTACCAGGCATGCATCCGCTGATGCCACCTATTACCATGGCAGAAAGAGAGAGAGGCAGGGGTAAGGGAGGTTTCTCAATCATGGCTGAATTACAGTTCTCCTAGTAATATCCTGGGGGAAGGTGGGGACGGGACTATTCAACTGCAAGAATCTTGGCGTTCGTAAACAAACCCATCTGATCGCAGTGGCAGAGCTGGCCCAACCAGTAGGCAAACCAGATGGCTGCCTAGGGTGGCAGCTTCTTGGGGGGGGCGGGGGGGCAAAGAAAAGGGCATTTAAAGCTAAACAATAGATTCTGACAGCCAGGGAGGTCATAAGGCTTAAAGTTTTCCTAGGGAGCTAACCACTTGAACCAATTCTGGAGCCGGCTCTGCACATCGGTAGAGAATGAGAGGCCCACTCCTAGTCTGAAGCTAAGGAATTGAACTCGCCATAAAATTTAAAAAACAAAAAAAAAGGTTGCATTTATTGGAATCAGATAGAAGAATGTATCTTTTACACAGAGGTGAATTTCTGTCCTGCTTTTGAATCAATACAATGTTTTCTTTTACATATCCCATTCTGGTGGGCCCCTTCATCCGATAAGCACTATGCACACCTCTTCAGGATTTCTTTGATCTGCTTGGAGAAGTGGTCCTCTCTTTCTCAATGCCCTGAGTCCACTCTCCCTCTTACCATCTACTTGTCTGTCAGTTTCATGATGGGTCTCTCATGTTCTCCCATTATACTTTTCTAGCTCATGAGGTATTTGCTTCTAGTTTTAATATTGCGCAGAGGCCGGGACGTAGATGTTAGAATAGGCCTCTTAGGTCTGTGAGTTAAAAAAAAACCCCTAATATTTTAGAAAAGGTTTAGTGAAGGTGGAGCCTTTTCTAAAAAATGGATAGAGGTGCCAAAGAAGCACATATATCAGGCACCACATGTCATAGGAACAGCATTTTAAAAAAAGAGCATCACCAGGGGATCTGCAGGAGTAAGTAGCACTGCACACGTACATGAGTGGCAATTTTGCTTTGTATGGGGGTTAATGTTATAAAAGACATTTCACATGAAAAGGCATTTTTGCATGCTAGAAGTACCAAGAAGGTATGAATGTTTACATGACTTGTGTATAGGCAGGTTCAGGGGCAGAATTTAGGTGGAATTTTTTATTTATTTTTCTGTATTTATATCCTGCTTTTCACTGGGTCAAAGCAGTCAATTGGGAGATAAATTTAATACGAGGGGATATGACACACATATGCTAATACTTACAGGGAACATGGGCAATGGAGGGTTAAGTGGCTTGCCCAAGACCACAAGGAGTGCCTATAGGACTAGAAATCCAAGTCCCTCTGGCCTGAGATTGCTGTCCCCAGGTGGGACTTGAACCCCCAGCCCTCTGGCCCAAAGTATCTTGTCCTAACCACTAGGCCACTCCTCCCTGCAAGTGGAGTTGCAATTAATGCACAGTGGGGCATGTTTACTAAAAACAGTGCTGGTAATACGCGCTTCAGCCACATTATCAGCATGGGGGGGGGGGGGCAAGTTAACTTCAAGGGACTTGTGTATACTTTCCCCTGCAGTTAGCATGGGCCCAAGACACAGTGCCATGCAAGGCGGCCCACGAGTGCACTTAGTGGTGTTAAGTGCACCCACACTAAGTGTAACAAGCACAGTTAGTATGAACTACTAAAACTCATGCCAGCCATAATGTGTCATCAGTGCCTCCCTTCTGCCCCTGACCTACCCAGTCCCCCCCATCACACACAACCTGAGTAGTATGGGATTTTTAGCACTGGAACCAGTACTATTTTTTAGTGCGGTGCCCAACCACACACTAAACCCCATGCTACCAGGTAGCGAATTTTAGCAAGCATGCCCCCATTGTTGATAAAATGTGTGTGTACAGACGTACTTTACAGGGCGAGATTTAAACCTGCTCCTAAGCAGGCATAAATGTCCTTGGCTTCAATCTAGGCATGATTTCTGCCAACTTGCCCTAGTGTTAGATAACAAAATTTTATTAAATAGGCACCTACTTGGCCTGCACGCATACTGTAGGTGGCCTGTTATATAATTACCCTCCACCTCCTGTAGGCAGCACCATCTTCACATATGAATGGCCGAGTTTGGAAATCTGCATGGTTGTGGGGGAACTGATTAAAGAGTCATCCTCCCAAACTCAAACCTTTTTGCAATTTGAGGTACTAGTGAGCATCAGAAAGGTAAGCACTTTTCTCCTTTAAGCATTCCTCCCAATCCCAGGTCCAAACGAGAATTGATTTAAAAGTTATGTGTGACTTAAAGGAGGTGTAAATGCAGACCGTAACATTTTAAGGGGTATGTAATACCATTCTAAAATATGGAATATATGTGTAATTTGGAGGACCATCCAACCCGTGTCCAAAACATACTTCTGTAAAAACTCTGTATGCCACAACATATGTGTAAGTCATGCTTTTTCTAAAATCTCTACTTATACTGGCATACCAATTTCCACGTGTGTGTATACATATTACACCATGCAAACCACACAAAAATTAATTTTAAACACAAAAATGAGTTAGGAGACACAGAAAAAGCAGAACAAATCAGTTTCTTAATGAGCATGGTTTGCAGCCAGTCACACTGAATACTGTATGCTTTATCTCATAGCAAAGGTTAAAGATGATTGTGAGGCTGTCTTTCCTTGTGCTCACCTTCACCCTCAAAAGATCATGGTAGTTGAGCACCGATCCATAGAAGAATGATGCTTTCATATAGTAAATTTTGAAGATTGCGACTAATTCCAGAGATGGAACAATCCTAGAATGATTTTAGAAGTAGAACAAAATCGCTATTATCAGACATGAGCATTGAGAATTTCACTGTGCAATGAATTCTAGCAAAATGCAACATTGTTTTATTGAAAAGAAAGTTCAAGACCTAGGGATAAGGACCAGCTTGAGGCTAACCAGAACCTGTATGAAAACTGAAATCGGTACCTACTTTTTTGGTAGCTGCATTTCCAGAATAGCACCCTGCTTCCTTTAAGAGTGAAAGGACTCCACCAGAGCATCCCTCTTTCTCTCTCTCCTTTGACTCTGCAATCTAGTGGAGGAAAAATGAGCCCCCAGCAGTCTGCGGCCAGTGCCTACATTTGCACCCCCCATACACATTACTACAACCCCCTGCCCTCCCCTCTCCCAGGCAGTCCAACTGAAAGCAGATGAGCTCAGTTGGGGGTGCAATGTGCCTACTGCTTCTTTAACCTGTGCTTTTTGTTACCAGTGCCTCTCCTGCCCAGTCAGTTCACTGTTCAGATCAGATCTTGGACCTGCCTAGGGTTCTGAAGATTTCTATTCACATTGAGAGGGACACGGGGAACAGGAAAAATAGATGGCCTGCCATGCCACTAACTCCACACTCCTGCTATCAGCTTGGATCAGATGACAGAATGCGAGCAGGGAACTAGAGAGGTGAACAGTGGGCAAAAGCATTTTAACCAGTACTTAAAAGAATTAGTGCCCAGACTTAAAGCATCCTCATACCAGATTTTGATTATTAAACACAATCATGGCCCCCCACCCTTTCCACAAATGATCCTATAAAAAGACATAATAAGACATCATAGTCATAAAATATTCATGTGAAGGCACATTTTAGATAGGGCATGGAGATTAGAATTGAGACATTGAGAACAGGACGTACTCAGTTCTGATGGTCTTATAGGAACAGTTCTGCTGCACGTGGAGCCGGAGGAGCCATTTCCGAAATCTACATATGGAAAAAATCAATGGAAGAAACCCAGCGACCTACACATGTAAATGTAAGCACTTAGACTTGTTTCTGGGCCATTTTGCAACCTAGACGTGTTGATGCTGCTAATTAACTACAGAAGACCCTGTCTTTACGCCGTTTCAATTTAGAGGGGGAATAAACACAGGCAGGATAAATGGGGGATATTCTTCTTAAACTCACCTGTAAGAGAGAAGCAAATGGAACGCTTTTTACTCCCTATCAGCAGGGGTGTCAGGTAGCAGATGTAAATTCAGAAATCCCTAATTTTGGGCTTGCATATGCATTCTCTCTATGAAATGGGAAATGCAGATGTCAATTTTTGCCCCATCCATCTACTTTCAACATGGGATGGGCATCCACTTGTAAAATGAATCTTTTCTAAAATGGTTGTTTGCATGTGGATGCAGTTTACATGTTTATATTGCCTGATCATACATGTAAATGCTGAATAGGGCTTCTAAAATAACGCCTTAAAAGTTTAGTATTACATTTTACTGTCACCTAGGTAAGAGCTCCACAATTTCCCTTCAGTGCCAACTGTCAAGTACCTTATGAAGCAAGACAAAACCCTACAAAGAACACATTCAGAGCCTATTGCAAACCTGCCATACCATAACAATCAGCACTGCCAGCACTTAAACAGCACCAACCCTAGCTACATCTTCTACTGGGAAATCAACAAGCAGGACTGATTCCTACACAGGAATTGCAAGCTAGCAGAATCACTCACCTCAGTCACACATGCAAAATATAGACAGAACCCCACCAAACAGAGCAAAAGGGACGACAATTTAGAAGTGGAAATATACAGACGAAAGGGGGAGGAGCCGAAATGGCAGCGTTTGTGCAGACGCTGTATTTGTGAGCTCTGTTGGCTTTGTTTCGTTTTCTTGTTTCCTCATGGCACCTAAGAAGAAGAACAAGACCGCGGTTAAGGCCTCTAATACCCGCAGTCCTGATTCTCAACAGAGGAAATTCAACAATACACTGCAGTTTACCTCTGTAGCATATGTCCTACGACTGTTGCCCCTATTTTAGAAGGCCAACGTATTCAACTTCATCCCCACTATAAATATCTAAGCGTTTTCCCTGACATAACTCTCTTTTGAAAAGCAAGTCAGTTCTGTTGTGAAAAACTCCTTTCTGGCCCTGAGACAATTTCACGCGTTACACAACCCTTCTTGGGTTTCCCAGCTCTGCAGACCCTAGCTTGCAATGCTGTTTACTCAGGACTACATCAGAGATCAAATGGCTTCAGACTATCCAAAATTTCTGTCATGCATGAAAGTTTGATCCCATTACCCCTCTTCTGTATCAACAACATTAGCTTCCTGTTCTCTATCAAATTCAGTTCAATCTTCCTACACTAACACACAAAGCTCTCCATATTGACACCCCCCCAATTACTTAGCATCGCTTATTTCGTGCTATTCATGGTAACCGTCTCAACATCCCTCCCATCTCATGAGCTAAACGATACCACATGACATTCCACCTTCTTCTTTACATCTCCCTCCTTTGGAATTCCGTACCCCTACATCTCCATTCAGAATTAGCCTGTAAGACCTTCAAGGCTAACATGAAAACATATTTATTTAATTTAGCCTTTGAGGGACAGTAGGGGAGATGGCAGTAGGTCGTTAGCAGCTCATAATTTCAGGACACACTGTTTCCTTTTTTTTCTCTTTCCTGTCTTGATTGTAGTTCTTTTTCCCTATTTTGATTTTGTTTTTTTAATTATTATTACATGCTGCTTTGTTATATATTATAGCAAAGCAGCATGTAATACCAATAAGCCATAAACCATTTCTAAGGGCTTCACAGATGAGGCCCCTGCTGCAGCAGATTCAGGTGTAGAGTCAACATTGCACAGAGGTGCAGAATTATCTGACCTGGGAGTGACTAAGCCACTGCTTCCAGAATAGTGTGCAGCCATGGGAGTTGAGAGGATAGAGGGAATGGCAACTGCCTGAGCATTACGGAAATGAGGGAATGTGGACCCTTTGACTATTTCAGTGACTGGGAACACCCAAGGCTTTGGTGACTAGGAATACTGATGCACTGGGTTCATTGGGACTTGCTACTGCAGAGGAACAGTCTTCTAATGAGGCAATTCTTCAAGCTACTGGAAACATGTTGTTTAAGCTAGATACCTCAGTCTCCAAATTCTCAATGGATATAAATTCCCTAGTCCATACTGTGGGTCCTTTAAATCAAGATCATTTATAGCTTGCTAAAAACCTACAGGTGGCAACTATGGCTTTGGAGGAGAGAACTGATGATTCTAAAGAGGCTATTGATGCCCTGATAAGAGATAAAATTGCTATTCATCAAAATGTGTAAAGAATTGACAATCAACCATGTTGGCTAAATATGTGGCTTTTAAACTTTCCTAAAGTGCCTGGGATGTCTAAGATGGAGACCTTCAAGTCTTATATGACTGAAATATTGAGAATACTACCCGAAGAAATCCCTCTGTTTAATAAACGTTATTTTCTTCCTTCCAAGAAGCCTCATGCAAGTTTACCCAATGAGTCTTTCAATGTAACTGCCTTATTAGAGGCTTCTTTAACTAAGGACTAGGACATGGCTACTCTGCTGGCTAACATAGCGTTTGAGCAGGATTTAAGAATGATTTTGCATTTGTTCTTTAAAAATTCTAAAGCCTTGTCGCATGATCAGAAAGTATGTTTGGTTTCTGATGTGGCTTGTAGTACCCAGGAAAGGAGGAAAATATTTCCTGCCATGCATCAGGAGACCTTAGCACTGAGGGCAACCTTTTTTCTTAAATAGCTCTGCAAGTGCATTGTTAAATACTTGGATGCAAGATACAGTATATATTTTTCTTCCTGAGCAATTGCACGCCTTTATAGATTTGAAGAAGTTGTCCAGCTTAACTCTGGTCTTCTAGATGGACGTTATGTTTGAATTTGGCAGTAAATTGTAATATTGGAGGGTTTGTATATATCGTCCTCTTTTTTTTAAATTAAGCATTTCACTTTTACAAAATGAAAACATAGGCAGAAAATGAGAAATCAAAACATACACAATAGGAAATCACAAACGATATTATACTCGAAAAGCTCTTGTCTAGGGCTGGTTGGAGTACTAGCAATTCTACAAAACAATAATTGACACTGAGTGCCCGTCAAAATCAAACTTAAGATCCATAATTAACTTAAACAGTCTGGCAAATCATGACTTCTATGTTGCAGGGACATCCTGAACAACAGCATGAGAGTTCAAAAAATCTTCCAGTTGAGATACATCAAAAAATGTATAGCTATTCCTACTCAAGAAAACCAGGCACTTGCAAGGAAACTTAAGGAAAAACATATCCTCTAATACTAGGAAACGAGACTTCAAGAATAAAAACGCCTTGTGTCTCAGTTGAGTAGACCTGGAAATGTTGGGGAATATTCTAATTTTTTGACCACCTTTAACCCCGGATATTCAATGCCAGGGTCATATGTGGCCCCAGCATTGAATATCTGGGGTCGCTGTACTGCCCACAAACCCATAGAAGCTAACCAGGCAGCAACAATATTGAGCTGCTGCCCGGTTAGCTCTCATGGGTAAAAGATAGGTGCAGAGAAAGCTGGCCTATCTTTTATCTGTGGATGCTAACGGGGCAGTGGTGCCATACTGCTGCTGCCTGGTTAGCAACTGGTGTCACCCTGAGTCATGTAGCGGAGATAATCGGGGATATTCAGTGGCACTAACCATGTTAGTACCATTGAATATCCCACTCAGCAGCAGTTACATGGTTTACAGGTCTATAAACCGTGTAAATGCCTTTGAATATTGGGCCCCTAAGATTTGTAGCCCTAGAGGCATTCTCTAAATGTTCCATTCGGCAGTGGAACAGGAGACTGTCCTTAACTGAGGAAGAAACAATCCCCTGGAGACTGCGGATCCCTGACATTCCATTTTTTGAAGACGAGATTCAAGTAAATCAAACTGAATGTCATGTCGAGCAAACTTTGCTACTGATTCCTTGGTAAAATCAGCAAACTGTGAAAGAGTACCCCTAAGGGAAGCATCCATCTGAGAAATTAGCTTCCATATATTATTCAAGGTAACATCAGTTCCTGCTCCACGGAAGCTGATACACCGACAATACCCTCCAAGGATTTCCAACCACTGGCATCTGTACTATCCAGGGTAGGGGACTCCCCTCCCCCCACGCAGGTCCTGCCAAGCACCAGCTGAAGGAACTCCAGAGGAAACTCATGAGCTCATGGCTGCTCTTCCAACACAGGAGAGGAGACTAAAGAACTCATAGCCCCATTGCCAGTATGTGGGGTAGGGATGTTCTCCCCCAACAGAAATGAGGCGCTAACAGGAGAGTCCAAACTTCCAGTCAGTGGCAAAGGAAAATCTTCCGGCCTTTAGCAGGCATGACAACATGTTTGTCCATTGGGCCCTCAGTTTTAGGAGGATTCATAGTACTCAAAGGAAATAACTTTTTGTTTTGCTTGTGCATGCCAGACTTCGGAGCTCACTGTGCCCCTCTATGCTCCGAAAGAGCTCCAAAAGGGCAAGACCTGCTCCTTTGGACATGCCTCTTTGGGCGCACTTGCAGCTGTCTCCCAGAGATGGATCTGTGCTTTAAAGGCCCCCTGGTGATGTCAGCAGCATGGAGCGCGGATGGTCAGCTGAAACAGGCAGGGCTCAGACCTTCTGCCTGCCTTCAAGCACACAGCTTGGATATTCCAGGCAGCTCAACAGCAGATGAAACTCCAACCTCCCCTGCATGCACTGTCTTTATTTCCTTTGTGATAATTTCCTATTGATTTGCTCTACCGTTTACTTTTTTCTCTTCCCTCTCTCAACAGATCATAGGCTAATATACGATAGATCCGGGATCTCAGTTGTTGCCTTAATTCTTGTATTCAGCAAATATTGTTCCTTATAATTTCTACCTTTGTTTCTTTATCAAGCAGATGCTTGTAAATGTTTGTTAAATTCTTAATAAATATAAAATAAATTATAAAAAAAGAAGTGGAAATATGCAGACAAAAACTAAACTGGACAACCCCAAGAAGCCAGACTGTGCATGCAATGTAGCACTAGAGAAATAATAACACAAATGCATTTCCTCTTGTACTGAGCAAAATCCAAAGATATTAAAGGTGCACATTTTCCACAGCTGACAATTTCCAATTAAAATATTTAAATAAAGTGCCTTGACTACGTTTAACTGGGCATTTTATTTTTCTAGTCATGTTGGTCCCAGTCTCTCTTTTCTGCTTTTTTTCTGCCTTCTCACTCTCTTTCCAGGGTTTACTGTCCTTTTGCAATTTCTCCTCTCCGCCTGTTTTCTTCCATGCCTCCCTTTCATCTGTCTCTGGTGCCACCGTCATGCCACAGGCTCCCCAGATGAAAGGAAAACACTGCAGCATATGCTCATGCCCTGTCGTTCCCTGCCTCGGAGGGGGTGAGATGTGGCGGCTCTTGAGCGTGCACCTAGTCTCCAAAGCTCTTTCTTGCATCTGTTGCTTCTTGTTCCCATCCCAGCACTAGCAACAACCACCCCTGCTATTGAGAACATGTACCGGATGCCCCTCTACAAGCTGCCACCCTAGACAACTGTCTAGTTTGCCTAGTGGTTGGGATGGCCCTATTGCCAATAATACGCAGACAATTTATATCCTTAGAAAGAGACATATAACTCCAGTCCCTACACGGGCCACTGCCTTCCTGCCTCTATTCACTTTCCCTCCCGTATTACGCACACTCCTTCCAAAGCTCATCTTTCAAAGGAAGCCCAGGGAAGATGCAGGGGATGGTCCTCAGTATGACAGGAGGGTATGAGTGGCTGCAAGTACTAAATCATCGCACTCATGAGTTGCATAGTGACTCCTCCTACTTCTGGGTTCTGGGAAGCAGGACCTGTGAGCATTTAGCTTTGGATTTAACTACTTTTCAAATCCAAATTCAAGGTGAGTTAGAAATTCAAGTACAGCTGGTAGGTCCAGGCTGCTACTATTACTATAAAGTGCTACAATGCATATGCAGTGCTGTATATAAACACATAAGAGACAATCTCTGCTCCAGGGGACGAGGGTAGTTCAAGAGCGAAATGATTAAAAGACAGGAGAGTAAGGGGCTCAGGATGCAAAGGCCCAAATTACTAAGTTTGTCTCTGAGGCAATGGAAGGTGAAAATGCCTTGCCAAATGTCACAAGGAATATCAGTGGGAAGAGCAGAATGCAGACTCTGGCTTCCTTGATTCTTAGCCCACTGTTCTAACTGCTAGACTACTCCTCCAGCCCAAGTCACTTCAGGAGAGGTAAACGCGAGGGGAGGGAGCAGGAAGAAAGTCCATGAATTGTAGCTCCCGGAGCATCATGAATGTGTCTTTGCAAGGAGAGAAAGAAAGAAGTGAATGGAGTTCCATGGTAGAGGATCACAAATGTATGTTTGCTTAGGGTCCAATACAATGTTAATCCAGTCCTGTTTGTGTGTTTGGATGGTACTCACTCTTCCATAAACAAGACATCAGTTTCATGTTTTCCATAGCTCTTGTGAAAAAAATCAGACAGAAACGCAGACACGGTGTCCAGAGTTAGATGACCACAGACGACTATATGTCTACAAAGAAAAATCACAAAGTTAAAGGGTATATTTTATGTTTTACCATATGTTAGTTAGATACAGTTGTACAGTTACAGGCTACATGTTTTCCATTCCTCACTGTATTCGCAAGGGTGATATCTAATTATGCTCAGGTTGATATTCAATGCAAGTTATATGTTCACTGGCAGGTAACAAATGCATAACTTGAATACCATAGATCTTAAAAAGTTACACAAAAAATATCAGGCCTGGCACCTTTTAATTAAGGGCTGGTTAGGGAAGGAAAAGAGGTGGAGGCATAGTGGCAATATTCTTAAGGTGATAACCTCACTCACTGAAAATTTACCCCATTACAAATGTGACCACATGATGCTTTAGATATCAGATTCTAATGTTGTATGAAAATAGAGCAGTTTTCAATGCAGAAAAATTGGGCAGACTGGATGGACCAAAATGGTCTTTATTTGTTATCCTCTGCTATAGTACTGTCTTGCATAATCATTTGTTTTGTCAATGAATATCACACCTACCAGACTTGAAAGGCCATTACAACTTCAGAATCGATCAACAACTATTTGAGACAATGAACCCATAGATTAAAATTAGCACAGCACCTCTTGACTGAGGTCTAACATAGGTACACGGGAAAACTTACTTTCGTCCTTGAACTTTCATATAGGATCCATCATGTTTGCTTCTTCTTCCAACCATTTTGACAATTTGTGGAACATAGTTTGCAAATAGAGCCTGGAGGGAAGATATGATTACAATCTAAGCAATTGGAAGTATTATAACCAAAGTATTATAAATAATGCTGTAAGATATGATCCACTATGACATACAGTGGTAGTCATTGGGAGAAAGAGGCCAAGAATTGGGGAGTTTGATACTCTGTGACAGTAATTTCCAGTATGGGCATAAATTCATTTAATGATGTCATCCTGGAAGCCCTGTAAAAAGAAAATTTTAGAAATCCTCTATCAGCATCGATTCCCTCTCTGACATTCCTATTATCAGGGTTGTCTTCCGGAACCTGGGATTTCTGTTAGAAAAAGATTCTTTCTAAGCAGGGGCTTTCTCACTGGACCAGTTGAATAAGGGGAGAGTTTATGGTATATCAGGTTTCACATTTCAGAAAAAATTCTAAATGAGTTCACAAGTCATTACAAAGCCACCGATGATGTAGAAAACCATGAAGACGCGGCCTAAGACAGTTTTAGCCGAAATGTCTCCATAGCCAACTGTTGACATGGTCACCATCATTAGATAAACACAGTCAAAATACGAGACGTTCTGGGAATTAGGCGGAGTGACCCAAGGATCTCCAGAGTTCTCTACCTGGCAAAAAAACATAAAAAGATTAATATCGTACCACTCATTTGTGGTAAGATATGTCCACACAGCTCAATGGCAGTATGTATCATGGGAAATAAGCCAGAGCACTTTGGATCTAGCAGTACTGCCTAGCATCTGAGATTTAAGGGGTACGCTTTCAATAGGATGCCTTACTGGCAACATACATGCATACTTTTCAACCTCATACAAACCCAGCCGATTTCAAACCCAATGAACCTACAATGTGCATGCATTTTTAAAATTAAGTTTGTAAGCAGAATTTCTAACCTGACCCCTGAGACACTCCTGGAATGTCTTTTGTCTCTATAGCCAAAACCCACAACAATTTGAAATGACATAGGAAATTTCACTGATATTTCTTATGCCATTTCAAATGAATGCACATCCCTGGTTAGCAACATTCCTACAATGTGTATGCAGTTTTCAAAATGAGTTTGCGAGTAGCATTTCAAACCAGACCTCTGAGAGGCCCCCAGAATGTCTATTACCTATATGGCCAAAACCATGCGTAAGAAGAAAGTTTCAGTGTACTTTCTGGGGTTTAAAATCTTGGATTGCTTAAATCAAAAATGTCTAAGCCTTTCAAAATGTAGACTTTGTTGTTGTTAAGTCCCGTTGAGTCGGAGTCGACTCATGGCAACCCTCTGGATAGCTATCCTAAATTGTGTTCGGTCTTCAGTCAGGCAGCTCATTGTTGACAGACTGGTACCCGTAGCTGCTGTTATTGTATCAATCCATCTCATTGCTGGCCTTCCTCTTTTGCGTTGACTTTCTATCTTGCCAAGCATGATGTCTTTCTCTAATGATCTCTCTCTTCGCATGATGTGTCCAAAGTATGAAAGTCAGTCTTGTCATCTGAGCTTCTAAAGAAAGCTTAGGTTTGATCTCCTCTAGTACCGACTGGTTTGTTCTTCGGGCAGTCCATGGTATACACAGTATTCACCGCCAGCACCATAATTCAAAGGCATCAATTTTCTTCCTGTCTGTCTTTTTCACTGTCCAGCTTTCACATCCATATGATGTTATTGAAAATACCATGGCTTGAACAAGTCAAATCTTTGTATGGAGAGAGACATCTCTGCTCTTGAGAATCTTATCTTGGTCTTTCATAGCCATTCTGCCAAGAGCAATGCGTCGTCTGATTTCTTGACTGCTTGTTGCTTCTTTATTGATAGTTGATCCAAGTAGGTTAAAGTTGTTCACAATTTCAATTTCTTCTCCTTCAATGATGAACCTGTTGATTATGCCAGTTGTCATGATATTTGTCTTCTTTACATTAAGGTGCAGGCCCATTTTGAGACTATGTTCTTTGATTGTGAGAAGCAAATGTTTCAGATCATCTTCACCTTCAGCCAGTAATGTAGTATCATCAGCATAGTGAAGGTTGTTGATGAGTCTTCCACCAATCTTCACACCTCTGTTGTCTTCATACAATCCTGCTTCTCTGATGATTTGTTCTGCATATAAATTAAACAGGTAGGGGGAAAGTATGCAGCCTTGTCTTACACCTTTGCTTATTTTAAACCATTCTGTTTCTCCTTGTTCCGTTCGAACTGTTGCTTCTTGATCAATGTACAGATTACGCAAGAGAACGATCAGGTGTTCTGGTATACCCATGCTTCTTAATGTGGCCCAGAGTTTCTCATGGTTTACACAGTCAAAAGACTTGCTATAGTCGATAAAGCACAAATAGATAACCTTTTGGTATTCTTTAGTCTTTTCAAGGATCCATCTCACATCCGCAATGATGTCTCTCGTTCCTCGCCCTTTCCTGAACCCTGCTTGCACTTCAGGTAGTTCTTGTTCCAGGTATGGTTGTAGTCTCTTTTGAATAATCTTCAGCAGAATCTTGCTAGCATGTGGGATCAGAGCGATTGTTTGATAATTTCCACAGTCAGTTGGATCACCTTTCCTTAGTATTGGTATAAACACAGATCTTTTCCAGTCAGTTGGCCATGATGTTGTCTTCCATATTTCTTGACAGAGCCTTGTAAGTATGGTAACAGCTGCATCAGATTGCTGCAATACTTCTATGGGAATGCTATCAATGCCTGGTGCTTTGTTCCATGCTGCTTCAACTTCTTCTTTCATCACCAATGGTTCCTGATCATAAGGTACAGGTTGAAACGGCGGTTGGTCCACTTGATCTTTATAAAAACTCTGTATATTCCTTCCACCTTTTCTTGATCTTCTCAGCATCATTCAACATAGAACCTTGAGCATCTTCTAACATTCCAATTCGAGACTGGAACTTTTTCTTTAACTCTCGTAGCTTTAGGAAAGCCGATCTTGTTCTTCCTCTAATAGTTTCTGCTTCTATTTCCTTGCAAGTGTCATTGTAGTACTTTTCCTTGTCCTGTCTTGCTGCACGTTGGAAATCTCTGTTGAGTTCTGCGATTGTCTTTCTTTCTCCTCTGGCTTTAGCTTCTCTGCGTTTCTGGGTAATTTTCAGAGTTTCTTCCGTCATCCATTTTGGCCGTTTTTGCTTTTTCACCTTTTGTACAGACTACTCGCTTCTTCCAACACAACCTTCTTGATGTCATTCCATAACTCTTCCGGAGCTCTGTCATTTGTATCTAAAGCAGCAAATCGATTTTGCAGGCAGTCTTTAAATTCCAGTGGTATATTCTCAAGGTCATATTTTGCTGCATTCATGAGTGGTTTGCTCTTTTTCAACTTTAGCTTGAGTTTGCATACTAGTAGTTCATGATCTGTACCACAATCAGCTCCAGGTTTTGTCTTTGTTGATGTTACTGAGCTTTTCCATCGTTGACTTCCACAGATGTAGTCAATTTGATTTTTATACAATCCATTGGGTGAAGTCTATGTGAACAGTCGCCGCTTGTGTTGCTGGAAGGTGTTTGAGATGAATAGATCATTGGTCTTGCAGAATTTCAGTCTTTCTCCAGCTTCATTTCTGTTGCCAAGTCCATATTTTCCAACTACTTTGCCTTCTTCTTTGTTGCCAACTTTTGCGTTCCAGTCACCCATGACTATCAGGATATCCTGTTTGCATGTTCTGTCAATTTCAGCTTGTACTTGTTCATAGAACTCTTCAATTTCATTCTCTTCTGCAGCTGTTGTTGGGGCATATACTTGACTTATATTTGTGTTGATAGGCTAGACCTTAGTATCTTCTTATCCCTCTCACCAGTGAATATCAAGCATACCCCAGCATATAACCTGTCTCACATGGAGGCCCATTTACTTTAGATAAGCAGTGGGGAATGAGTGAGGGGAGAAGATGCCTTGCCATTAGTCTTTTTTAGGTAGTTTCTGTGGTCTGAAATCAAGGCTGAGTGCCTTCAATTAAACTGGTATGGTATGTTAACAAAGCCTGGAACTGGATTGTCTCTTTGGCTTTTTTCTGCTTTTGCAAAGTTATTTTTGAAGAACAGCTACAGTATGATGGTTCTCTCTCTTTTCCTCATCATATTCTAAAGCCTTCCTCTTCAATCTAATCAAATGGGTCAATTTTTGTAAACGCTGGCCACCTGTATATGAAAGCCATTGATGCCTATTTTGGTAAAACACATATGAATAAGTGTTGCTTTGAAAATCCACATAGAACTTTAAGGGTGGAATTTTTGAAGCCTTATTTATGCTTTGGATGTCTGAAATGGGCATAGAGACATCGGAGACATCCATGTCTGAAAGAGGGGGGGGGGGGGTTGACTGGGGAATTCCCAGAACCCTGGACATCACTGCCTGATCTCAGAAATGTCCAGAGTTGCATTTAAGGTTATACCTGCTCCAGGCACAAATAAGTACAGTTCTGGTTTAAAAAGAACACCCTCAGTACAATTTCAATTATAGCAGCATGGGATTTGAACCTTTGGCATTCCGGTTCCTAACCATTAGGCTATCATAGATGTCTGGGCTCTGAAAATGTGGCTCTGACAGTGTCTATGTAGATGTCCCCACAAACGTCCCTAAAGGCACGGCTATATTTGTGAAATAATGTCTGCACCTGGACGTGCCTGCATTTCTTTCAGACGTTCTGGCTTAGATATCCCAGATTGCACTAGGACTTCACTTCTAAAATTCCACTTTAAATGAATAGTTATATGTTTAAAAGCTGTTCCCACCATTTACCTGCCAGCACCTAGAGATATAAGGCGTGATTTTACAAAGCATTTTTCTGAGTGCATGCTTGTTTTACATGCATCATCAGTGGACCAGTTCGGCCCAAGCTCATACCGACCTATCGCAAGCATCCCCTTCCTAGCTAAAATAATAGAAAAGACGGTACAACATCAACTCCAAGATCATGTCAACACCCATGCTCCCCTAGATCCCCAGCAAAACAGTTTTCACCCTCCTCATGGTGTAGACACACTCTTCACTGCACTCTTTGACACTCTACTCAGGGGCATTGATTAGCTACACCAAGGCTATGCGATGATATTCCTGGACGTTAGTGCCGCATTTGACTCCATGCGCACCACACCCTACTGAAAAGACTCAGCGACATAGGCCTTCACAGGAGTGCGATAGATTGATTTATCTCATACCGCTCTGATAGACAGCCTTAAGTAAAAATTGGTCCACTCATATCCAACTGTTTCAGCCTAAGGCAAGGAAAACCACAAGTTTTATTGGCAGTACTATTTAACATATACATCCAACCCATTTGCAACCTGTTAAGAAACTTCAAGATGCACTTTCGCCTGTATGCTAATGACATTATGTTCTATATGCCCTTCTATATCCTAACCCTGACTTCTCAGCCACCTTGGATTGCTTCACAGCCATCAAGGACTTCCTTGCAGGACTAAACTTAATAGTGAAATGCAGTAAGACTGAAGCACTCCTCATCATTAGAGACACATCCTTCAACCCACCAGCAAAGCTCATACTCTAACATAAAGAGATCTCAATTTAAAAAAAGTCAAATACCTTGGAATATCCCTTATCAGTAACTTTAACATTCTCTCCCATATCAAGAGGTCAGCCACCACTGCATACCTGAAACTGAAATCGCTCCAGCATTTACAACTACTACTCCAATATGATGACTACAGAAAAGTATTCCAATCAATAATAACACCCCACATTAATTATGGCAATATACTCTACCAGGGACTACCCAAACAAGCACTATACCCACTTCAACAGGTGCAAAATACTGCTGCTAGAATCTTAACAGACACCGCAATACGTCAACACCTTACACCCACCGTAAAGACTTTACACTGGCTGCCAATAGCACAAAGGAGTTGATATAAATGTATGCACATGAAGTATGCGTGTGTGCACTTATTTTATAAAATACGTGTGTACTTTGTGACTCTGTCTGCACTTCAGCCAAATTCCTTCCCCACCATGCCTGCCCTTAGATCATGTAAAAGAAAGAACAAACATTTTCTGCACCTACTTTCTACATGAGTAAAATGGCCAACTTTATCTGTAGAACTGCCAGATTTTAAAAAAGAACAAAAACATATTTATGTAGTCATCACTGCCATTGACCACATAAAATACATTTCAATATTGACCCCATAGGCAGAACGCTTTGAGATGGTAACTGGAAATGTCCCCACTACCAGGCTGTCTCATCTCATCCCACAGAATTGACCCTTGGGATTGGAGAATGAGTTTTCAGCTAACGGATCCCACCTGCCTATTAACAGATGAATGAGAGCAAGGAGCAAGCTGGGGCCATGCAAACACGTTAGTTGCTGTAGTTTCTTAACTATAAACTAGAGGCTGTGGTAAAATGTCACGTACCAAATGGATGAACCCTGCAGCCGTTAGCCACGTACTAAGGAAGACAGCCACCATACTTGTCAGCTTGATGGAATTGCTGCAAGAAAATATTAGCAAGTATTTGGTTCTTCTGACATCAAAAGGGAGGTGAAGTATAGTCATTAAAAGGACATGCTGTGTCATAAGGCTGTAGTATTCAGAACCTTGACATGGAGAGAGGTCCAGTGTGGAAACGGGATCTTACTTCCTTTGTAGATGATCTTAGAATATAGGAGAATCACACCACATATAGCACAGGGCCCCTAAAACCCTTAAGTTCTGGGTCTATCACCAAGTAAAACTGATTTTCATCAGGATAAATTCCTCACATTTGCCTTGTGGGCCAATTAAAAGACCAGAAGCTAGAACAGAATGTTCTACAGTATCAGCTCTTTCGAAGGCCCTCTCTCCCTCTACAATAGCACTATCTTCATTCATTTTTCACTTTTAGTGTTTTTCCCAATGTCTCAGACCAAGGAACAATATGCATTTGATAAACGGAATCATAAAAAGTACTTACTAGGATCTGGTAACTCTTAAGAACTGTAAAATATTTGGAAGCTCTAACAGACTGAGAGCTCGCAGGAAGCGCAGGCCTATAGGGAAAGGAAAAAGAATCCTCAGATATCAAGCTCACATGAACAGCCAGTGTAAAGGGAAGGCACTGAAGATGAATTGTTAAGAATTTCATCAGAGGAGCTTTAGACAAAAGGGCAATGAAACAAGCTCTCAGGCTACCTCTGGTCTACAGAGACCGAGAGAAAAGAGCAGAGGAGGGTTCAGAAACCTGTTTAGGAAATCATTGATTACACATGTTAGAAGAAATGGCAGAAAAATGTTGCCAATAATATAAACTGGCTGAAACCCAACTCCAATAAACTCACGTCATTTTTTCTGTAAATAATATTATCACAGATTGGTTTATTAATATTTGAGAATAGATTTACATATAGACATTTCTTGTTTTTATAGAGGATGGCAACATAAATCATTCTGAAAATCCGGACCTAAAGAGCTGACTGTTGGCTCCTGACCCAAGTCCATTCTATTATAATGACTTGGTCCTATTTCTTATTAATTCTCAGATTTTTTTTCTAGTAATGACCCCTTACCCCCATGCCACAATCCTATAATGCACTGGGATGGATTTTAACAATACCCGAGTTGGATCAACCTATTGAGATTGATCTAGGTCAGGAAGCAGCACTAGAGGAGATTATAGTCTAAATTTTGCAAATAGGGAGAGAGAGTGAGCTGCGGAAGATCACATGGTAAGAACTGGTGGGAGACGTGGGATAGGTAGCTGAGTCTCAGTGTTACATGGCTCTGAGCTCTACCTACAGTAATGTATAAATGAAAGAAACTTGGACAAATGTTTAGTTAAGCTTAAGGGTGAGGGGACGGCATAGTAGTGCACTTGTGTTAATTGTCTGCAGCACTTCATCATAGATAAGTTGAGCTACTCTTAAGCTAAATTGATTTCACTAAAGGAACTATAGGAGCCCTTTTACTAAAGTACATTTGATTTTGAAGTTGCCATATGTTTAGTACAAAAACTAACATACTTTAATTGCAAAGCCTCCGTGATAACTGTCAGGGGCGTGACCAGCATGTTTCACAAAATTTAACGCAGGGAGGTGTACCCTAATGCATGGCATTATTACCACAGATGTACTTTCCTCCACCTATTGAGATGGAATTAGGAGAACGCATGCTAATGGCAACATTAACAGCTCACTACACCCACCTTCTACCGCTCATCCACCCACTTAGCACCCTAATGCACGATTGGCAGCATGAAAATCGGCATGTGCTGTCAAGCAGCCACAATAATTGTTACCATAGCTTTGAGCGTGCAGTTAGCATGCACCAAATCACATGTTAACAGTATAATGCACTTTAATAAAAGGGCCACATAGTTTTGAATTTTGGTAGCTATAGTCCTTACTGATCCAAGATGCTGCACACAGATCACACACTGATTCCTTTTTCAGATGTCGTCAGAAGTGATGCTTGTGCTCTATGATGTGGACTGTAGATGGCATGCCACTATGACGATGACAAAGGAGGACTTCAGAACAGAACGAGAGAATCCAGGAGGCAGACATGTAGTCAGTCATGAGAAGGGTCTCCAAGGCAGACTTACCAAGCCAATTTTTTTTTAAATAGAATGACACAGAAACGGGAGGAATGGTGAAAAAATCCACAATGGAATTCAGGTCAACCCAGAACTTCAATTTGTCCTCCGAAGCGATGAACTATCAAAAGAAATAAAAAGAACATACTGATAAACGTGGCATAAAGCAAGAGCTCACTAAAGTGTCCTTAGTATAATAGGTCTGATGGGTCAAGCAAATGAGGCAAAGATACCATGTGGATGAACACATACTGCTTCTCTGTTAGCAGCATATGCAGGTCTAATCAGAGAGCTTGTCTTTTTCCTAATCTAACCCAATTACATTTTAAAGGAAACCTGTACGGACAGCATGTTAAAAAGGATCAATAAAATACAACACGTGAAGCTTGAGTATGCATAGGTCCTCTAAGTAAAAAAAGAGATATGCAAGTAGGGGCATTCACACTGTGGAATATATTTTACAAAAGGTTCACCGGACATAGAGCCTTTTGTAAAATATCGTGGTTAGTTCCCACGATATTTCACTTTACTACTACTGACCCATGCCACCCATGAATTCACGTACAATATCCACTCGAGTTTAAATATGGTATATAATAAAAGCATATATATAGTATAATGTTGACTGTACATAGTTATCCCTGTTATTCCATGTTATATATTCCCTTGTTCTCTGTAAACTCGATGTTACCTGTACACATTGCAGTATATTTTGTTCATTGTACACCGCACTGATTTTAATAGCGCGGTATATAAGAGATGTTAAATAAATAAATAAATAAAATAAATAAATAAGGTCTTAGTAAACAATGCATTTATCTGGTGGCATGTACAGCTGAACAACTATTTTAGAAAGAAATGCATTCTGAAAAAAGAAGCAGCACTTGGTTAGTAGCTGCTCTGTGCTTGTATCAAACACTGTCAGTACATCTTACTGAGCTGAGGTGATGGATAAGTGCATTCACCAGTTGGTGATCAGCTGTAGACTGCTGTTCTACATGTGCCCTGCATCATGGGTTCTGGTGGGGCTACCCTATGCTGGCACAGACAGCAGACATTTTAGGCAGTGACCTGCAGTCTCTTTGTATCCAGCCATTGCTGTGCAGAGAGGGTAGACGTGTAGCTTACTGCTTAGTGAGGCTGTCCTTTTTTCTGCCTAACTTTAGTCAGTTTATGTTAACCAGACAGTGGCTGAATAATGCTGCTACTTAACTCTAGTTGGCTAGCATCAGGGTGTACAAACCAGGTAGCAGGGGATATTCAGTGTCAATAAATGGTCTACTGCCACTGAATATCCCACTGACCATGATTTAACCAGTTAGCAGGTCTCTACTCCTCCCTGTCTCTTCAGCTCACAACCTTGGGGCCCTCTTTGACTCCTCTCTCTCCTTTTCCAAATACATCCAACTGATAGCTAAAATCTGCCGTTTCTTTCTCTACAACATCAACAAATTCGCCCATTCCTTTCTGAGCATACTAAGACACTTATCCACTCCTTAGTCACCTTCCATCTAGAATATTGTAACCTGCTCCTTGCTGGTCTCCCTCTGAATCATCTCTCTCCCCTTCAATCTGTTCAACACTCTGCTGCATGGCTATTCTTCTGCCTGCCTCATCATGCTCATATTACCCCTCTTCTCAAGTTTCTTCATTGGCTTCCTATCCATTTCCGCATACAGTTCAAACGTCTCCTGTTGACTATAAGTGATTCATTCTGCATCTCCTCACTACCTCTTCTCTCTTCTCTCTCCCTACACCCCTCCTCAGGAGCTCCACTCTTCTGGCAAATTGCTCCTATCTGTGCCTTTCTCTTCTATTGTCAACTTCAGACCTCACTCCTTTTACCTTGCTGCTCCTTATGCTTGGAACAAGCTACCTGAGTTGTATGAGGTGATATGATTGAGATGTTTAAATACATCCATGGCATAAATGCACAGGGGGAGAGCCTCTTTCGATTGAAAGCAAGTTCTGCTATGAGGGGACATGGGATGAGGGTGAAAGGGGATAGATTCAGGAGTGATATGCGGAAATATTTCTTACGGAAAGAGTAGTGGATCCGTGGAATAATCTCCCAGTGGAGGTGGTAGAGATGAGGACGGTATCTGAATTCAAAAAAGCATGGGACAAACACAGAGGATCTCTAAAGGAAAAAAAGGGGACTGTTGTATTTGTTGATATGGAAGGACAGACTAGATAGGCCATGTGGTCTTTTTCTGTCGTCATTTTTCTATGTTTCTATGTCAGGCGCATTCTCTGACCCTTTTCAAATCCAGGCTGCAAACTCACCTCTCCGATGCTGCTTTCGGATCTTGACTCACCTGATGTCCTTTGTGTTTCCTTACCATTCTCCTAGCTGTATCCCATGTCTACAGTTACTGTGTTGTCTGTCTCAACTAGATTGTAAGCTTGGATGAGCAGGGACCATCTTTAACATGTGTCTGTGCAGTGCTGCATATGCCTTGTAGCGCTATACAAATGTTCAGTAGTAGTAGTAGTTAAATCACTTTGACTATGCTCCTCTATTTTCTTATTCAATTTTGCTGTAAACCACTTTGCTATAACAAGGAAAGGCAGTATATCAAAACTTAAAATAAACTATAAACTATAAATGCAGAGACATCCCAGATAAACACATATAAGCATGCTCACATGTGCATGGGATGTCCATCCCCACTATTCATCCACCTTTACTGTCCCCACCAAGCCTCCCCATATGAACAAGGAATTTGTACGGGGAGGCTAGATGGGGGCAGGAAAGAGGTGGTGCGGAGATAGAGTTAGGCCTGGCAGTGGGCAGTCTGCGGCCCTGGACGTACAGGGCTGATTCTGATGTTGGCCCTGTACGTCTGGGGCCAGCAAACTAGAAAGGGAACTGATTCCACCTCCGAGGTGGAATACGTTCCTCTAGATGGCGGGGAACGGCAGGTCTGGGCTTCGACAAAGGCTGGAGGGGGGGTGCAGGAGATTCCCCTCAGCCTGACTCTGGCCATGGGAGGCCAGATTGGGGGTTGGGCTGCCGGGAAAGAATGAAGTTGTCAGCGGCCAGGGATCATGGCTCCTGAATGGTGCCGGACTGAGTTAGCCGGGCAGGAGCCTGTATGTGCAGGCTGACCGGAATTGGGTCCAGGCCTACACGTACAGACTTAGATGCAATTCTGATCCCATGGGGGCTAGACGTGCCCCACGAGATCGGAATCATGTCTATCACTGTGCATCCGGTTCCGACTGGATGCACAGTGGGCCAGGACGTACACTTTAGAATAGGCCTCCACATGTGCACAGTTGAAGACATGTATTTGTTGGGCAATTTTCAAAAACCCAATTTCCAGGCATAGAACTACCCTTTCAAAGATAGCCACAAACTACCCACCTTTTAGAATTTATCTTCTGGAAAAACCAACACATCATATTCTCCGCAACAATGATACATTTACTCAGAATCTGTGAAGATTAACTACAAGAATTCCCATCATTCATAGTCCTAGGAGTAGTTTATGGAACTTTTCCTATGAAGGTAACTACATCAGAGATATACTGTACTAGGGGTAAGGGGTAAGCACAAAGAACAAACCTGCTGCTAGCACTTCTACTACTCTCTACAGCCACAATACCACACCCAACACAATCCCCTTAATATGGCTCACAAACCAACTATCCAACAGAGCAAACACTCACCTCCTATACAACACTCACAAGATGCCTAATTCAAATAAAAATCTCCACACCACAAGCCACCCCAATGCTACTCAACACCACGCTCACTCACTCCTTATAATGTGGAGTGAGTGAGCATGGTGTTGAGTAGCATTGGGGAAATGTTCCCTGTAAATAGTTATCTCCAAGTTATAATGCCCTGTTCAATGTAATTTCAGTTTGTTCAATGTAAACCGCACTGATGCAGAATAGCGCGGTATATAAGAGAATGTAAATAAATAAATAAATAAATGTGCTGTAATAAACTTCTGATCCATAAAAAGTAAAATCCAAGTCATCAAAGACCTCTTGGAATCAGAAAATGTGGACATACTTTGTATTGCCGAAACATGGATCACAGAAACAGACAATATACTCCTTAACAGACTCACAAATGGATACAACATATACCAATGTCCCTGAACCCAAAGGCGAGGAGGTGGAGTGATGATCATAGTAAAAAAAACATCAACCTCTGGCTCTAGGCAAACAACATCACCAATGATTCTGACTCCATCACAGTCTCCAACAAAATGACCACAGTCTGTTTCATATATAGGACACCAATCTCCAGCACCACTGACCTATCAGCAATACTGGATACAATCATAATAGCAGAAAGAACAGGAAAGGATCTAATGGTTCTAGGAGACTTCAACCTTCCCTCCCTACACCAAAACCATGCACAATCCTTCCAACAAGTCATGACAGCGATGGACCCAATACAACTAATAAACGTTCCCATGCATGTAAAAGGAAACTTATTGGACTTAATATTCTTCAATAGTCACAATGCTCAACCAAACACCCCCCACTCTATACAAGTATGCCCAGTACTATGGTCGGACCACAACCTCATTGAATTATCACTCCCACAAGGCATCACCTATACAAGTCCCAACCAGCAACCAGCATCCAGAAGAAGATTTAAATCATTGGATAAACAGAGCTTCATCAAAGAAATGATTGAACAAATGCCTACTGATCCCACTGACCCAGAAGTACTCATAGAAAACTGGAACAACACCATCAGAAAAGCAGCAATCATCCCCAACACCCCAATGACTGAGACAACAAAGACACAATGCAGCAACCCAAGTAAATCAGACTGGTACACTCCAACCCTCTGACTCTTAAAAAGACAACTCCACAGACATGAAAGAAAATGGCAGAATACAAAACAAGACAGAGACGGGAGGCGGGGCCGACGTGGAGCAAGATGGCGGCTTGAGAGCAATGCTCCGGTACCCCCAGACACAAATCCTGCAAGAACCTGCAACACTGTTATATATACTCCGTAGCACAGGTCTGAATATTGGTCGGGGAGTAGATCATGACAAGTGGGAAGCCTTTAAAATTGGATTTTGGCGTGCCTCCTAATCCCGGCTCTAAAAGGGCTAAGGCAGATCCCCCCTCACCATATAAGACGGCTCACGTGAGAGACTCGGAGGACTCAATGAAGGAGCTTTTGGGGGAAATCCGAGCAGTAAAAGAAATAGTGGTCGCGAATGGCGATACCCCCGTGAGAATGCAATCTGAGATACACGAAATGAGGGCTCAATTTAAGAATTTAACCAAACGCATGGATAAGGCTGACGCCGCGATGGCAGCGCAAGCAGACCAGCTCTCCCGTCTGCAAAAGGCTTACAAGAAGATTGAAAATCTAGATCGGCAATTGGAAGACCTCAATAATAGAGGCAGACAGAATAATGTGAGACTGGTGGGACTCCTGGAGGGCGCTGAAGGCTCAGATATATTTGCCTTTCTGAATAAATTGATACCAAATTTACTGAAATTGAATTTCTTGATGCCGTTGGAGTTCGAGAGGGCCCACAGAGTTCCAGCTCAGAGGAGTTTGCATGCCAGTGCTCAAGGCCAATAATCTTCTGCTTACTCCGACATCAGCAGGCCATCCAGATCTTAGCTGCAGCTAAGACCCAGGCTTCTTTGTCCTATGAAGGCAGTGACATTGCTTTTTACCCAGATTTGAGTAAGGTTACCGTGGATAAGCGAAAGCAGTTTCTGGCAATGCGGCCGCGGTTACAGGGCCTTCAGACCAGATACGGCCTTTTATATCCTGCCCGCCTTCGGATTACATTTAACAACTGTACCAAGACATATGAGGACCCGGGAGAAGTGTTGAAATTCCTGGAGGAGCAAGAGGCGCTGCAGATGAGGTGAAAGCGTGCTTTTATATGAACTCCTCTTAAGCGATGGGGAAATGGATCTTGCTGTGGCGATTTAGAGTTTTCCTGTGCAATGGTGGGTCTCCGGACTCTATTGCAGCCCTATTTTGATGTGTGACTTTTAGTAAGTGCGATGTACACCCTGTGTGAATATCTCGGGGGATACAATCGTGGATATCTATGGGGGGTATTTTTGATTTAATGCTCGATGGGAGTTTACCTGTTTTCACTGACTAGCCCTGTATATTGTTAATATATGTAATGGGGGAGGGCATTGTTAAGGGAGATATGGTTTTGCTGGGTGAATTGAAGGGATGAGACCTAAGATGTTCAGGGGCTCTCTTGTTTTCTTTTTTCCTGCAGATGTACTGTGTTTTCTGGGGGGCTACTTATGTATTTTTGTATGGGGGTCCTGCTTAGGCCAAATCCAGTAAATGTGCAGTAGCCTCAGTAGAGGCGGTGTGCAATCAGTTTGGGAGTAAGATGAAGGGTGCTGCCTATGGTTGGAGGGGGGTTATTTAGCGGCTGTCTTGTATAGCGCGATGGCCCACCCAGGGCTTAGCCTCTGTATAGCGGGGGGTTTTCTGTTACCTTGCAAAGCACGAATACTTAAGCTACGGCATTCTAACAGCTATTGTCCAGAAGATTATAGGCGGAACCTTGGCCCATCCAAATATATAGGTGTATCCACTTAAATTACTGTCCCTGAATGTAAAGGGTTAAAAATCCAATTAAGCGGAAAAAGATTCTGGTATATTGTCAAAAACAGGGAGCAGATGTTGTGATGCTTCAAGAAACACACTTAACTACTAAGGAAGCGATGAAACTGGCAGGAGGAAAATATAGTTTGGCCTCTCATGCACCTGCACTGGGAAAGAAAAATGGGGTAATTACCCTGGTCAAGACTTCATGTAAGGCGAAGTTCATATCCTCCAGGGCAGATTCCGAGGGAAGATGGGCTAGTGTGCAAATGAGGATAGAGAACAGACAAATGGTGTTAATAAACATCTATGCACCAAATTGCGATAATCCTAAATTTTTTCAGTCCCTAGCAGAATTGCTCTTGGAATTTTCCTCCTTCCCAGTCATCATGGGTGGAGATTTCAACATGGTCTTAGATCCACTAGTTGATTGCCAACCTAGCAGGATATCTAAGAGAGTCAGGGCGCTTGAGGTGCTCGAAACCATCATGGAAGATTTTGGCATGATCGATATCTGGTGTGTGCTTCATCCATCGGAAAGGGACTACACTTTCTTCTCACATCCACATGGATCCTATTCTCGGATTGATTACACAGGTACACTACCAAAAAACTGCCTCCAGTTTTGCAACAGATTCCTATAGATTTTGGGGTGCTGAATCCAGGAAAAATAGCCAAAATGTTCCATCACGTCACGTTTTCTTGCAAAATTAGATTTCTTACCCATATAAGGAATGTTCACATAATTTCTTTTTAGCCGACTGCAGTTTATTTTCTTGGCCCAAAATAGAGGTTGTAATGGTTAACTAACTAGAAACACTCCCTCATGATATTTTAGAGTGTTTTGTATTCATTTTATACATTAACAGGACAATTGGGAGGCGGGGGGCTAAATCCAGTACTCGCGCTGGCGCATGTTCTTTCCTGTTCGCCTCGCCTCGTTCGCTCGCTCAAACACGGTGGTTGCGACATGAACGTTCCTGTCAAATTTCAGTTTCTTGCAAGTTCATTATTACCTTTTGTTTGCTCAGTCGTAATCCAGCTTTATTCCGAAGTGGTTCACTACAGTTGTAGTTTGCAGTGCTGTGTATTTGTGATGGCTCACAGAGCCAGAGGTTGCGTCAACTCTCCGGACAGTTTTTTTTTATTTGTGGGGAATATACCGTGAAAAAGCGGCAGAGGAACATTTCTGCATTTATTAAAAAAGTATATTTCGCCTATTTCGGTTTGAAGTTAGGCGATCAAGAAAAACCGTGGGCTCCTCACAAAGTGTGCAAGACATGTGAGGAAGATCTACGCTTATGGATGAAAGGTAAAAAACAAGCATTTTGTTTCGGAATACCTATGATGTGGCGTGAACAAAGAGACCACAGCAGTGACTGCTATTTTTGCTCTTGCATTGTGAAGGGATACAACTTAAAAATAAGAACGTAATAAGTTACCCCAACCTTCCCTCAGCAATTAGGCCTATGCCTCATAGCAACGAAGTACCTGTGCCTGAACCACCAAAATCTTTGGATCATATTTGTGTGGACGGTTCTGATCATGATGAGACTCATCAGATGGCTTTTCCCGATGAGTCCAGTACTTCCGAGTTTGAAACTGAACCAGATCCGAAACCTGAACTTTTCTCTCAAGCTGAATTGAATGATTTAGTCCGGGATTTAGGACTCCCAAAAGATGCTGCCCACTTGCTAGGTTCTCGGCTTAAACAGAAAAATCTATTGTCACCAGGAACAACTTTTTATTGGTACCGCAACCGCGAGACACAATTTTTGAAGTATTTCAGCAAAGAGGAAGATTTGGTATTTTGCAACGATATATACGGAGTGATGAAAAAGTTTAAACTCAAGTATGATCCTGCTGAATGGCGGCTGTTCATTGATTCGCCAAAAGACAGCATAAAAGGTGTTCTTCTTCATAATGGCAACACATTCACTTCAGTTCCTATTGCTCACTCTGTTATTCTCCAAGAAAAATACAAGAATTTGGCCCTGATTCTTCAGAAGATTTGTTATGATGAGCATAAGTGGATGATTTGTGGAGACTTTAAAATTCTATCCATGCTATTAGGGCAGCAATCCGGTTTCACCAAATATCCCTGCTTCCTTTGCTTGTGGGATAGCCGGGCCCGCGACCTACACTGGGGGAAAAAAGACTGGCCAATTCGGGAGTATTTGAGACCCGGTGAGAAAAATGTTCTTCATGAGAGCTTGGTACCTCGTGATAAAATTCTATTACCACCTCTCCACATTAAGTTGGGTCTCATTAAGCAATTCATCAAGTCCCTTCCAAAAGATGGTGAGTGCTTTCGGTACCTTTGCTCAAAGTTCCCCCGACTTTCTGAAGCAAAGCTAAAGGAAGGAGTGTTTGTTGGCCCTGATATAAGGAAACTCATTTCAGATGGAGCATTCGCTGAAACGATGTCTGAGAAGGAAAAAGAAGCCTGGGATTCCTTCAAGGATGTTGTTCTCAAATTCTTGGGGAACAGGCGGGATGAGAACTATAAGGATATTGTTGCCAGGATGCTCAATGCCTTCAAAGAACAAGGCTGTAACATGAGCCTGAAAGTCCATTTCTTGCACTCCCATGTGAACTACTTTCCCGAAAACTTGGGGGCGTACAGTGAAGAACAAGGTGAAAGGTTTCACCAGGACATCAAGGACGCAGAGAGAAGGTACCAAGGAAGATGGAACACCACTATGATGGCTGATTTCTGCTGGTTGCTGCTGCGGGAAACCCCAGATGAAAAATACGCCAAGCAGCGCACCAAGAGAAGCATTCGGGGGAAGAAGAAACGGGCCCACCAGGAGATTGATTGACCCAAGAATGACTTTAAAATCTAAACTGTGTTGACAAATATCGTGTTTTTACTAAACTTTGAAATAAAAATTTGCTAGTTATTACCACAGTGTCGGATCTCATTTATTAGAATTTTATTTTCACACCATCGGGTGTTTGTCTTCATGTATTGCAATGGTGCGGTTTGCGTTTTCTATTCTTACATACATACCTGTACAACATTTTTTGCACATTTCTTTGCTTTGCTTTGTGTCTAACCTCGCTCTTATATGCTCAATGTTTGTGCACATGTATGTGGCTGTTTTAAGTGCAGACAATTTTGCTACCATCACAGTGTGTTTTGTTGACATTACTCTATTCTTATGTGCTGCCTTGTTACAATTTTCTTTATTCTTATTTGAATAACTACTAAACAATTAGTATAAAGAATTCATCCAAGAAACTTTTATCTCGATCGCACTCAATCTGAAACGTTCACCTCCAACTGCTAACCCAATATAGCAAAAAATCTGTACGTGATGGAGCAAATTGGTTACCAGATTTGGATTCAGCGCCCCAAAAAACGTAAAAATCAATCGAAACATTAGAGGCAGTTTAAAAAAAAATTTTTTAGTGTACCTGTGTTATTTCCTGGTGTCTAGATCCTTTGCTAAAGAAATTAAGTCGGCAGAAATATTGAGTACACACATCTCGGATCATGCTGCAATACAATTAGAAGTAAGATCGTCCGTGGAACCAGGCAAATCTGGAGGATGGTTTTTTCCTAGGCTTTTACTTGCTGAAGAACCATTTAAACAATATATTCAAGAAGCCATTAAGGAATACTTCACAACTAACCTCCTGGAAGCTACCTCCACTTGGGCTTGGTGGGAAGCATTCAAGGCTGTAATCAGGGTGAAAGTAACAAGCTACACTATTGCTGCTAGCAGAGAGGCGAAGGTGGTTCTTAAAACTCTGGATCTGCAGATCAGGGCAGGGAGAGACTAATGTTGCAACAGTTCAATCCCCTTGTGCTTACTCGCCTTCAAAAGTTGCGTTATCAATATAATGCAATCCTTAGTTGGGAGGTGGAGCAAAATGTCTTTGAGCAGAAAGCGCGGTATCACACTGAGATGAATAAGGCCGGTAAATTGCTGGCCGCAAGTTTGAAGCCACGCCGGGATAAATCGCATATTGTGTCCATAAGAGATGAGCATGGTGCTTCCCGTGATGATAATGCTGGGATAGCGGAGGTCTTTAGAAATTTCTACATGCAGCTGTATTCATCTGAAGGGGGCAGAGACCCCTCGGCCATGAAAAAAATTCTTGAGCGGATAGAGCACCCCAAGTTGGATGCGCAACAAGCGGAGACATTATGTAAGACACTGGGCCTGGAAGAGCTCAAGGAAGCATTGTCTGGTATGAAGCGCGGGAAAGCCTCGGGTCCTGATGGCATCCTGATGGAATTCTATCAGGTTTCTGTTAAAGACCTGGCGCCGCATCTACTGACTTATTATCAGCAACTTCAAGAGCACAGTAAAGATTCAGGAGCCTTTGCTGAGGCCACTATAGTGGTGCTCGAAAAACCCGGAAGAGACCCGAACCTGGTGGGAAATTATAGGCCTATCTCACTTTTAAATGCTGATTATAAGTTGTATTTGTCCATGCTGGCCGGTCGGCTTAACAAGGTTCTCTACACGCTGATTCATTCGGATCAATGTGGTTTCATGACTGGCAGAGCCACTATGGATAATGCCAGGCTTCTTTGCAACTTGCTGGATATTGCAGATCGTGAGGGCTCACCCCTTATTGGCCTATCATTAGATGCTGAAAAGACCTTCGATAGATTGGAGTGGCCTTTCCTATTTACAGTTCTAGAATGGTTTGGTCTCCCCAGGACGTTTATAAATATGATCCAGGGGGGGGGGCGGAGCCTGGAGCGAAGCAGAGTGGCTGTGTAGAGCGCTGCTCCGGAGGGGCCTAGCAGAGAATCCTGCAATTGTGCTGCTTATTACGGTGGAAGTTTAAGCCTGGTACGTCTTACTGCCTCGGAGGGATGTCGGGACCCAAACCTGCGCGGCTGGACTTTACTGCGAGCCAGGGTGCGAGTGTCAAGAGATCTAAGACGGAGCCTCCATCCCCACACAAAATGGCGCCGACGCGGGAGTATCCTGATGCTCTCCAAGAGCTGCTAGTAGAGGTGCGTGCGATCAAAGAAATCATGTCGGCAAATAGTGAATCACTTGCTACTGTGCGGGAGGACATGAGCAGGCTTAAGAGCGGCATGGAGAGCCTTAGCCTTCGTCAGGAACAGATCGAGCAGCGCGTCATGGTACAGGAGGAAAGAATGAAGGCTGTAGATAAGCAAGCTAGGCAAATTAAACAGCTGCAGAGGGAGCTGGAGGACAACAATAATAGATCCCGCAGGAATAACATTAGAATTGTGGGCGTCCCTGAAGGGGCTGAAGGAAAGGATATTTTCACCTTCCTGCACAAAATGATTCCAGCTACGTTGCAGCTTGCTTTCGACATGCCTTTCGAAATGGAAAGAGCGCATCGGGTACCGTCGCAGCCACTGGTGGGTACTAATCGTCCTCGGGCCGATAATTCTTAAAGTATTAAGACATCAGCAGGTCCTCAGAATTATGGAAGCGACTCGCGCCAGATCTCCTGTTGAGTTTGACGGACATAGGCTGATGTTCTTCCCCGCTTTTGCGAAGAGCACTGTGGATAAACGGAAAAGGTTCCTTGAGATGCGGCCTAGGCTGCAGAGGCTGCAGGCGAGATTTGGCCTTTTGCACCCTGCCAGGATGAGAGTCACATTGCACAACAGTACAAAGACATTTGAAGATCCCGAGACTCTATTTGCGTTCCTTGAAGAGAAGGAGAAGGAACTGATGCGATGATCACCATTAATGTGAGACTTTAAGTTTGGCCCTGGGCTGCTGTCCCGGACAGCTATGAAGAGGCAGATGGCCGTAGCAGGCCTCTGTATACTGGTCTGTGGTTTTCATTGTACTGTGAAACTGTGCAGGCTGTTTCAATATTCAAGATGATTGCACAATTGCTTAGGTTTTGTTGTTTTGATGCCCCTCTGTACCTGTTCTGCTTGATCTGGGTGTACCTAGTGGATATTTAGGTCGCCTCTCCACCCCGGGGTCCTTTTGGAATCATTTTAAGAGGGATGTATTTTGGGAACTAGTTTTAGTTAATTATGAGGCACAGGCACTTGTACCATTAAGTCTGATGAAGTGTTGTGGGGCATTGTCTATGATGAAACTGGGTGTCTATAACTCTGATAACAACTTGGTTGAGAGACTTGGGGCCTTGATCTTCCGGCTGCGATATGGCGCCTCTTAAATTGGTGTCTTTAAATGTAAAGGGCATAAATAGTCCTATAAAGCGCAGGAAAATTATCCTTTATGGCAAGCAAGAAAAAGGGGACATTTTGATGCTCCAGGAGACCCACCTTAATGAGAGGGAATCGTTAAAGTTAAATATAAAACCTTTCAGACTGTTAGCCTTCTCTGCGGCCAGGGGCAAGCATAACGGAGTAGCCATATTGGCCCGTAAGTCTCTTAACATCACTGTGCATCAAGTTAGTGCGGACCAGGAAGGTAGATGGGTCAAGGCTTGTGTTACGGTGGGGGCTCTAGAGTTAGTTTTAATGAATGTCTACGCTCCAAATAGGGACTGTCCGGGTTTCTTTCGCTCGCTAGCGGAGGAGATGCAGACAGTGCCCTCTGCCCTGAAAGTGATGGGAGGTGATTGGAACTTGGTTGTGGATGCCCTGGTGGACAGGCAGCCCCCTAAGACTCTGGGACCGACTAAGGCACAGAGGGTTCTTACGTCCATGATGGGGGAGTTGGGGTTGGTGGATGCATGGCGGATGCTGCATCCTGGGGACTTGGATTTTACCTTTTTTTCTCCCCCTCATAAATCTCTGTCACGGATTGATTTCATTCTCCTCTCCAAGTCTTTGGTTCCCAACCTGTTCGCGGCAGAGATTCATGCGATGCATCTCTCGGACCATGCTGCTGTCTCGGTGACGCTGCAGGATGATGCGTTGACTTCCCCCAATCAGAGGTGGTCCCTTGACAGAACCTTGCTGGAGAATGAGGAGTTTTGTTTGAAGATTCGTGAGGCCATTCAAGAATATTTTTTCTTTAACCCCCCAAATTTGTCTTCAGGCTGGGCCCGATGGGAGGGTTTGAAAGCCTTCCTTAGAGCCGTCATCACCAGTTTCAGTATTGGACTGGCGAAAAGGCGTGGGGAGCAGCTGAGAGCTCTGGAGCTGCAAATTAGAGCCGGGGAGCGGGTACTGGCTAAAAGGTCAGAGCCTTGTATACCTTTACGACTACAACGGCTACGTTTGAGATATAACCAACTTTTAACCTCTGAGGCTTCGCAGTGCGTTAAAGCTCAGGAGGGAATTTACTACAGGGAAGGGAATAGGGCTGGCAGACTTCTCGCCCAAGCGTTGAAAGCTCGTAAGGAAGCTAGCAGGATTGCTGCTATTAGAGAGCAGGGGAGGTCGGCATTGGTGACTGCCGACTCTGAAATTGCTGAGTCTTTTAGAGCCTTTTACGCACAATTGTATTCCTCTGAGGTGGAATGTCCGCCGGACGCTTTTTTGCGGTTGGTAGCTGAGGTTCAGCGGCCAGTGGTAGACCCAGTATCGGCAGCTAGCCTTGATGAACCGATTTCTTCGGAGGAAATACAAGGTGCCATTGTTTCTCTGGCCACTGGGAAGGCCGCTGGACCGGATGGACTGCCCTCAGAATTTTTTAAGACCTTTGCTACGGAATTGGTGCCGTTCTTGCAGCAATATTTCCTTGCCCTGTTGGACGAAAGCCCGCAGACAGGTTCTTTTGCCGCAGCAAATGTGGTGGTGTTAGAGAAGGCAGGGAGAGATCCACAATTGGTGAGCAATTATCGGCCAATCTCTTTGCTCAATGTGGATTATAAGATCTATGCGACCGTGTTGGCGCGTCGGCTTGCTAAGGTACTTCCGTTGTTGATCCACCCTGATCAGTGTGGGTTTGTCGAAGGCAGGTCGACGGCGGATAATGCTAGGCTCTTCTGTCATGTCTTAGCTGGGGCGGAGGTTTCGGAGGTCCCACTGGTTGGAATCTCATTGGATGCCGAAAAGGCGTTTGATCGGCTGGAATGGGCTTTTTTGTTCTCTGCTCTAGAGTGGTTTGGCTTTGGGGCAGGCTTTGTAAACTTGGTTGGAGTATTGTATGCCCGGCCTTTAGCGAGTATCTGTGTTAATAATACGCAATCCCGTGAACTTCTCCTGGGTGGTGGGTCGCGGGTCGCGGCAGGGATGCCCACTGTCCCCCATGTTGTTTAATTTGGCTCTGGAGCCTTTAACTTTGTTGATAAGACAGAATCCTCGGATACAGGGTTTCCAGGTGCTGGGCGAAGAGATCAAACTATCGGCTTATGCCGATGATCTCCTATTGTTTACCACCCCGGCTTCGATTCCCCACATTCTAGACCAGATTGAGAAGTACTCGGTCCTTTCAGGGTACAAGATCAATTGGTCTAAATCGGTTGCTTTTGCTCTTAATTCCCGTGCTTTTAAGAGTATGTTGGCGGAGTTTCCCTTTGCCTGGGAGGCAAAACCAGTGAAGTACCTGGGTGTCCACTACTGCCATCCTCTGGAAGAAACCGTTCGTTTTAATTCACAGTCGCTAGTATCTATTATACAGTCAATGACTGCAAAGTGGTCTCCCCTGCGATTAACGTGGTGGGGGAGGCTGGAGACAATTAAAATGGCAATAGTCCCCAAAATCAATTATATTCTTGAAATGTTACCGACTTTTCTCCCGGCGCAGACATACAAACAGATGGAGAGGCTCTTGGTTTCCTTTTTGTGGGATGATAAACCTCCCAGAATTGCACTTAAGAAGCTTAGAGCTAACAAAGAATGTGGGGGGTGAACTTTCCAGATTTTCGGCTTTATCATAGCGCTTTTTTGATGAAGCAAGGGGCCAGATGGTCGGAGCAGTTGAATGCGCAAAGTCCGGTTTGGTTAACTCTTGAGGAGAAAATCGCGGTTCCCTTTCCCTTACATCAATTGCAGGACATGGTATTCAGTGATACTTCCTTACGGCCCCGGATGATTGTGGACACGCAGAGGGCTTTTCAGAGCCTTTTACGGCCCAGTAGTTCTGAAGAGGTGTTGTCGCAGAGTCTCTCCTTGTGGTGTAATCCGCTTTTCAAGGTGCAATGTAAATCTATTGCATGGAAGCTCTGGTATAGCAGGGGCATATGGACTGTTGGCCAGCTGATTGACAAAGGCGTATGGAAAAGCTTTGGGGAGTTACAAAGAGAATTTCATCTTCCGGGGTCGGCTTACTTCCAATGGGCCCAGCTGAAGCATTGTCTCGTAGGGGTACTTGGAGACGTGCGGCACCTGAAGATTGAGGGGAAGTTGGAGTCCACCATCGAGCAGCTGCAGGGGATCATGGGGAAGGTCTCATTTTTGTATAAAATGCTGAAGTATGTTGGTCCTGGAGTCTTGAGCAATTTGGGGGGTGCTTGGGAGAAGGACACTGGTGTTGGCCTGTCACAGCGGGGTTGGGAGAAATTCTGGTCCACCCTGGTTCGCGTAACCAAATCCGCTTCTGTCACTCAGACGCTATTTTTTTTTGCTCATAGAGCTTATATAACCCCGGTACGTCTTAGTAGATGGGACAAAAGGGCTGGCAATAAATGTTGGGTGTGTCAAAAAGAGCTTGGTACTTTTAAACATGTTGTCTTTGACTGTTTTAAGCTCCAAGCTTATTGGTCGCAGGTATGGGACTCCGTGCAAAAGATCCTGGGCCTTAGTGTTCCCCTTACCTGGGCAATTGTAGTTTATCGCTCACTTTCGGGCATCCCACTACGGTGTGGTACTGATGCATTTCTTTTAGATTTCTTGTTAGGCATTGCTTTATGTCATAGGATGCGGAATTGGAAGGACATATCCTGTCTCCACTGGCAAACCTGGTGGGGTTTAGTCTGTACCTACACTAAGTTTGAATTAATGTCCCGGAAGGGAGAGTTTCAGTCCCCTCATCGACTGAGTAAGTGGAGAACGCTCCTGGATTTTGGGGAGGCGGCCAAATGTTAGAAGTGCCCAACTGTTAGAGGTGCCCACAGGGATGGGTGGCCCTTTAAGTAGACAATTGTTTGCTCTGTGCTTATGTCTCATTTTATGTTTTTTATGTTTTTTTGTATGGCGGTGTGGTGTTCATCTGACAGGACCTGGGAAGGGGGGCGGGGGGTTGGTGGAGGGTGGGTGGTAGGGTGGGAGGGGGTGTGCTTTGTTTGTTTTGTAGTTTTTTTGCTGTGTGATACGATGTTTGTTTATTGTTTGTTGTATGAAAATTTAAATAAAATATGTAAAAAAAAAAAAATAAATATGATCCAGGTGCTATACTCGCGCCCGGCGGCCAGGATTCTAGCTAACCAGGAACTCTCCGCGCCTTTCTTTCTGCACAGGGGCACTCGTCAAGGATGTCCGATGTCCCCTTTACTGTTCAATCTGGCGTTGGAGCCGTTGGCTCTGCTGGTTCGTCAAACAAGTGAAATTGAAGGAATAGCGGTAGCTGATCTGCATATCAAGTTGTCGGCATATGCGGATGATCTGATGTTTTTTTTATGGCCTACATCAATTTCACCCCCTTCTGACCTTGCTAGACAGTTATGCCCGGTTCTCGGGAAACAAAGTGAATTGGACAAAATCGGTGGCTTTCCCTCTTAATAATTTGGCGCACAGCAGTATGGTGCAGCAGTTTCCCTTTCTGTGGGAGCCTAAGGCTATTAAATATTTGGGGATCCAGTTTGTTGCGCCTCTGGAAGGCACTCTTCAAAGGAACATAGAGAAGATCAAACAGATTGCCCGGTCCTTTACGTTGAAGTGGTCCCCGCTACACCTTACATGGTGGGGGCGGATGGAATCTATTAAAATGGTATTAATGCCCAAAATAAATTACATACTAGGGATGATCCCCATCCTGTTTCCAGTGTCTGTGTATAAAGAGATTGAGAGTACTGTGAGTACTTTTCTATGGAACGGGAAAACGCCTAGGATTGCCTTGAAGAAGCTGAAGGCGAGTAAAAGTGATGGAGGGGTCCATTTTCCTGACTTCCGGTGGTATCACCTCGTGGCAATTCTGAAGCAGGGAAGTCTTTGGTCTGCTGGAGAATCGCCTATGCAAAAGCCAATATGGGTAGAACTTGAGGAACGTCTGTGTCAATCAGTTTAGTTATGGGAATGAGATGGTCTGCGACTTCTGCGGCGGGACGAGTAATCCTATCAACACAGGGTGCATTTCAGAGTCTTTTGCCCATCATAGAAAAGGAAAATCCGCCTTCTCGCCAAATGCCCTTATGGCATAACCCAGTGTTTAAAATCAATAAAGTCCCCTTTGGTGGGCTGTTTGGCAGAGGTGTGGTGTATGGACTGTGGGGCAATTGATGGTTAGAGATGAGTGAAAGACTTTTGGTATGCTGCAGGCGGAGTTTGGGTTACCTTCGAGATGCCACTATCAATGGCTGCAACTCAGATATTGTTTGGCTCAGCTGCGGCGGCAGCCTAGAGAATATTCATGTTCCTGGGGCCTGGAGAAGATTATGGCAAAAATCAACTCTGAGAAAAGTGGTATCTCAAGTATCTATGCGATCTTTAGAGCACACCATCCGAGTAAAGTGCAGGGCCTATGTAAGATATGGGAAGAAGAGACTGAAGCCCCATCAAAGCAGAATTTGTGGAGTCTTTTGTGGGGACCTATAGTCCGCACCTCAAGATCTGCTGCACTTACACAATCCATGTTCTTTTTTGCGCATAGGGCGTTTATCACGCCGTGCAAGATATCCAAATGGAAGCCTGGTGGATCCTCTTTTTGTTGGTCTTGCCAAACTGTGCCGGGCACAATGTGACATATGTTTTTGGATTTCCCTTTCATCCAGGAGTTTTGGACTCCAGTATGGAAAAGGATTCTGCAGGTGGTGGGTTGCTCTTCTCCTCTGACATGGTGTATAGTAGTCCTGAGATCTGCAGCTGAGATCCCAATGCTGGAAAAGGATCATTTCTTTATACTAAACTTCATGATTGCTGTAGCCATAAAATTGATCTTATTGAATTGGAAGGATTTTTCAAAGTTAAATTGGCATACTTGGTGGAATCAAGTGTGTCTTTATAGTAGATACAAAAAAGCTAAGGATAAGGTCAATAACCTAAGAGGGAAAGAGACTGCCCTGAATAAATGGTCTGCCTTAGATAGTTTTGCATGTGTGGTAGGAGCTGAACAGATTGGCCGTGGTTTGCAAGGTGGGGGGGGGGGAGTTGTGGGAGTAGTATAGTTGTGTGTAGTGGGTGTTGTAACTGTATTATTGAATACTGATAACGACCTGATGCTTCAGTTTTGTTTTTTGTAATTTTGTCAAAACACTCAATAAAGTTGTTTTACCCCCCCCCCCCCCAAAAAAAAGACAGAGACAAAGGACAATATCTAAAGCTGATGGAAGGAATACCATATCAAAACAGACAAGGTAAAACAAGAACACCACACCAAACTACTAAATACTGTCATCAACCAAACAAGAGAACTCTTCTCCATTGTAAAACAACTGACAAAACACTAGCAACTGGCAACCAAGACTTCAAGATCATCCACCAACAACTCACCCAATACTACAAACACTTATAGCCGCAATCAAATAACAACACCTCACCCTCTACCATGGACGAACCCTCGGGCACCCGGAGACGAATCATAACCACAGGTGATGGTATAGACACTTGGAGCTCCTTCAATCAGATCAATGAATAATAAATAGAGAACATCTTAACATTCCTCAACACAACAAGCTCCCCCTTGACCTCTGTCCCACCTCATGTATAAAGGCAACCAAAAAAGAACTTAGCGGAATAATCACCAAATTAACTCAAGAGATACTATAACAAGGAATCATGCCCACAAGCCAAAAAACCTCCTCCATTCGCCCCACACAGAACAAATAACCCTGAACACATCACATCCGGCTTCATACAGACCCATTGCAAGCCTGCCCTTCACAGTGAAAATCATAGAAAAACAGTTCAGCATCAACTACAAGAAAACATTGACAAACACAATCTCCTAGATCCACAGCAACAAGGTTTCCAACCACAACACGGAGTGGAAACTTTATTGAGCACATTAATAAACATACTCATGCAAGGAATACAGTGGACTAACCAAGGTTACCTATTAATCTTCCTAGACATCTCATCAGTCTTTGATACTGTAAATCACCAAACACTGCTACAATGCCTCCACACAAATGGAATACTGGGAACTGTATTTATTAAAGTTTAAAGTTTTGCAAGAAAAAAAATTTGCTGTAGAATCTCAATGGATTGAAATTCCATGTAAAAAGGGGAAGGCGATGGCAGTAGGGGGTGTACTATCGACCTCCTGGCCAGAATAAATAAATGGATGATGAAATTCTCAAAGAAATCAAGGAAGCTAACAAAAGTTACAACACAGTAATAATAACGGGTGATTTCAATTGTCCTGGTATCGATTGGGTCAGTGTCACGGCAGGACATGCTAGGGAGATAAAGTTCCTAGATGAAATAAATGACTGCTTCTTGGAGCAGCTGGTTCATGAACCGAACAGAGGGGAAGCCATATTGGACCTAGTCCTTAGTGGAACACCAGATCTGGTGCAAAAGATAAGGTTATTGGGGCCACTTGTCAATAGTGATCATAGCATGATCACGTTTGATCTAATTAATGGAGAGGGATGGTAAGGAAATCCACAGTACTACCTTTTAACTTTCGAAAGGAGACTATGATAAAATGAGGAAAATAGTTAAGAAAAAACTAAAAGGAGCAGTTGCAAAGGTTAAAGACTTACAGTACATCAAGCTTGCGTGTTGTTGAAAAATACTATCTTGGAAGCCCAGACCAGCTGTATTCCACGCTTTAAGAAAAGTGGAAGGAAGTCCAAAAAACTGCCAGCATGGTTTAAAGGTGAGGTCAGAGAGGCTATTGTTGCCAAAAAAGCATCTTTCAGGAAATGGAAAAAAGAGCCAAACGATGAAACTTGGAAACAGCACAAGCACTGGCAAGTTAAATGCAAGACATTGATAAGGCAGGCAAAGGGAGAATCTGAGAAGAAGCTTGCTGCAGAAGCAAAAACGCGTAATAAAGACTTTTTCAAGTACATTCGTAGCAAAAAACCTATGAGAGAGTCAGTTGGTCCATTAGATGAAAGAGGAGTTAAAGGGGCACTAAGAGGCAACAAGGTGATAGTGGAGAGACTGAATGAATTCTTTGGTTCGGTCTTTACTGAGGAAGATGTAGGGATGTTACCCATGACTGAAGTGGTATGTAAAGGTGCAGAAGAATTGAAGGAAATATCGATACATTGGGAAGATGTATTACAACTATTAGATAAACTGAAGAGTAGCAAATCACCTGGGCCGGATGATATATATCCAAGGGTGTTGAAAGAACTGAAATATGAGATTGCAGACCTGCTATTAGTAATCTGTGAACTATCATTAAAATCATCTGTAATACCTGAAGATTGGAGGATGGCGAACGTAACACCAATTTTTAAAAAGGGTTCCTGATCTGGGAAATTACAGACCGGTGAGCCTGACGTCAGTACCGGGAAAAATGGTAGAAACCATCATAAAGAAAATTGCTGAACATGTAGATAGTCATGGCTTAATGGGAGACAGCCAACATGGCTTTAGACAAGGAAGATCTTGTCTTACTAATCTGTTATGTTTTTTTAAAGATGTGAAAAAACAGGTAGACAAAGGTGAATCGGTTGATATAGTGTATCTGGACTTTCAGAAAGCCTTTGACAAGGTCCCTCATCAGAGACTTTTGGCAAAACTAAAAAGTCATGAGATAGGAGGCAGTGTACTATTGTGGATTAGGAATTGGTTAAAAGATAGAAAGCAGAGTGTAGGGCTAAATGGCCAATTTTCCCAATGGAGAAAGGTGACTAGTGGAGTACCCCAGGGATCTGTACTGGGTCCGCTACTTTTTGACATATTCATAAATGACCTGGAAAAGGGAATAACGAGTGAGGTTATCAAATTTGCAGATGACACAAAACTTTGTAAAGTTGTTAAAACTCATGACGATTGTGGAAAATTGCAAGAGGATCTTGATAAATTTGAAGACTGGGGATCCAAATGGCAGATGAAATTTAATGTGGACAAGTGCAAAGTTATGCACCTAGGAAAGAACAACCCAAACTATGTTTTCACGATGCAAGGTTCCACATTAGGAACCATCACCCAGGAAACAAATGTAGGCGTCATCATGGATAACATGTTAAAACCCTCCACCCAGTGTGCATTGGCGGCCAAGAGAGCAAATAGAATGCTAGGTATCATAAGAAAAGGAATGGAAAATAAAACAAATGATATTATAATGACTCTCTATCATTCCATGGTGAGACCGCACCTTGAATATTGTGTGAAATTCTGGTCGCCTTATCTTAAAAAGGATATAGCGTTATTAGAAAAAGTTTAGAGAAGAGCCACCAAAATGGTAAAGGGGATGGAAGGATACCCCTATGAAGAAAGGCTAAATAGGTTAGGGCTCTTTAACCTGGAAAAGAGATAGCTGAGGGAAGATATGATAGAAGTCTATAAATTAATGAACGGAGTGGCATGGGTAAATGTAGATTGATTGTTTAGGTTATCAGAATATAGAAAGACTAGGGCACATGCAATGAAGCTACAGGGTAAACTATTTAAGACTAATAAAAGAAAATATTTTTTACCTCAACGTGTAATCAAACTCTGGAATTTATTACCAGAGTTTATTACCAGGCTGTTAGTGTAGCTGGGTTTAAAAAAAGGTTTGGACAAGTTCCTGGAGGAAAGGTCCATAAACCATTATTAAAAAGGGACCCAGGATATCAATGCTTGACCCAATACAAGCATTGTGGAACCTGTGTCTTTTGTGGAAACTTCTAGGTATGTATGACCTAGATTGGCCACTGTCGGAAACAGGATACTGGGTTTGATGGACCTTGGTCTGACCCAGTATGACATATCTTATGTTCTTATGTTATGTCCACAAATGGTTCAAAACCTACCTCACAGACAGAGTGGCCTAGTGGTTGGGGCAAGGTACTTCGGGCCGGAAGGTCGGGGGTTTAAATCCCACTAGAGGACAGCAACCTTGGGCCAGAAGGACTGGGGTTTCTAGTCCCACAAGTGCTCCTTGTGGTCTTGGGCAAGCCACTTAACCCTCCATAGCCCATGTTCCCTGTAAAATAGTTCTCTGTGTGGTGTGCTTTCCTGTCTAATCAATGTGTTTATACCTCAAAAATTTCCTGTCATGATTTGACAATTTCCAATCTGTAATCAAACCGCTGCTGATCGCTGGAAGTAGCGGTATACAAATGTATACTAAATAAATAAAATATAAAATAAATATCAGAAGATAAAGATTGGAAACAGCTCTTCAACCCCATACAAGCAAACTCAAGGTGTGCCACAGGGATCCACCCTCTCCACCATGCTCTTCAACCTATACCTACAACCATTCTGCACAATAAGAAATCACAAACGAATCCTACATGTCTATGCTGATGACATTATGATTTATGGACCTATAGACTCACGCCAACCTGATCTAACAGTCTACCATGAATGCTTCACCAAGGTGACAAAATGGCTAACAGCAAACAACCTACGCATAAACTATAACAAGATAGAGGCCTTATACATTAAAAGAGATACTGTGTTCACCCCAACACCCCACAATAACACTGAACAACAATCAAAGCTAAAACATAGGTGAAATACTTAGGAGTAACCATCAACCAACACCTAACCTTCAAAACGCTTATAAGAAAAACCTCTCAAACAATTTACTTTAAGGCAAAGACACTCCAACGCCTCCAACTGCTCCTAGAACCAAAAGACTTCTGCAGCGTATTCCAAGCATCAATAATACCCCTCCTGGACCACTGCAATGCCATCCTACAAGGTGTACTGCAGTCCACATTCCTACCTCTTCAGACAGCCTTCCACTCATCAGCAAGAATCCTACAAACAGCAACAAGAAAAGAACATATCACTCCAATACTCAAACAGCTGCACTGGCTCCCCTGCAGAGCCGAATAACATACAAAACCATTATGCTAACACACAAAGCAATCCATTCAGAACCCCCCACACATCTGAAAACACTCATACAGCCCTCATAACCACACAGAGCCAGATGGACCTTGACAAGGAGCACCCTTAGCATCCCCATATCAAAACCAAATCAAATCAACAGACATGCAAAAGAGCCTTCCAACTATGCACTCCGTCCATATGGGACAGACTGCCAGACCAACTCAGGAACATCATAGATCTCAAGACCTTGCACAAAAAAGACACATCTCTTTACTGAACACTTCCACTACAGTGAATAGCCTCCCACCAGAAGATCAATGCACAACTGCCTGTCGCCAATTGATATATATAAAGAAACCTGTACATAGTTAAGCACCAATGCTCTTTGATTGCATGCTGTAAATAGTTGATACAAATATTTCAATGAAAGTTATATTTTCAGTTCTATGTAAACCACTTTGACCAGGAGAAAAGCGGTATATAAATACAGCTAAATAGGTGACTGAGCCCTGGAGTACAGGCGAGGACGGAGCTGGACGGCGCATTGTGTGTGTGTGTCTAAGAGAATGAGGTGTGCTTTGGTTCCCCGGGCACTACGCTGAACTTCCATCTGGCACCGGACTACCCTGCGGTGTCCTAGAGGGCTTTAAAACTCTGCCCTATGGCCCTTGTGGTTGTGACTGAGCCCCGGAGTACAGGCGAGGACGGAGCTCGAGGGCGCATTGTGTGTGCGGGTCTTGGAGACTGAGGTATGCTTTGGTTCCCCCAGCACTACGCTGAACTTCCATCTGGCACCGGACTACCCTGCGGGGTCCTAGAGGGCTTTACAACTCTGCCCTATGGCCCTTGTGGTTGTGACTGAGCCCCGAAGTACAGGTGAGGACAGAGCTCGACAGCGCATTATGTGTGCGGGTCTTGGAGACTGAGGTGTGCTTTGGTTTCCCTGGCACTATGCTGAACTTCCGTCTGGCACCGGACTACCCTGTGGGGTCCTAGAGGGCTTTAAAACTCTGCCCTATGGCCCTTGGACCGTGGCCCGAAGGGGCATAACCAAAGGGACAGGCCACGCCCCTTTGGCACCCCTTTGGCGTCCATTGGGGTCCTTGGCATTTGGTATAAGAATTTACTGTTTGTGGTATTATTTCTTGTTTGTTTACTATGGGGAAACGCAAGGGGGAAAGTCAATGGAGGATAAAGGTCCAGTGCTTACGGGGGAGGGTAAGGTGTTTGGGCCTTTGGACAAGCATTTCTTGACCCTCCCTGATACATGTTCCCCTGATATATATTTTCCTACGAATGGTGCGTCTTTAAGTTCCGTTGTGCGGACTCCTCCTCTCCCTCCTATCCCTCAGCTCTCTTCTACTCTGGTAAGCAAAACAAACACGGTTCTTTTGCCTGTTTATTCTCCAACCCTGTTACCTAATCCTGTAGTGGGATCGGCTATTGTGCAACCATTGATTACTCCTCTCGAGGAGATTACTTTGAAAGATTTATGGTCTGCAATTTATTCTTTAGATGCAAAGGTTTCTACTTCCTTTGATTCTTTATGTGTTTATACACAAGAATCTAACCGGAAGTTTGCTGAGGTGGATGCCCAGCTAACCGAGGTGGTAAATTCCTTCTCAGAGGTTAATAAGCAACTTTTGCAACTACAAATGGTTAGCTCAGCTTCTATTAAAGATTCCTTAATTATTCAGAGTAAACTGGAATTGTTGGAGAACAGTGTGAAGGCGCTGAATCTCCATTTTTTGAATTTTCCTATGTCTTCGTTGCTTTCTCCCCAGATTTTTCTTAACAAGTATTTTCATGAACTTTTGCTTTTCACTGACAATATTACTGTGCAATCTTGTTATTATATTCCTGTTGGCAAACGCCGGGTTAATAATGATGAAGGTGGGTTAGATGTTCCATCTATAGATATTAATAAAGATTTAACTAATTTCCTGGAAGATTCATCTGATAAAATTGAGAAAAGAGCCACGTTGTTGGCTACTTTTCTCTCTTCTGCAGATAAAATTTGGGTTTTGAAAGCTTACTTTAAGAATAAAGAGAAGCTGTTTTGTGGCTATAAATTAAATATATTTCCTGATGTTTCTAGATCCACCCAGGTCTGGAGGTGGGGCTTTTTGCTATTAAAGCCCCGTGTAATCGGACTGGGTGCTTCATTTTTCTTGAGAGTTCCCTGTAAATGCATTATTGTTTTTCAAAATTGTACTTAGGTGTTTTCTGAGGTTGCTCAGAAAGATTTTTGCTAGATAGGAAGGGATGAAGTTTTGAGTTTGCTCTGTATTTGTCGGCTTGTTAATTATGGAGGTGATTTTTACCTCTTGATTTCCTTTTATTTTGCGTGGTTTCTTTTTGATTATGGCATCAGTTCACCTTTATGTGGTCTACTGCTGTTATTAATGAGTTTTGGAAACTTCTCTCCAGTGCTCCCGGAGGAGCTGGAACACCAACCGCTGCAACCCTCATCGGTAGAGAGCCCTCTCCCTGCCCGGAGACCAGCCGCCGAAGCAGCAGACAGACCGGATCTTGCTCCATCACAAAAGAGCTCAGCGAACAAGAGCCCTCTCCCTGCACGGAGATCAGCAGCTGAAGGAGCAGACTTCTCAGCACACGTGCTTTCAGGAAAGGAGCATTTGTGCAACCACGTTTACAGCGCGTCATTGCTCACCCTCACCCAATCGGGGCACAGAAATCCACTTTAAAAGGGGACGCGATCAGGCGCACCCGCGCCTTGCGGGCCCGCGCCGGAGGGCCGCGCAAGAGGGCCCTTTGGCACGGCCCTTAGGAAAAGGCCCGTAAGGAGCACGAAACGGACACGGAAACCAAACTGAAAAACACACCGAGACCAGCAACAAAGCACAGCAGAGCTCCCCCAGGGTTGAGCTTGCATACATCTCCTATACAGCAGACCTTCAAATCGCAGCAAGTATAAACAAATACAAACAAAAACTTTTACACTACTGGTTTAAAAGTGCAAATTAACTTTGAGGGGTCATAACAAAATCTCCTATCACTGTGTGCACTATCTCATCAGTACCTGCATTGAAATTAAAAACGTAACCTATAATGTTAATATTTTAAAACTGTACCTGCATATAACATTGCTAGTAATATAGTACTGTTGCCAGTATTTTCAACGATATCTGCATATAACATTGCTAGTAATATAGTACTGTTGTCAGTATTTTCAACGATACCTGCATACAACATTGCTAGTAATATAGTACTGTTGTCAGTATTTTTCAACGATATCTGCATATAACATTGCTAGTAATATAGTACTGTTGTCAGTAAACCAAAACTGTATATACATTCACATTGATAGCAACCTCTTACTGTTACCAGTACCTATAACAGCAATTGCACCCACATTAATATTAATTTTAACTAGCACCGGTATAACATATCACCCAAAATGCAACTAATCAACTCTGACAAATGTAAAATAATACTAATTAGTATCACACTAGCGATACTAATAACTATTGCTCAGAGCCTACATAACAATAATGTGAAAAATATCCCTATCATAAACAGCTTTGCACAAAACAACCCCCAATCATGGCACCCACACATAGAACATCATCCCAAAACAAAAAACCATAGATTAATACACATAAAATACTCCTCATCCCCTCAGTCAACAAACACTATGATATGTAAAAACTTAGAATCATTATCAACAATATTAATCAATGCCAGGTCAATGAAAAATAAGCTACCTATATTCACAGACATTCTAGACAACCAAAAACCAGATATACTATGTATAACCGAGACATGGCTATCAGACACAGACAACGTTTACCTAAATCAACTAAGCAACAATAACTACGACACATTCTACACACATAGAACTCACAAAAAAGGTGGTGGAGTACTAATAATGTCAAAAAAAGAACTAAAAGCCAAAAAACTAACATCGAACCTACACACCAACATAGATACCCTTATTGTGAAAATTGACAACATAACAATCTGCCTAATTTACAGGCCACCAGACAAACAATCAGAAAAACTAGACCCACTAATTGACTTTTTAAGTTCCTCCACTGAACAAAATCCAATTATTATGCTTGGAGACTTCAACACCCCATCACTACCAGCATCATATGCCTCCCTCTTTATGGAATCAACAATAGACATGGATTTTCACCAAATAATAAACACTAGCACACATGAAAAAGGTGGTATCCTTGACATGGTATTCCTACCAAACGAACTCTACCAACTCTATAACCCAACATCCCTCAATTGCACACGGACCCCATGGTCAGATCACTACCTTATCAACTTTAAGATCACAATAAACACATCAGTTAAACGAACAACAACTAATGCACATACATCAAGATTTAAAAAATACAATGAAGAAGAATTCCTCGACATAATAATCCCTAATTTATCTACATCACCAATAAACCTAGATGCAACAGTAACGAACTGGCACAAAACCATCAAAAATGCTGCAGCTAATAAACAAATAACTAAGAAAAACACACACCCTAAAAAAGATCAAACCCCCTGGTACAATAAAGATTTAAAGCTAATGAAAAAGAACCTAAGAAAAGCCGAATATAAATGGCGGAAAAATAAAAACACAATTACAAAAGACTCATACCTCACGCAACTCAACAAATATAAAAACGCAATAAACAATGCCAAGAAAAACTACCACGCCTCTATCTTAAACAACGCAATAAATAGACCTAGAGAACTTTTCTCAATTGTCCAAAAGCTGACTAATAATAATCACAACTCCAGTAATGAAATCACAGACATTACCCCACAAACACTGGCAAATTACTACATGAACAAGATAAAGTACCATCCCATACCACCTAAGCCAGTAGACACTTCACAAATACTTAACACAGATGAATGGTCTGTATTTCAACCCTTAACCAAAGTTGAACTCAAATCCATCATCACAAACATTAATACTACTACATCTCTACTTGACCCCTGTCCAGTAACCTGGATAAAGAACTCCCTACCTGTACTCTCTCAGTTCATCCTCCCAATAATAAACCTCTCCCTAAAAAGTGGATACCTACCCGCTACTCTAAAACACGCACAGATCCGCCCAATTCTAAAAAATACTACCCTTGACAAATCATCACCTAATTCTTACAGACCCATATCGAGTATTCCATTCATGGCCAAATTAATCGAAAAAACTGTACAAATTCAAACACAAGAATTCATTGATAGCTCAGCCCCACTTGACGACCAGCAATATGGGTTTCGCCCCAGACACGGAGTAGAATCACTACTAACAGTGCTAATCAATACACTTGTGAGAGGAATAGACAAACCTAAACAAGCATTCTTACTCATATTCATAGACGTGTCTGCAGCCTTCGACAGTGTTCACCACTCAATAATGATCAATAAACTTAAACAAATAGGTATTAAATCCACTGTCCTAAAGTGGTTTACTTCTTATCTAACAGAACGATCACAAACGGTACAAATCGGTAATCTCTCATCAAAAACATACAAACAAGAACTAGGCCTCCCACAAGGCTCAGCTCTATCAGCGTTGCTTTTTAACATATACCTAAAACACATCTGTACAATATTTAAAAAATTCAATGTCCTCTATCACCTATATGCGGACGACATAATGATGTATGTCCCATTCAAAATCCCAAATATCCCTACACAACTCATTAACGACTGCCTCACTGAAATCAACACCTGGCTAAATGAAAACAATCTGCACATCAATCACTCAAAAACAGAAGCCCTAATAGTAACCAAATGCACAACATTTATTCCCCCCTCGCATATAACATTGCAAAATAATAATATCATACTGAAAACTGAAATACGCTACTTAGGTGTGATACTGGATAAACATCTCAGCATGGACACACATGTAAGAAACATAGCAAAAAAAGTTTACTTTAAACTAAAAATATTAAAGCAACTCCGCCCACTAATGCACTTACAGGACTTCCAACGCGTCATACAAGCAATCATAACCCCACATTTCGACTTCGCAAACCTAACCTTACTTGGCGTAAGCAAGGAAGCCATAAAAAAACTTCAATTAGCACAAAACGCAGCAGCAAGGACCATAACGAAAGCCCCACCTTTCCAACATATAACCCCAATCTTAGAATATCTACACTGGCTCCCGATTCAAAGCCGCATAGAATATAAAACTATATTAACCACCTACAAAGCCATAACAAAAACAGCACCCCTGCCCATAAATAACCTTATCAAAATAGAACCTACACACAATCTACAAAGGAGAGACCAGCTTAATAAACTAACCACTCCAAAAGAATTCATTAGGGCCAATAAATCCACTAACAAAAAAGCCTTCTCCCATGCAGCACCTATCTTGTGGAACACAATCCCAATAGAACTAAGACAATTACCCGACATAATGGAGTTCAGAAAAAAACTCAAAACACACTTATTCACAAAGCATTATGGATCTCTGACCAGCACACCACACACCCCCCAACTGGATAAAGGATAATCCCACCCCGAGTAATACACAACTCATCAAAAGAATGAAGTGATACACCCTAAAACAAAGCGAATAAGTAAATGAAAAACAAAACAATGTATATAGTTTAATTATGTTCATCTGTACATAGTTTACTAATTGTTAATTGTTAATTATTAATTGTTAACTGTATTTACCTAGCTACAAATGTTATATGTAAAAACAGACCACACTGTTTATTGTTGTTATATGGAAACCGCACCTGATCAATGGAAGGAGCGGTATATAAATAATCTGTTAATTAAATTAAATTAAATTAAATATTTCTTTCTGAAATTTTGTTATTGCTGAATGTAACAAACAGCATTTCTTGTTTTCTAAATGTTTGGATTATCATGAAAACTCCAATAAACATATTGCATAAAGAAATACAGCTAAATAAATAAATAACATTTTTAGGTCATTTGGACATTTTTACAAATTCTCAGATATGTTTTGGCTTCTTTCTGTTATTTTGTTAATGAATTAAGCTATTAAATCAGTTTTGCATTCATTAAAAATGGCATTTTAGAAGGGATGTCTAGAAAGAATTTCGAATGTCGACAGCAGAATATCCAAAAACTGGGGAGAGTGCAGGAGGCATATATTGCTATATTTCTCAATCCTCATAAATGAACATCCTTGTAACTGGTATAGAAATGGACCCCATGCAAGTTGCAAGGCTGGATATATACGCAAGTGTAGGCCATTTCGCAAAGTGAACAGTCCTGAATTGCACAGCTGCAGAATGGGATCTTGGCTGTGCCAGCAGGGATATTTCAAAAGGGGGGTGACTATGCTATTAAACTTGCATGTCATGGCCTGTCATTTCAGATACTCAGCTATGCAGGCCAGTAATATGTTTGGAATATGTATTTATGTGCAAGTTTTGTTAGACAGGAAATAATAACTGCAGTGATGTAAAGGCATTATGTGCGTTCCCCTGCAAGAGTTACGTCCATGAAATGAGCACTTTTTTCCACTTTATTCATGGTCAAGAACAGGTATAGGCATGGACACCTCGCCAACCTGAGCCAAATGTGCTTGTGCTATACTGCAATGAAAGCATGACATTCATCTTCCTTGCTCCACCCAGGACATGCCTACACCACACCCCCATGCTATATGAAAGTTCCCATTCTGGGGACATCTATTATCTGCTTCTAAAATGGCTCTGGGGACATCTCCATTCTTTGCATGTCCAAGAGCCTGTTTTCAGACATCCAGCTCATGAATAGGGCTTCTAAAATACCCCCATAATTATTTAAGCACACCGAAGAACCAAATACATGCTAACAAATGTACATCCCTAACACATACACATATACACCCTCCTTGTTGAACCCTCTCTACTTTCTCTATATTCCTCTTACTACTAGGGGCCAACAATTTTAATTTTGCTTAATTTCCTGTGCCACTAATAGGGGTTTTCATTATATTAGGGTTTTTAAATTTTTTCTTTTCGAGAAGACAACGTTGCTAGTGCACCCTATTGCTCAGTAATGCACCCTATTGTTAGTCTTGTTATTGAGCAATAGGGTGCACTACTGACATGGGAAAAAAATGAAATTTCAGGAATTTTCCTATTTGGGTTAAAGATGACATGAAATGAGAAATACAACGATGAATGTACACTGCTCTGTGGTTAATTGCCAGAATTTATACATATCAGTTTGCACATGGAAGCTGCAAAAATACCAACTTACATTTAAGATGCCAAATTGCCTCCATTATCTTTCATACATGTAGACTTGTAAAATACAGCCTCCAGCTCTTCATATCAGCAAATATATAACCTTTATATATTTTAGAAAAGGCTCCACATTTGGCAGAACCTTTTCTAAAATACTTCTGGAACTGTATTCTTCCTGCTCTCAATATCTCAATTCCGATCTCCATGTGCTGTCCAAAATTTGCCTTCACGTGTACGTAACTTAAGACTCCACCCAAACGCTGTCCTGTGCATGCCAATGGCATAAATATACACTGGCTTGGGCTGCGCGTACTTTTAGGTTCGACCTAATTTTATAAGAGATGTTTTAAGTGCGCAGAAGGATCATAAAATTACCCTCAGAGTGACCATGTGCAGAAAGAATATGATTAAACAGTGACTTTATTTGGAAAATAGCAATTCTTTAGGCAGCTTGGTGAGAACCTTACCCGCAGCCCAAAATAGAAGAGGAAAAAGACATTGAAGAGCATGTCCACAATCAGAGTGGTACTCCGGGAATTTGCACAGTACTCCAGAGGACTGTGGGAGGAAAAAACACAGATTGTTGGCTTTTTTCTTTTATTTAATTTCCACTTTTCTGTTTTGCTTACAAAGAACAGAGGATGACCAGGGCATATGACACAAATTCCTTTATTAGAGGATGATGACAGATGGAGGAGGGGAAGAAGATTGTAAATGCTCCTTTTTTGCACCTTTTTATAAGTGCTTGCATATTCTGAAAGTCTGATTTATTTGTAGACCCCTGATGAAGGCTTCTCTGATAAATGAATTTGTGTCATAAGGCCTGGTTGTCCTCCACTCTGTGTGTTCCAGTTGATGTATTTGTGAAAGTTTTCTTTCCCCTCCTTGTTTCCTGCTTTTACAGCAGGACAATACAACGATCAACAGAGATACAAAATCATTGATAATAAAGCAAGGAGAATAAAAAAATGCAAATACAGTGATAATAGTTAAAGAAGGACTAAGGTAAAATAGGGAATAAAATTGTCTGCTTGTACTCCGAAAACAACCAGATGGCTACCATTCAGTAGTTGCACCAGTTTGCATATTGTAATGCAGTAGCAATGACTCTTTCTTATCTGTATATATATTTAGTAGAGGAATAGGCTAGTGGTTAGAGCAGTGGGTTGGTAACCAAGAAACCAGGTTTTGATTCCCACCAGCACTCCTTGTAGCCTTGGGTAAGTCACTTAACCCTCCATTACCTTAGAAGAAAGGCCTGGCTATCTACTTCCTGTCACACTACCAAGAAAACCCAGAAGCTGCTGTATAACTTTTCAGTCTGCTCTTTAACCTTGTCTCCACCTTAATGCCTAGCTTTTATGCATACAACTTGCAGTCACAGGTCATATGGAAACAATTAGATGCCTTTTATGTTTTTAAGTGCCATCAAGTGAATGCTGACTCTTGGCAACCCAGCAGTCTGAGTTTTCTTGGCAAAGTATAAACAGAAGTAGATTACAAGGGCTTTAGTTCCAAGGCTTGCCCATGGTCACAAGGAGCACCGCTGGGAACACTGATCTCTTGGGTACTAGGCTGTTGCTCTAACCAAAACCGAATATTAAATAAATAAAAAAAAGAAGCAGTCAGCATCAGTGCCAGTTGCATTAGTCATTTTAAATATCAGACCCCAGGTGTTTTACCCACATCTAAAAGAAAGATAAGATCGTGCCAATCTTAATGCTTTAGGTGGCCTTCAGACAAATATCTCATGGGGATGGTATCCTCCAGTGCATTTTTCCTAGAAAAAAAGGCGCTGATACTAATATGCACGGCTTTTTCATTAATATATGAGGGCAATGGGTCGGTTTTAGCTGGCAATGATAAAGGTGCCGGTACTTCGTACCACTGAGTACCCCCTCAAAAAAGCCCTTGTATCCTCACTGTAAGACATCCAAAGTTCATAAATTACAATTTGGCATAAATAGCCCTACTACACTACCAAATAAAATGGAGCCAGTCCAAAAGGATTTTGTATGTAAGAGTTCATTTCAATTGGATTCTCACATAAACTGGTAACCAGTGCAGAGCCACAAAAAAGGGTGCTGGTCTCTCTGACCGGGAAACCTATCTCCCAGGCTAGCGTTGCCACAGTATTAACAACAATCGTGAATTTCTAAGTTGTGCAATGGCATATTTTTAACTTGACTCAGTAAATTTGCAGTTTTTATAAATATTTTAAACAATGACATTTGTAAAGAATTTTATTCTAAAACTGTTTAAATGGCTGTTCAACGTATTGTATTGTAGCCATTAGAGGGGTGTGATTTTATGAAGCGCAGCCTAGATTTAGGTGGCAATTATGCATCTAAAAGTTGATATTTTAGTCATTTACGCACATTAGTGGCTGATATGTGCATAAATGAGCTCTTATAGAATATGGATTACATGGCATGTACGTTCGCTGTGGACAGGTACATGGATTGACTCTGTGTGGAGTACACAAGTATGCATGTAAATTATAAAATATTAGGGCCTGATATTCAAAGGATTTATGCTCCTAACTTTCAGAGCTTTACTCCTAAAATGGCCTCTTTGAAAATTTACAAGGGCTGAGTGCCTAATTTTTTCTTAAAATTTCCCTATAGACCCAATATTGCATGAGGTGCCCAAGGAGACACTATGTGGCAAAAGTTATTCATTCAGCAAAAGGGCACAAATCACAAGAAGAGCAGCAATCAGCCATGCAAGTACAGAATATGTGAGCAAGGTCCCCCACTGCACCAGGTGGGTAAATAGACCTAACCGCGCAGTACACGGTGGAGGATATTCAGTCTAACTGCATAGCGGAGGCCGATGAAACCCGAGCAATGCTGTCCAATGGAAGCATGGCGTCTTGCACACTGCCACCCATGCAAAGGCAACAATCCATTCAAGGTGCCAAGCAGACAAGGTGCCATAGGCACACTGCTACCTGGGGTTGATGCATATCCCCGTGCAGTGCACTGAAAGGGGACCATGCCGATGCCGCACCACTACACGGGCACGGAAATGGGATGCTGGCAGCAGCAAATACCACACAGGTCTGTGCACCCACGTGGAGGCAGGGGAGAGATGTCATCCTACATGGGTAGTGAGAAAACTCGCCCTGCCAGCACAGGAGCCCCCTCTGGCTTGGCTGTTAAACAGCATCAGAATGGCTCCCCAGAGGACAGAGAATTTCAGCCCCAGTGAGGCAGAGCCCTTGGCCAGGATGGTCCTAAGATATGAAAGGGTGCTGTACGCCAGGGGTAATAGAAAGGCCAACCTGTGTTTCTCCACAGCTATATGAAGAGGTATACAGCTCTATCTGTGGAGGTGAGTAGTCAATGGGAGCTGCAGGGATAAGGGGTGCTGGAAAGGGGGAGGGGCAGAGGTGCAGGCCACAGCCAACACACTGACAGAGGGCCAGCACCAGGAATGTGCAGGCATGCAGAGATGTGGGGACATGGCACAGGCAGGGGGCCCTGCACAGGGGCAGGGCCATGTGGCAGGCATGTCTGGTGCTGCAAAGGGCACACACTGCCATCCCTGGCAGCCCAGTACAGTACAATGGGAGACCCAAAGTGGGTTGTAGTGACAGCACCCCCAGCTGACAGATGGGTAGCAAAGGCAATGTCACAGGCAACGCAACACAGCAGGGGAACAGGGTGATAGGAGTATGACCGTCTGCAGCAGTGCATGCCATGTGGATGATGAGCACGAAGATGCAGCTGTGTGCCATGGCCTGCTGCAACTGCCCATATGGGCCCAAAACAGACACCATGCACTGCAAGGGGTGTATGCCGATGGTGGTCCCATATGCACCCACTCAAGCACTACAGCATGTGCAGATGCACAGTGTGCAGCTGGTATGGCATTGGTGCCCACTGCACGTTATAGCCGGGGTATTGTGGGCTAAGACATGGGGACTTATGTGGTCCGTGTCCTCCATCCCACAGTGAGGTTGGTGTCTGGTGCACACTGGAGGCGTTGAAGTGCCATTTTTGGACAATGCAGCAGCAGAGGCCTCAGATAATACATTGCCTATGAGAGCTGGTTGCAGCACAGGCAGGTACGTGATGCACTGGGCAGTAACCCCAAGTCAACAGAGCAGATGGGCAATGTGCAGAAGATGGGTCAACGACTGTGGGGGCTTGTCAGTGAGCAGGCCATTGGGGTTCTGTGTGTGTATTCGTGCAAGCATGGAGGGGCTACCATGTGACCACACTGCCCCATGTCCATGAGGTCCGTGGTGACAGCCATGCAAACACATGCTCTCTCTCTCCCCACAGCTGCTGGTAGCAGTTGAGAGGAGGCTGCAACATGGCTTTGCATCCAGGCAGCTGCAGGTAGCCACGACAGCCTCCAGCACTTTGGCAAAGGGGGAGAAGGAGGAGGAAAAGGAGATGGAAACAGAGGAGGACATGGGGGTGGAGGAGGAAGCAGAGGGGGAGGATGGAATGGAGTCAGAGCTGGAGGACATGGATGAGGAGGTGGAGGAGGAAGGGGAGGGGGAGGAGGGGGAGGTGCTGGAGGAGGTGGGGAAGGTGGAGGGGGGAGAGGCAGAGGAGGAGGCAGCAGAGAGGGCAGCAGGGGAGGGGGATGAAGGGGGCATAGTGGATTTCAGAAGGGACTGAGGGTGAGGGAGTAGAGGGGTAAGATGTGGAGGAGGGACAGGGGCAGGGGAGGAGGTATCTGAGGAAGAGGAGGCCTTGGAGGCAGAGGCAGGGAGGAGGGGAAGGAGAGCACATCCTCGGAATCTGGCACTAAATCCGAGTAGGCCCCCATGTCAGACAAGACTGTGGGGGAGGAGAACAGGCCGCACCACCAGCTACCTGCCGGCTGCCCCAGTGCATAAAGAAGGAGCCCCAGGATAATGTCATGTAACTTGGGAATCATGGTCCTACCCGTGTAGAGAAATATTGTACTTACTCATGTAGGTCAATTGCACCATCATAACCGTGTAACATTTCTGATATCCCCGCTTATGATGCTGCATGGGTATGGTGGTTTCCGGTGCCGAATGCTGATGCACATTCGCATGCTTCGCACATAAGGACACACGCGGGTAGCTCACATGGGTTTGTATTGGGCATGGATAGCCTCAGCATCAGACCCACCTAGTTCAAAATGGACTTAAGCAGGTAATGCACTGCCTTGCCAGTCCATGATCAGCAGCATGTCACAGGCAGGGCAGGAGAAGCACAAGCATGCCAGGAAGGCAAATTTCAGCCCCTCGGAGAGCTCCATGGCTGTGGGGCTCAACCTGAGGCACCATGCCACCCTCTTTGGCACCTAGGATGCCAACACCCAACAGAAGGCATGGCAGGACATCACAAAGAAGGTGAATGTGGTGCACCCACCACAACAGTGACGTGGAGGACCTCAAGTAGTGGTGGCGGGTGGTGCGGAAAACAGCCAAGGATAAAAGAGCAGTGAACAACAAACTATCCCTGGATCACCAGCACAAACTCTCCTATTTTCATGTTTTGGTAACATCTTTTATTTGGTGTAGGTCCATCTGTTTTCTGCATTTGCAGCCAAGGCTGGGTATTCTGTTAGCATGTAATTTCTATTTAAGAATGTGTAGTCATCTGGCTTATTCAACTTTCCTAATAGATTTACTGATGTTCTAGGGCCAACTGCAATATTTACAGTGCTGCCTTTTCCTTATAGGGTCCTTGGATGTTTTTCGGCAGTTAGTGCTGGCATGGTAGATTTGCTCTTGACTCTGTAGTATTTTTTTTTTATTCATTTCCAATAGACCTGGTACTCGGAGGGTTTGTATTGCCGTCACTAAGATTTTTGCTTTGTATGGTTATTTATATGGGGAAGAGGCTTAGCTTTGCTCTGCACAGATTATTGAGGAAAGGATGGAAGTAGGAGAGTCTGTGGATGTAGAACATATATTTGGATTTAATACCATATGGGAGAGCATATATGTATTGGGGTTCTGAGGAGGGACTGTGGCGGAATGGATGTGGAAAAATGCTATCTCTTGTATTCCTCCCACCCTTCGATATGGCCTGCAGATACTAAAGCCTGCACCGCTACCCTCTCTGCAGTTATTTGTTGGAGATAGGACAGGGAAGGGGTGGAGTACAGTAGGAGGGGAGGGGACAGGACCGGGGTGGAGCAGTAGGAGGGGAGGGGAAGAACACGCGTAGCCGCAGTGACGGGTTTTTCTTTCAAGAAGTTGGTAAGCCTACCAACACACACACTGACAGAGTATGTGCCAAGAAGCAAAACATGTGGAGGCCTATTCCATTCAGGCCGTCCAGGCCTTGTGCGGCCAATCAGAAGCTGGGCACACAAAGGTAGATCCAATTCTGATCCTGCAGGGGCTGTGCCTGTTGGATCAAAATCGGGTCTACGGCCTGGATGTGCAGGCCGGGCCCCGATTCTGATTGGCCTGAATGCCCAGCCACTTGCCTGGCTACCTCAGTCAGCTCCTGAATGGAGCCACAATGCCATGGCGTCCCATCGCCATAGCATTGTGGCTCCATTCAGGAGCCATAATCCCCTGCCACAGAAAACAGACCTCTTTCCCCACAGCCCAACCCCCGATCCAGCCTTCCATGGCCAGGATTGGGCTGCGGGGAACCCCCTGCACCCCTCACCTGCTTCCAGTGGCTCGGCTCAGGGATACCATGACATCCAGCGGGACTTATTCCACCTTTGGGGTGGAATAAGTTCCCGGTTTAGATCCGAGGCCCCAGATATACAGAGCTGACCTCTGAATTAGCCCTGCACATCCGGGGCCGCAGCATGCCTATGCCCCGCCCTCACTCTGCCTCTGGAACGCCCCCTCCCACCCCTGTCAAGGCCTCCCTGCTGTTCATAGGGGAGGCTTTTGCCGGAGCCAGCAGGGGGGCAAATAGCGGGGATGAATGTCCCAACAGAACGCTCATCCCTGCTATTCGTGGGACAGAATGACCCCCATACTGTACTTTCATGCTGGCTGATGTTTTATAAAAAGTTGTTAATGCACATGCATAGTCACATATGGGCATTAATTACTAAAATAACCCCTAGTTAGGTGTGTATTTGGCATCTACAAGTACATGTACCCTTATAAAATTATCCCTGGAAGTCTAACCTACACACTGGTGCTTCTCTATTAGTCAAGCCAACTGCTATTTCTACAATCAAAACATTTCAGCAGCCCAGATCTTGAAGGCCTAACATAATGTGTTGAATCCTCCAAGAATAAGCCCAACCCAAGTGGGCAAATCTAGAAGGAGCTTTGAATGCCATCTTTACAGCATCTGGAGCACTGTTAGTCTGCTATCGGGGCCTGCAAGAGGACAAAATTCACTGGATAACAGCTAGAACCTGAAACTCGGTAGAGGATGAGAATTGATTAAAATATTATAGATCGATTTACTCTTTACCCCATATTAACAACTAGAGACACTGTGCCAGAAACATATTAAAGCTGCTGAGGTCTGGCAAAGACAAGAGCTACTTACAACTTTGAGATAAAGAAATATATCACAACCGATCCAATGCTCAGCAGGAACACCATGATTACCTAGGATACAGATACTAATGTTAGGTAGGATAAGACAACTGAGAGGTATTTCCATGATCATCCACAGTACAGATACCAGGATTATGTAGGACATGACTAATAAGAGCTGGTTCACTATTATTATTAATGTTTCACTCCTACAAAATCTCCTTCCATTAACCTTTGTTGCTTATCATCCCATATGCTGGGCATAGGGCCGGTGCAAGGATCAAAGGTGCCCTAGGTGAGCTCTCAATCCTGCCGCTCCTACCCCCACTGCCCCCACCCCCTTTTGCACCACAGCTGCCCACTCTCCAGGACCTGCAGTGGGTGCAATGGCATTGAAATCCCAAATACAGCACTTACTTGAACTCTCCAGAACTGCATCACAGTTCCTGCCCTCTATGACCCACCGCTTCTGTCTCCCTCTGAAGAGACTTCCATGCAAACCAGAAATCTTCATTGGAGGGGGGGACAGAAGCAGCAGGTCATAGAGCCAGGAACCGCGTTGTAGTGCCAGAGAGTTCAGGTAAGCACTGTATCACGGTTTCAATGCCATTGCCACCACTGCAGAATCCAAGAGGGGTGGCAGAGGCAGCAGTGGGGCAGCCCTGGAATCTCAGCACTCTAGGCAATCACCTAATTCATCTATTGGTTTGCACCAGCCCTGGTTGGGCCTTCATTATCGAGGGCTCCCACTTTTTCCTGTCCTGCTCTCCCTCTTCCCTCTGATTCTACCCCTTTTGACCCTGTCACGAAATAAACTGAAGAAATGATCAAGTAGGGATGTGCACAGCCAAAAAAAATTTGGTTAGTCAGTAAAAAGAAAAAGAAGAAAACATGGCACATCAGTGAAAAATAATTCCAGGCCAATAAAATGTCATGAGTGACAGGGCCCAGGCCGGTATCTCCATCACTGTGGCTCAGGATCTGCACAGCTGCAACATTTGAAAATTGGGTATTATTTCTCAGTGCATAAAGGGCTAATTCTAAGCACAGTAGGGCTAATTTTATAAAGTCATTTCCGCATGTAGGTGGCCTCTTACAAAATACAGACCAGCGTTATAATATACTCATTGACATGAAGGCACATGCTTTGCCAGTATGTGTAACTGGAGACATGGTCTGGGTGGAATGCAGGTAGAGTTTGTAAGTATGTACATGGATTATAAAGTAGGTTACTGTAGGCATAATCTTTGCTGCTTACACTAGTATTTTACAAAGACACATAGGTCCCTACGAGTCTTTATAAAATAGCAACTTATTAGGCATCTACTTGCCTACCTAAACTAGGTGCTCCCTTATCAAATTAGCCTCAGTAAGTCCAGCTGTGCACAGAACGTTCACGGTGAAGCAGTTCAATAGAATAAAAGTTAGGTTATTGGTGAAAATCTGGAAGACTGCCAGTAAAAAATATTTGCATGAGTTGGCCACCCTCTATTGGTAGTAAGGACATGTGGGCCAGCCCTTGCTTCTCACTCGGAAATGCTTCAAGTGAGTTAAAAGATGCTGTATTACTTACCAGAACACGGCCTATGAAGGTCTGGGCTGAGAGCATCATCTCAACCCTTGTCTTCACCGCTTTCATCAAGATGATGGCTTCTAATTTCTTCTTGATCATGATGAATATTTTTAGCCACTGCATCTTATCCTAACAGTAATAAAAAGGACAGAATAATCTGTGTCCTGGTGACCAGTACTTCTGAATTGACATAGGGTGATATTTACCAAAGTACCGTAAGATTTTGCGCTTGCCACATCTTAAGTGCAAAACATAAGGTGCAGTAAATGCAAAGCCTGTGTGATAAATGCAGGGGACATATCCAGCATCTGCCTTGCATTTAGAGTACAGGGTGGACACTTACCACATGGGCCCATGTTGCATGCCTTGGCAGATACCGAGGCATGTAATGCAGACCCTGGTGCCAAAACAAAAAAATGCTTTTCTGTGGCAGCAGTACAACCTTAACCCTTCCTGATCTGCATCCCTCCTCAATCCAATCACCCCCAAGGAGTTGAATCCCTCATCCACTTCTCCCTTCCCTGGACAGTCCCTACCATCAAGATGCCCTTCCCACTCTGATCCCCCTTATTAGCATCCCCCCTGCCTGAATAGCAACACCCCATGATCAACATGCCCCCAATGCAGACCACCAAGGTCAGATTCCCTCCAACAGGAATGCCATCCCAACAGGATATCTCCCCACCATAAGGAACACCATTACAAAGGAAACCCCCAATAGCATCCACACACACCCCTCCCCCACAAACCCTCTCCCAACCCTTCCCTGGCTGGTGACAGGATATTGCCACATGCTGGCTCTCACGATTGCCGATAGCATGGTGTGAAATGCAGCCAAGCTACCAGCAACCTGGTAATGTGCCCAATGTTAAGAGCACAACCATGCCCCCTTCCTCCTGATGACTCAAAAGCCCCTCACTCATCTATTCCACCTCCACTGATCAGGTCCCCACCCACTAATCGAGCCACTCCCAAGCAACCCTCCCCTTCAGGATGAGACTACTGCTAGGGGTCAGCACTACGAGACTGACGTCATTTTGTAAACTACCAGAGCTGGAGCAGATGCAAAGTGGGGCTGCTTCTATCCCTTTCTCTATTAGAAGCCCCAGGTAGGTGCCAAAGGAGTTGGGGAAGAGTGAGGGGAGGGCCAGGTTTCATGGCTTGGGAGAGGGAGCCTCAACAGCGTAGGAGAGTGGGAAGGAGGGGGTGGTGTTGAGGAGAATGATCATGTTGGGCTGCTGTTTGTGGGGATCTTAAAGGGAGAGTTGATTGGGGGTTAGCTCAAAGTGGCGCCTGATTGCTGTGGTCTACATCGGTGGGGGGGGGGGGGGGGAATAGTGTGTCTGTAGCCACTTATCCCCTCCTTGTGATGCAACTCTGGGCCTGTGTTCCCTTCCTCAGCAAAAGTGCTCCCACGCTACTCACTAAGACAGGGAATGTGGGCCTGTGCATTTAGGGTCATGTTTCCTAAGGTGGGCTACCTGTTAACATGGACGATAGCATATACTCTTGGCCTGTGTTACTGCAGGGAAAATGCAGACAACTGTGCTATCAGCAGGCATCACGCTAACTGCCATAGTGGACAGGATATGGATGGAGAGTGGGTATGTCTCACATAATCCCCTACGTCCCCACTATCTCTCTCTGCTCAATGCATGCACATCGCTTTTATTTACCATCTCCATCAACTGCCCATTTGGAAGGCACCCAAAATTCAGCTTTTTTCTTTTTAGGACCATCACTTTGGAACTCTCTCCCTGCCTCCCCTATGTCTTGATTCTTCCTTCCCTAGATTTAAAACGGCCCTCAAACCCCATCTCTTTTCTCAAGCTTTTAATTTACACTCTGCTGTAACTTTGTAAGCAACAACACTGGACAACATTCAGTAACTTCACAAGTAACAACTCTGGGCACTATATTGCTCTAACACCGGGAACCCCCCCAACATTCTGCGTCTCCACCCCCCCCCCCCCCACCCCCCACACCTTCCTTCCTATGCTAATACAGCTTTACTACTTTTCTTAATTTAAATTGGAGTTCCTTTACAATTTTTTAAATATTTTATTTTATTATTGTAAACCACTCTGATACGATGTTTGAAGAGCGGTATGTCAAAATTTTAATAAACCATAAACATGTAGTTACTGTGGGTGTCAACAGCCTTTGGTGATCGTCAAAGCTGCAGACATCACGGATGCAAATAACGCCACCTCAATGTGTGCTGTCTTCTCAGAAAAAGCTGTGTACACCCCCAACAGCTTTTGCAGTTAGCATGGCAATGCCATGTGAGCTGCAAACGTCTAATGAGCTTTAGTAAACATACCCCTAAGGGGTCCTTTCATTAATGGCTACTTGGGTATTCCACCAAAACTCCCAAAACTATGGCGCATTAGCTGCAACATCATTGCATTAACTGTCAGAGATGTGGAAAGCATTTTGCTAGCAATTAACATAAGAACATAAGAAATGGCATACTGGGTCAGACCACGGTCTATCAAGCTCAATATCCTGTTTCCAACTGTGGCCAACCCAGATCACATATACCTAGCAGGTTCCCAAAAAGGCACACAGCTTCCACAATGCTTGTTCTGGGGTAAGCAGTGGATTTCCCAGGTCCTCTTTATTAATGGTTTATGGACCTTTCCTCCAGGAACTTGCCCAAAGCTTTTTTTAAATGCAGCTACACTAACAGCTTTTATTACATCATCCGGTAACAAATTCCAGAGTTTGATTACGTGTTGAGTGAAAAAATATTTTCTCATATTAGTCTTAAATGGGTTACAATGTAGCTTCATTACGTGTCCCCTAATCTTTCTACTTTTTGATGGCGTAAACAACTGATCTACGTTTACCCATTCCACTCCATTCATTAATAGACCTCTATCATATCTCCCCTCAGCCGTCTCTTTTCCAGGTTGAAGAGTCCTAACCTTTTAAGCCTTTTCCTTGTAGGAATATCCTTCCATCTCCTTTACCATTTTTGTTGTTCTTCTCTGCACCTTTTCTAATTCTGCTATATCCTTTTTAAGATCTGGCGGCCAGAACTGCACACAATATTCAAGGTGCAGAGCACTTTTCCCTAGTGGCATGGCGGTATTAACGTGAGTGCACTTCACTCCACCTATTGAGATGGCGTTAAGTGAACCTGTGCTAATGCACTTAGCGCACAGTGTGAATTCACCACTACCAGCACTGAGCTCAACCATGCCCACTTTCTGTCCCTAATTTGCTCACTCACGATGCCAATGTGGGTTGCACAGTCAGGGTGGGAATCATCTTGCGCTGTCATGGCCCTGTGCTAGCCGGCAACGCGTGTCGACATCACACCTTCAGCACAACTAGTCTCCATTAGTAAATGTTTCTGCCCTGTGTGTTAAATGCAGGACAGATGCTGGGCACAGGACATACAAGATATGAATCATTCAAAACATAGGGACACCATACAAGAGTAAGGTGCGTAAAATATGCTATATGCAGAAAAAAAGTACAAAAGGAAACTTATGATTGGAAGAAAAGGGAGCAGCAAAAAAGGTGGAAAGGAGGTTCCATCTGACCCAGTCTGTCAAAAAAAAAAAAACAACACAGAAAAACTTGCAAGTCAAAATCTTGTTTAAGGCCATTAGGGTGGACTTTATCAAATTCAAAAATGAACTTTTGTTTTTTTCTTAACAATAACCTATTTATATCCCCCTCTTCACCCTATTTCAGGAAGGGTTCAAGACACAAAACTGGATAGCATTAAAAAATCATGCTTCATTTTTCCAGAAAGTGTTTAACCAACAGGACTTCAATTTTTTCTCTTTTAATACAACTCTTGTACTCAAAGAGACTCATATGTAATTTTATTTTAGTTTTGCCTATGTATAACAAATTGGAAGTGCAGAACTGCAATTAGCGAAACTCTTAAGCTAAGAGGGTTCACTAAATGATCCATCTTAGTGGCCTCTAGTCACAGTGAGCATATACTACAGAGAAAATGACCCACAGCTACTAAAAGCTGGGTAGTCAATTTGGGATGCAGAGCTGTGGGAACCAACTGAGCTTTCAGATATTTGCCCCTTGTGTGTGGAACATTACATTACTCTGTTGAAACACAATATTCCAATGTTATTTATGACCCTTTTAATGGCTGTTGCCATTTGTGAAAATCCAAAAGTTCTAATCAATATCGGCTCTTATAGCTTCTTCGAGCCCTTGAGTCACTCCTATCTATTAGAGGCCTTGGATTTTTTGAGGCTATGCTCTACACATTTCTCAGGATTCTCTCTTTCATAGAAGCTCTGTTTCATTTCTAAGGGGCCCTTTCACTAAAGTGTGCTCATTGTGCACAAGAGCGTGTGGTAACTCTTATCGTGGGGGCAGAACAGTTACTGCGCACTGATTCATGCGCTACTCTCACTCACTCATTAGGGCTCTGAATGGGCAGGGTAAGGGCCGAGACTGGGCATGCTGAGCACATTGCAGTTATTGTGGGCACATACCGTGCATTGTCAGTATTGCCATTAGCGTGGATTCATTTAATGCAACCTCAGTAGATGGAGTTAAGTTCACCCACGGTAATAGCACCATGCCTTAGGGTACTCATCCGCATGTTAACTGTTGGGAACATGCTGGCCACACCTCCAGTAAGTTACCGAGGAGATTTTGTGCTTAATGCATGTCAGCTTTTGCACTAGAAACCTGTTAGGTGCAAAAACCTAATGCACTTTAGTAAAGAGGCCCTTAACACTTCCTTTGCAAATTCAAATGTGTTGCTACATAAACCTTAACTTGAGAAACTGGCTGTAAGGGAGATCATTTTTCAAGCTATGGTTATGACAGATTTGGAAATGTAAGTTTATTTTTTTATTGAAATCTTTTAACAGAATTTATAAAAAGCATAAAGCCAAAATACATGTAATTGAAAATACAAAACAAATGCACAAAAATTAAACAAAAAAACAATATCTCATCATTTCAGATAAGCCCATATTATGGGGAGAGAAAATCCAAAGAAAGAACTAAAAATATAAAATCACAAAAGAGAATGTCATTACAACCTTGAGGTCATTGCTCACTATCATTCATCCATTATCATTATACGGAAGAAAATCAAAGGCATGTTCTAGAGGTTTCTCAGTTATAAGGTTGTAGTTTGGAAGTCTTTGGGTGTGGGGATAGCACTGGGCCCAAATAAAGCATTTTGGTTACATTTTATGATAACAATTACCTTCAGAGCTACAGTAACAGGTCAACATTCAAAAGAGTTTATGCGGGGGCAGAGCCAGCGGCGCTACAGGATGGCTGTGTAAGAGAGTTTTTCCGGTGACGTCTGAGGAATCCTGCGATATTCCTTCTCCCCGAGCTTCGTTTTGCCGCCGTTAAAGGTGTTCTGAGAGTGTCGGGACAATGTCCTGCAGCAAACAAACAAAGTTGGACTTTATGCCGAATGTGAACGCCGGCTCTAAAAGAAGCAAGTTGGACCCACTCTCCCCGCATAAGATGGTGGCCGTGAGGGAAGCTGATGAAACAATGAAGGAGGTGTTGGGAAAGTTACGAGCAGTAAGGGAGATCATTGCGGCGAACGGAGAGGTGTTGTCTCAAGTTCAATCTGAGATACATGATTTGAAGGTACAGATGGAGGGCCTGGCGAGTCGCATAGACAAAGCGGATGCCATGTTGAAAGTGCACGAGGACCAGATAGGGCAGCTCAGGAAGGCCCAGAAGAAAGTTGATCATCTGGAAATGACCATAGAAGACTTAAGTAATAGAAACAGAAGGAATAATATTCGGGTCATAGGTGTGCCGGAGGGGGCCGAAGGAACTGACTTGATAGCTTTCCTGACCCAGGCTATTCCAAAAATGCTGCGGATAAATTTAACGGGCCCGTTTGAAATCGAGAGAGCACACAGAGTGCCGGTTCAAGCTGGACCGCGCAAGCAGCAGACGAGACCCATAATTTTTTGTCTGTTGCGGTATCAGCTTGTTACACAGATCATGGCCACGGCACGCTCGGCTTCTACGGTAACCTTTGAAGGGCACAACATCTCCTTTTTTCCGGACTTTTTCAAAGCCACGGTTGATAAGAGGAAGCAGTTTTTGGCGTTGAGGCCTCGCCTACAGCGGTTGCAAGCTCAGTATGGTTTGTTTTATCCGGCACGATTCAAGATTACATTGGATAACCGTACTAGAGTTTTTGACGACCCTACAGCTGCAGCCAAGTTTGTTGAAGATCAAGAAGCTCTGGTGATGCAATGAACTGATTGTGTGCAGTGGACTGGTGTGGTCTGTAGTGTGGAGTTTCCTGTTCTGTTTGGATGGCATGGTTTGGGCATTTGGGGGCTTCAAGGGGGTGAATAGTCTGGGGGTAGAGTTTTTTGTTAGAGCTTGATAACTGTACATAATTATATTTGAAATTTCAAAATGTGTGTATCAGGGAAGGCTGCCCGGTATAGCGGGCGCTGGGGGAACGTACTGTTGGGATATGTCGGCATTTAATGTGTGTTATTTGGCAGGAGGTTACTTTGTTGGTGGGTGGGTGGCATTGGGTATGTGTGTAAATCAGAGGGGGAAGGGGGTATGTTTATTGTAGTAGTTTGGTATTGTAATGGGGGGAGTCACTGTGGCCTGACTGATTGCATGGTGGTTCACCCAAGTTCTGGCACTAGATGTATAGTGGAGATGTACCAGATGCCTTGCAAGCCCTTCTTATTTTGCCATGTCTTTAAGTCAATTTATGTTATGGGTATCCAGAGTGGGTCAGGAGTGGTATCCTACTTCAATATAGTAAAATGAACCCTTTCAAGGTTGTGTCCTTGAATGTCAAAGGTATTAAACATCCTGCTAAGCGCAAGAAGATCTTATTGTATCCCTAGAAACAGCGAGTTGACATTGTGATGTTGCAGGAGATGCACCTGGATACAAAGGAGGCAATGAAACAAGAGCAGGAGAAATTTGCCCTAGTGGTGCACGCACCTGCTCTAGGGAAGAAGAATGGAGTGGCAACTCTGGTTCGTAAGTCGCTAAAGGCCAGCTTTCATAGTACCAGAATGGATCCTGAAGGAAGATGGGCGAGTGTGGTGATCGAGGTGGATAATAGGAGAACGGCGATAGTTAACATCTATGCGCCCAACTGTGACAGTCCCAATTTTGTTTTAATCCTGGCGGAAGTGCTCCTAGAATATTCGGAGCTGCCTATTGTGGTTGGAGGAGATTTCAACATGGTCTTGGATCAGTTAATTGACTGCAAGCCCGGTAGAGGGAACAGGACGTGTAAAGCTCTAGAGGTATTGTCCTCAGTTATGAACAATAATGGACTAACTGACATCTGGAGACTTCTTCATCCAACTGAAAAAGATTTTACTTTTTTTTCTCATCCACACGGATCCTTTTCCCGGATAGATTTTTTTTTGGTATCGAAGCCGCTGGTTAAGGAGATCAGGGGTGCTGATATATTAAGTACTCACATTTCCGACCATGCTGCAATTACTTTGGAGATGGAGTTGGCGCCGGCGGAAGAGAGGAGTGGGGGTTGGTTTATTCCTAGAGCCTTGCTGACGTAGGATTCCTTTAAAGTGTACATCCAACAAGCAATAAGAGATTTTTTTGAGATTAATGTTCCTGGTGAAACGTCTCTATGGGCTTGGTGGGAAGCATTCAAGGTTTTCTATGAGGGCTCAGATTACTAGCTTCATTATTGCTACCAGAAGAAAAGAAAGGGCCAGGCTTGTGGAATTGGATCAGCAGATCAGGGCTGGGGAAAGAATTCTGCAGAAACAAGTGAGTGATCAGGCGATTCTTCTTCATCTTCAGAAGCTACGTTTCCAATATAATTCGATCTTGAGCAGGGGGTGGAGCACTCTACTTTTGAGTTGCATGCGAGTTATTATGCAGAAATGAACAGGGCTGGGAAGTTACTGGCCACAAGACTGAAGCCTAGGTATGGTAAATCTCATATCGCTGTCATTGAGGATGTCTGCGGGGGGATTCTGAAGGAGAGCCAGAGCATTGCGGATGCCTTTCGAAACTTTTATGAGCAATTGTATTCGTCGGAAGCCATACAGAGTGAGGAAGAAGTGGGGAGTTTCTTAGATTAGATAGATCACCCCAGCTTGGGTACGGAGCAGAAGGAGGCTCTAAATGCAGATCTGGGGAAAGAAGAGGTGATGGAAGCCCTAGCAAGGATGAAGGCAGGTAAAGCCGCTGGACCGGAATTTTATCAAGTGTTTGCGAAAGATCTTGTGCCATATCTGTTGACATACTATCAGCAATTGCGAGAGATGGATAATTGTACAGGGGCTTTTGCGGAAGCCACCATTGTGGTCCTGGAAAAACCTGGAAAAGACCCGAAGAAGGTGGGTAATTATAGGCCCATCTCTACTTAATGCGGATTACAAAGTGTACTCGTCGGTGCTGGCCAATCATCTCAATAAGGTCATGCACTTGCTCATACACCCGGATCAATGTGGATTTGTGAGTGGAAGATCTACAACTGATAATGCCCGGCTACTTTGCAATTTGTTGGAGATGGCGGACTGGTCAGACTCCCCGCTTATTGGGCTTTCGTTGGATTCTGAAAAGGCTTTCGACAGATTGGAGTGGCCCTTCCTATTTCGGGTGCTGAAGTGGTTTGAATTCCCTGAAACGTTTGTGCGCATGACTCGGGTGTTGTATGCAAAGCCATCAGCTCGGATTCTTGCCAATCAAGTGCTGTCTAACTCGTTTTCACTTCACAGGGGTACCCGTCAGGGGTGTCCGATATCTCCCGTTATTCAACTTGGCTTTGGAACCGTTAGCGCTACTTGTGCGACAAGCAACGGAGATTAAAGGAATTAGCCTTGGGGACCTTCATATCAAATTATCGGCTTATGTGGACGACCTGTTGTTCTTCTTACAGCCGGTGTCAATTAACCCTTTACTCCAGCTGATTGGCAGTTATTCTCGGTTTTCTGGCTATAAAGTGAACTGGTCTAAATCGGTAGCTTTCCCTATGAATGGGTATGCCACTGCTGATATGGTGCAGCAATTCTCTTTCAAGTGGGAATCCTCGACTATAAAGTATCTGGGAGTCCAGTTTGGGGCCCCTCTCGATGAAACCATGAGAGTGAACATGGAAAGAGTTAAGGAGGTCGCCCGGACCTTTACCTTGCAATGGTCACTGCTTCATTTGTCGTGGTGGGGAAGATTGGAGTCCATCAAGATGACATTAATGCCCAAAATAAACTATATTCTAGGGATGGTTCCTGTGCTGTTTCCAGATGCTGTGTATAAAGCGGTGGAGCACATCCTTGCCTCCTTCTTATGGAATGGGAAGACACCTAGGATTGCTTTGAAGAAGCTTAAAGCAAGTAAGCTGGAGGGGGGAGTCCACTTCCCAGATTTCCAGTGGTAACATATGGCAGCAATTCTTAAACAAGGTAGCTTATGGTCAGCCGGGGCTGCTTTATCTCGAATGTCGGTGTGGCTCGAGCTGGAAGAGCATTTGGCTATACCTCTCCCGGTGCATCTGCTGGTGGGGATGAGGTGCCCGGAAGAAGTCAAGGTCGGACGTATTATTATCTCTACTCAGAGGGCCTCTCAGAGTTTTCTTGCGACTATAGGTGAAGATAACATCCCTTCATGGCAGCTTCCTTTATGGCATAACCCCTTGTTCAAGATTAATAAGTCCTCCTTTGCTTGGTCGTCATGGCAGAGGTGTAGAGTCAGGTCGGTGGAACAGCTGTTTGAAACTGATAGCTGGAAACCATTCAGCGTGCTGCAGAAGGACTTTGTGATTCCATCTAAGTGTTACTTTCAATGGCTCCAAATGAGGCACTGTATAGGCAGTGTGAAGAAAATGCCTCATGACTACCCGAACGCTTGGATGTTGGAATCGGTACTGGCGGATGTACACGCCAAGAAAGGGGGTGTATCTAGGCTCTATTCGGCCTTCAGGAGCAGCGAAGTGGAGTTGGTGAGGGGCCCACAGAAACTATGGGAGGAAGAGACGGGGTCAGTCCGTCTCAGCAAGCTTGGAATAGTTTTTGGTGCGTAATAGTTCGTGTTTCTAGATCTACAGTGCTTACACAGTCTATGTTTTTCCTTGCTCATAGGGCATATATCACGCCAGTAAAATTGTCCAAGTGGAATAAGGATGTGTCCCCGAGATGTTGGTCCTGCAAGGGGGATATTGGATCCTTGAGGCACAAGTTCCTGGATTGCCCGTGCATTCAAGGATTTTGGGATCCAGTATGGAAACGTATACAGCTGGTGTTCAACTTCTACTTTCCTCTGTCATGGGGTATAATTGGCCTAAGGATGCTTTTGGATATCCCCATACTGCCTAAGAAGCATTTCTTTGGATTGAACTTTATGCTGGCAATAGCTATAAAACTTATCCTTACTAATTGGAAAGATTCAACATCTTTATCATGGCAGACATGGTGGAATCAGGTGGCTTATATAGCAAATATGAGAAAGCGCACAATAAATTTGCTCTGGTCAGAGGGAGGAGAGTTCCCGAGAACAAATGGGCTGCTCTGGATTTCTTTGCGGGAATGTCTGACAGTGGCTAAAGTTTGGGAGGGGCTTGCAAGGTGTGGGGCTGAAGGGGGGTCTCTGGTGGTCTGGTACGATTGTTCAGTTGTTGGATGGAGGTTGTGTTATTGTATATTTCTGTTTGTTATAAAATTTAAAAATATTAATTTAAAAAAGAGTTTATGCGATTAGGGGTCAACAAAACTATACATATTATCTAAATTTATTTATCTATTTATTTATTTATATCAAAAAATCATAACGGTTTACATAAAACAACTGAGTTACAATGAACAAAGTGGAAGTTACATGTGTAAAGAGAACTTTTAGATAGTTACATGATCAGTAGACGTCAACAAGAGATCAGAAATATATACAAGATGATTTAATAAGAACTATGTAGAAATTGTAAGGGTCCTGAGGCTTTTTGGGAAAGGGGTGTAACATAGTGTATGGTGTGCTGATTCTGGTATTTTAGTGGGATTGAGTCTGGGAGGTTGGTGAGTTTGTCTCATTTTCACGGAAATGTTCTATAAATAAAAAAAGCTTTTAGTTGTGTTTGAAAGGTGGAGAGGTCTGTTATGTGTCTCAGTGTTTCTGGTAATGAGTTCCAGAGCATCGGGGATAAGTATTCAAAAGCTCTGCTGCTGGTTTGTTGTTTCGTTTTTCTGAATTCTGGTGGGAATAGAAGAGTATTGGTCATTGGTGCTCTTCTGTGCCTATTATTAGGTGTTTTCTTGGTTAACTGGATTAGAGTAGAAGGTGCCAGTTCCCTGATAACTTTGAACATTGTCATTATGATTTTATATTTAATTCTGCTATGTACGGGGAGCCATTGGAGAGAGTGAAGTTTGGGTGTGATATGTTGGGTATGGTGTGTGTTCGAGATGATGTGAGCTGCCATAAGTTGTGCTATTTGTAGTGGGTGGATTGTTTGTTTTGGGAGGCAATGGAGTAGACTGTTGCAGTAGTCGATGTGTGGGGTAATCATCGCTTGCATCAATGATCTGAAATTGTTGCTGTGGAGAAGTGGTTGAAGAGGTGGATATGGTTATATATGGCTTTAGTTGTATTTTTAATGTGGGTTGCTGGTCTAGTGTGACTCCTAGGTATTTTATTTCATTTTTAACTTCAAGAATGGATCCATTAATGGTGATGTTGCTGGGTGGTGTGTAATTTTGGTTTTTAGATATTATTAGGGCTTCTGTTTTTTTATAGTTTATTTTTAATCCATGTGTTTTGAGCCATGAATCAACTTCTATGAAGCATGAGATTATGGGATCGAGAGTATGTGTTACTAAATAAGTGACCAGATGCTTACAAGGAAATTTTAAAAAGCAAGTGGCACCCCAGCCAAGACTCTAGTTTATTTTTATTCATAGTCGCAAAACCCATCTGATTCTTCTTAATCAAGATATCCATAAAATGATATCTGTATCACTGCTGCTAATTTGAAATTTAAGAATAATGTCTCTTTTATTAAGTCATTGATAAATGTTATCTAAATTTTGTATGTTGCCTTTCCAAAGGATCAATATAACATCTATACATTGGTTTCGTGTAATCAAATTTTCCTGGAAAGGATGTGTAGTGAGAAAAGTCACTTCAAAATTCACCAAATAATGTTGGGGGCCATAGAAGTTCCAATGGCTGCTCCTTTAATTTATCAGTTATATAAGAACATAACATAAGAACATAAGATATGCCATACTGGGTCAGACCAAGGTCCATCAAGCCCAGTATCCTGTTTCCAACAGTGGCCAATCTAGGTCATACGTACCTAGCAGTTTCCCCAAAAGACAGGTTATGCAATGCTTGAACTGGGTCAAGCACTGATATCCTGGGTCCCTTCTTAATGGTTTATGGACCTTTTTTTAAACCCAGCTACACTAACAGCCTTTACTACATCCTCTGGTAACAAATTCCAGAGTTTGATTACACGTTGAGTGAAAATATATTTTCTTTTATTAGTCTTAAATAGTTTAACCTGTAGCTTCATTGCATGTCCTAGTCTTTCTATATTCTGATAACGTAAAGAGTTGATCTATGTTTACCCGTTCCACTCCGTTCATTAATTTATTCATTCCTGGCACAGTCAGTAATTCCAGCTAGGTATCATAATTCATCTTTACATAACCACCTAAAAACCCTCTACCAGTAGTTCACATGAAATCTTATAAGCACTAGTAAGGCTGCCCACAGCAAGTGAGTCTGGTAGAAACCCAGGCTGTACTACTGAAAAACATCTTGCAACCCAACTCCAATTCTATAAGACTAGCAATTTAAATCAGTGCTGCCAGCAAAATCAGTGCTGCCAGCAAAAACACCCTCACAGTGCCGTAACCTAAGGTGCCGCATAAGGCGCCCTATAAGGCACTCCATAGGGTACATTATAAAGTGCCCTGTCCGCCAAGGCACCTTATAATGTACCTTATAGGGTGCCCTATAGGGCACCTTATGAGGCACCTTAGGCTACGGCACTGTGAGGGTGTTTCTACTGGCAGCACTGATTTAAATTAAAAGGAAAAGCCTCAGACAGCCTTATTAAATAACACCACTATGGGATCAAACCCATGACCTCCACCTTTGCAGTCACTGAAGTAACCAGTGGGCTACATCTCTATAGCATCTAACACACTGCTGGCTATCTTCAGAAAGACTGCAGGTCACCACACAAACTGTCTGCTGTGGTTACCAGGATAGGGTAAACCCACCCATACCCATGATGCACTGCACATGCAGATCAGCAGCCTACATCTGATCACAAGATGGGGAATGCACCTCTATAGCACCCCGGCCTGGTAGGGGGAACTGACCGTGTGTGTTACTGGCACAGAGTAGGTACAGACCGTGACATTGTGTGGTTCCTGTGCTCACCCTGAGGGTGAGGTGGGGCGCCCAGCACCAGGTCCGCAGCACCTGGCTGTGCTGCAGGCCCCCGTGTGTGATAGGTAGTCCTTGCAGACACACCTGTGTCCATCTGTATTTCCCAGTCACATCTAGCCATTGTGGTCTATGATGTACCCAGAATAGTGCATATCCTGTGTGGTTGCCATGGTCACATGTTATAAGAGAAGGGTGGTGTTTGCACCCAAAAGCAAATTATGTAGCACCACCCAACCCGCCCTCTGTGGGTCAGGGTGGGGGACAGGATCTCCCACCAACAGTTCCACATTCTACATCTCTGCAATGGTGGTAATAGAGGAGGACCATCAACCCCAGTCCTGCTGGGGAATAGGCACCCTACAGGGCAGTCAATGCAGATCTGTATGCATCACATTGGGCACTGGCAGACAGGCAGTAGGCCTGGAAAAAGCTCAGCTTGCCCCCACCCCCTCTATCTGATATTCACCAGCAGAGGGCACAGTCAGTCTCCACCCACTGCACCCTGCAAGGTGCTCCAGCCATGCACATGCTAACTGCAGACAGTTTACTAGCTAGTACATAATGCATGTTCCCAGAGAAACTGTGCACCCAAAAATGGGATGTGAGCACACACACCAACCAGGTATGTCAGTGATTGAGCCTGAGAAAAGGAAACTCATAGATATCATTTGAGAAAAATACTGTATAGTACACTGGGAGAACCTAGCCATGCCATGGTCACTGCTCAGTCAGGGTGAGAGTGACACCCCAGCATGACATGCTGTGGCCACCCTGTCCGTGCAGGTGGTCGTCGGGCACTGCAATGTCCCAGCCATTGCCCTATGCCCTGTGCAGATGCATCCTGTCCGGGCCATACCCACAGAACCTTGCTCCTCATTATGCAAATTGGCAGGCTAACACTGGAAACAGTGCAAGCATTCTGTGCTCAGTAAGATGTAGGCAGCCACGAAACACTGGATAGACATACGCACACTCCCACACCTATTTCAGCATTGTGCAAATATAAAGGTGGTTGGCAGCCCTGGCCGCCACACCAGTCCTGGGCACAGTGCAGGCATTCCTATGGTACTCAATACTGTTTGGGTCACTCCCTAGGGTGGTAAACACTGTCAGAAACAAAAACTGAAACACACTCCACAGATATCAGAAAGGTTGCTATGATGAATCTCTGTCAACAAATTGTGTTTAACTTAGGATTTGTTATCTGACATTAATCATAGCAACCTTTTGATACATGTGGAACATGTTTCAAAGTTTAAGACAGCATTGCTGAGGTATGCAGGTGTCAGTATTGGTAGATGCTGCTCTACGCAGGGCCCAACAGCCTGACTCTCCATGAGCCATTGGATAGTGGAGCCTGTGGGTGTGGGTGTTTGTGCCCCTGTTGGCCGCTGCTCTAGGGCAGAGGTTCCCAACTCTGGTCCTGGTGGACCAAACATGGTTCAGGTTTTCATGCTGACTACATTTGCATACAATGGGGGCGGTGCATACAAATGCATCACAGGCATATTTATTAGGGACAGCATGAAACCTGAATGGTGTTTGGCCCTCCAGGACTGCAGTTGGGAAACTCTGCTCTAGGGATTACACATGTTTATGGTGCATGTGCTCTGTAGGAAAAAAATATAGGCGTTTATTTTATCTGCAATAAAGGTTCTGTCTTTATTACCACGGTTTAGTACTGGGTAAAACATAGGGACATGGTCTGTATGAGCCACAGCTGGGACTTGAACCTGTGGCCTTCTGCCCCTAAATATACTGGCTGTGTGTACTGCACCAAACTGTTGTCACAGAGGCAGATCATTCCCTGGGGATACCATGACTGTTTGTCAGACAGACCTTGTCTGTTGCAGTACACGGCACCCACCTAAACAGGGCTTGGCCTTGATCTGCTGTGAGCAGATGCCACTGCCCTGTTCCACCACCAGCACCCCTCCGCCACCATGCTAACATGCTCTTGTGCCGGTAGTGCTGCTGGTAAGCAGTCCCAGGCCATCCAGTGTGCCGGAAAGCGGCTGCCTATGGTGCGTGATATGGGGTAGGGGTGCCTGCATAGACATCCACGCTTCCCCCCGGCACTGCCTGCCAATGTTATGTGCCCTTTGGGGTACTTGCTGGGTACTGTCCCCTGGGACACTGTGGGACACACACTCGTGGACATGTTTGCCCTTGGTCAGTTGCTGTCTTGATGATTTTCCGTTTCTACATTCCTATGTGTCACCTAAGCATCTGCCTAGTCCACCCTTTTCCCCAGCTGCCCCACTACATGTCCCGCCTGCAGACCCCTGTACCCCATTTGCAGCCTCACCGTAGTACCCTTCGTACTTAGGCACTATGCTGTTGCTGCGCATTTATCACTACTATCACTTTTCTTGGTCTCCCTGCCTTTGCTATACATTGCTCAACTGAAATGGTTTCTCTCTCCTGCAAATGTGCCTCTAATGCAAGGTTTTCATTGGCGTTAATTTTCAGACCCTGATTTCACAGTGTTAGTGTGCCTGGAGCCTCTCCCCGCCCACTCTCCACCCATTGACCCCTTTTCTCCGCCCTCTGGAACGACTTACTCCACCCTCTGTGTGCCTTAACACCACTGGAGACGTTATCATGTGATAAGTGACGTTATCGTGCGGTAATGTTACATTATCGCACGATAATGTCACTTATCTGCGATAACGTCGCCGCTGCGATGTTAGTGCTCTTTAGTAAACATACCCCAATGTGTAGTCATGACAGCTAGCACACAGCAACATCCTGTGCATTCGCCTTCACCAGCTGTGATGTCTACTCTCTGCCCCAATCCCACTCCACTGTGCTGAAAGTAGCTAGCATGGGGTTTTGTTCTGCATTGCCTGCTTTTAGTGCATAGTAGTGGTTACCATGGGATTGCATTGTTAGCAGGCGCTAAAATATGTGCTAACCATTAATGCACTTTATACATTCCCCATACTCCTTGGAATGTAAAGAATATTGCCGCTTCCCGGTTAGCTCCCACGGGTAAAGATAGACCAGCTTTTCTTGCATCTGTCTTTTACCTGCGGGTCCTAACTGGGCAGCAGTGCAATATTGCCGCTGCTTGGTTAGCGACAGATGCTGCCCCCGGAACGTCCACGACACGCCCTGATACTAATGGTTAACATCGAGGCATGTAGCGGAGATTATCGGGGATATTCAGCAGCACTAACTGTATTAGTGCCGCTGAATATTCCTCTAAATACTGTAGCATTTACACAGTTTACAGGTCTGTAAACCATATAAACGCCTTTGAATATCAGGCCCTCCATGTCCAGAGTGGCTAAAATGATATCTGAAGTGTCTATGTCCAAAATATCTAAGGGGTTACTTACTAAGGTGCATTAAGGGAATAACACATGATTTATGCCCCTTAACATGGCAATATTATGCATCATTTTACTGTAACACGTTAGTTTATTGAAACAACAGGCACAGTAATGAGATGCAAAGCATGCAAAACCATCTCATTATTATGCAGCTCAAATAAAGCAGCTTGTGTTGAACCACGCAAACTGCATTATTCCAGGGAAAAATAACACTGGCTCATGAGGCCAGATGCTCCTGGCAGTCATCTTAAAGGAGCTACTCCCCAATCCCCCCCCCCAGACTACCATCCAAGCCCCCACCCTCCAAAGTCACTCCCAACTGTCTCCCAGCGCTCTCCCCCAATAAGTGTTATCTGATGCCTTCCTCTGTAGGATTCTACCTCTTTGCTCTGCACCACTCTCTCTAGTCCATCACAGTACTGGCACCGACTGCGGGAAGTTGGAAATGAGTGTGCAAGCACTTTCTAATCTGCAACAGGGAATGTTTGCATATGTGTTTCAAGTCTGCTCACAGTGCTGGCAATGTTGATGGAAGAGAAAGATTGGTGTAGAGCAAAGTGATAAGCTCCCACGGTGGTGCAGAAAAGTGGTTCCAGATATCATTTAGCTGCTTTCTGCCCCTGCCCCTCCTCGTATCATTTTGCAAGGAGAATAGGTAAACTGGGATTCCTGAGTGGGGAAGGAAAAGCAGGATTGTCTGGTGAAAAAAACACTCTATACAGGTCACTGTATGTGCATAGAACTAATTTGTGCTGGAAGAGAAGAGGAGCCAAGGAAGGATGCTGGAGGAATAAAGAGGAGAGGGTGAGAGAAGGAAAGACTGGAGAAGTGAATGAATCATGGGGGTGAGAGAGGAGGAGAATGGGCCGGCAGTGGTGTTCAAGAGGAGATGACTCTGGAGTGGAGGAGGAAGAGAGGGACTGAGCCCAGAAAGGATGAGAATGAAGGGATGTGCCTGAGGAAGTGAACCTAGGGCTATGAGAGAGTGAGGGTGATCTCAGTAACAGTGGATGAGTCAATGAATGGGGGTGGAGGTGAATTTTCTGTTGGAAGGTTAGGGCAAGAGAGGGGATATGAGGGAGTTGAAGAAGGTGAGAGAAAGGAAGGAAAAGAAAGAAATAGCGCACATGAACACCACCTGGCCAAATGTATACACTGATCTCATCGTCATCATAATTGTGGACATTCCCATTCACTCAAAAAAAGTGCAATGTACCCAGTCATACCCAAACCCACTGACTCAAACACACCACACTTAGTCGCTGTGCATGCAGTCATACACATTCCCAGTCAAATCAGTTCACTCAGTCTCACACACATTACCAAATTTAAATTAAATAATCCTAAGAAAGGACAGTAGTGCTTTGAGAGATTCAACAGTTAGCTTCTGGATAGACTATTCTAAATTACTCGGTTAGTATCTTCTACAGTACGGTGAGCTCTATTTACTTTATAGTAATGATTAGCAAGCCACTTCCATGTTTATATGCCTGCATATGTAAATCATTTATGCAAATTCAATGCAAATTGTATCCTCCATTTCTTCTCCTTTTCGGACAGGAGTGTCCTTTTAGGGAACTCTGGGTTGGGTTTGCACTTAATGCGCATTTAGAGCAAAAACTAACATAAGGTAAGTGCGAGGACCCCATGCTAACTGTTGGAGGCAGGCCCAGCATGTTGTCAGGGGTTACCGCATTAAACAATTTCCTAATGTTGCCAGGGGTTACCGCATTAAACATTTCCCTAATGTGCACAGTGGCATTTGCAATTAATGTGGGTGCAAATAACGCCAGCCGCCGAGGTGGCATTGTGCACTGGTGTTAACCGCAACATCAACAATTACCGCGTGTTAGTAACCCCTACATTAACTATAATGCCCATTTCCCACCCTGTCACATGCTAAGCAGTAAGCATTGGATTTTTAATACCCTTTCTGTTTCAGCAGGTGGCAGCAGTTGCTACAGTCCCATACTGAAGCATGTGTTATCCCTTAGTGCACTTTAGTAAACACGCTGCTGTCCTGCAATTGTATATCAAGCCATGTCCATGCACAAACTGGCTTTGAAAATGATCTCCCTAAAGGTCATGAGATCGCTAATAGTTCAACAGTTATATTTACCTTCTTCTTGAAAAAGGCCCGTGAAATCAGTCTACAAACCACAATGAAGAGCAGTCCTCCGAAAAAAACAGAAAAAGACGACAACAAAAAAGCATGAGAATGATGGGTGCAGTCCTCTAAAATGTCAGTCATTTTCTTCTTAAGGTTGCTGTTCTATTTTCTCTCTCCATAAACAAAGCAAACAGGCTGAGAAGGACTTTATAGCAGTGAATTCCTGTGGGTCACAGCTGGAACTATGATGACATCACTAGCTCTTTGCTGTTGTGATGTCACTGTCAGCACCATGGTGACCCCGGCACATTTAATGACACATCAGGGTTGCCTTTAGACAGCCATGTGCATATGGCTAACCAGAGCCCAACTAATCAAGCTTTGTTCAGACTACACTTCCCCCTCTGTGATTGGTTACACTTTATTGGATCAGATGACGCACATAGAATATAAGGATTAATGCACCATGAATAACAGATTGTATTTCAAATTTTATTTCAAATTTTATTATAAATTGTAAATAGTTTCACACACACCATTGCTGTACATGTGTGGTAGGCTATGGCCTAGAATAGCCTGTAATAGCCTGTAACTGTATGAGAGGCCTGTAAGCTAGGACTGAGTCCCAGCCCCCACCTGAGAATAAGAATGCTGAGAAAGACCAAAGTCAGTATAAGAGTGTGGCAGGTGCAGGCCTGTGATCCACGGTGTCTGACATAAGCAGGCAGGCCTAACTAGCTTGACCTGTAAATGAAGCCTGTGGAGAGGCTCATAGGAATTGCACATCCCCCAACATGCTGCTATTGTAGGATAGAACTCTGCAAGAGTACTAAACTAACTTAGAAAAGCAAAACTGAGAGATGGAAAAATACAGAAAAATATGTTTAAAAGTTACTGATAAGAAAAGTACATTTGCAAGGAATATAATTGGGAGTGCTGACAGATGAGTTGCAGAGCCCTGCTCCCCTGCATGCACAAATTGGCTCAATGGCCTTGAGAGTGTGAAAGTAACAAGTTGATGAACTGGCCATTGTAATTGGGACTAGAAGGGGGGTGGGTATGCAGGTGCCGAGCCCACTGAAGGAACATAATTGGATAATCTTATCAGTACCGGGACCAATGGAAGAGGTATGGGAGGTACGGGAGAGTACCGGGACCAATGAAATGTTTTTCTATACCTAGAATGGAACAGAAGTCTATAAAAGTTGTTGTAATGCTAGAAAACTTTGCTCAGCCATTTTGAATTTGATTCTGCTTGAGACTTGTGCACAAATAAATGATTTGGACCTTCTGAACAGACTCCTGGTATCATTGGTTTGTCTGCGCTTTGCTGCTACATATTCTTGGTGCGTTGGCCGGGAAGTTGTGGAATCAAAGTGTATATAGGGCAATATACCACGACTTTCCGCCTCTATAGGCTTGGTCCTGCCGGGATCGCGCCCTTCCGACGAGGGCTGCTCCCTGGCGCCGCCGGTCCCTTGTATCGGAGGGAGCTGGTCGGACCTCGGTGGGTGCCGGGCCCGGCTGGAGCCAACGCCTCGAACCTGAGTGAGGGGAGTCCGAGGTCCAACTCATGCGCCTGCTTGGGAAGTTTGAGGACCGGATCCGGTGAGTATAGTTTTGATTTGGTGTCTAGACAGAAATAGAAAGAGCAGTACTGCCATTGGAACTTGGAATTTGGAATTTGGAATCTCGAGATATTGGGAATTGGTAAGAGAGCCTGATCACCTCTCAAGGAAGGGCCGAGTAACCACGCATGGGTATTCGCCGCAGCCCAAAAAGCCGAATTGATAGCACTCACCAGAGCATTATTGTTAGGAGAAAAACTTGTGCTAAATGTATATACAGATTCCAAATATGCCTTCACCACTCTACATGCCCATGGAGCTCTCTATAAAGAACGAGGACTCATCACATCCGGAGGAAAGTCAGTCAAATATGGTCCCGAGATATTGATGTTACTTGATGCAGTTTGGGCCCCAACACGTGTAGCTGTCATGCATTGTAGAGGACATCAAGCCGGAAAAGGAGAAGTTGCCCGAGGAAATAGATTTGCAGATGCCTCAGCACAACAAGCAGCTATGACAGGACAGATTACCCCACAAGCTATGCCAATGCAAGCAGCATTGTTTCCAGTACCTCTGAATACCACCAAAGAATTAGATTACTACTGTAACAAGGAAGATGGAGTACTGAAAGATGGATGGATTGAGCTGCCACCAGAAGAGGGCAGTCAACCCCCTGGACGAATAGTAATTCCTGAACTGTTAGGACCATCTTTTGTCAAAGCTTTTCATGAAGCGACCCACTATGGAAAAAGTGCTATGGAGAAAGCACTCAGACCACATTTTTACATCCCTCTGATGACAACCATATCAGCTTCAGTAGCACGTCAATGTCTAATCTGTGCCAAAAATAATGCCAAGCAAGGCCTTATAACGGCACCCCGAGTTCAGTCAGGAGGTGTAACCCCCATGCACAACCTCCAAATTGATTTTACCGAAATGCCAAGAGCCAATGGATACCATTACCTACTAGTATTAGTTTGTACTTTCTCTGGGTGGGTAGAAGCCTTCCCAACCAGAACTGAGAAAGCCCGAGAAGTTACCAAAGTTTTAATGAGAGAGATTGTCCCTAGGTTCGGAATTCCAGCAGTAATAGGGTCAGACAATGGACCCTCATTTGTCTCCCAGGTTACTCAACAGCTAGCAAAAGCTTTGCAGATACAATGGAAACTCCACACTGCATACAGACCCCAGAGTTCATGGAAAGTTGAGCGAATGAATCGTACCCTAAAAGCCCAAATGTCCAAGCTTTGTCAGGAGACACACTTGAAGTGGCCCCAAGTGCTCCCAATAGCTTTACTCAGAATGCGCTCAGCTCCTGTAAAGTCAACAGGATTTTCCCCTTTTGAAGTTTTGTATGGTAAACCCCCACCAATAGTGCAGGGAGTCAAAGGAAGTTTAGCCCAAATTGGTTCAGAAGTAACCAGACAAGAACTCCTAGCTCTTAGTTTTGTTCTGCAGACTCTCCATGCGTGGATCCAAGACCAGTTGCCTATCAACTTGACGGAACCCTTGCATCCCTATCAGCCTGGTACCTCGATGTGGATCAAAGATTTGAAGAAGACACCGTTGGAACCCCATTGGAAGGGAACGTACACCGTCATCCTGTCTACCCCAACTGCAGTAAAGGTAGCCGAGATCGACGCCTGGATCCACCACAGCAGAGTCAAGCCCGCCGCTGATCCTGAACCCGAGCAGTGGACAGCAGAGCAGCATCTTGATGCACCCTTGCGAGTTACTCTGAGACGGCAACCAGCAACTTAGACACTTCATCACAGTGCTTTGCAGTAGCCAAGTCTTTCGAAGAGGATTGCTGTTTTCCAGGCAGCAACAGTTTTGTTTCAACGAACTCAATCTGTGCGTGATACTGCACACTACTTTGACACTACATTGACTAGCCAGACGTCACAAGCCAACTGAAATTGCTAATAAGTTGGTTAATGTGTACTGGACAACCTGAGGATCTTCAATCAACACTCAGCACCCGTTAAATTGCTTCATTAGCAAACGGGACGAAGAACAGAGAACGTCGTGATCAAGATCAGCAAGCTGAGGATTCAGAAGAACTCCAATCAACATGCATCTTTACTTTTGCTTTGCCTTGGTTGCCTTCTTTGGAGGTTTTGAACTGACCTATGCTTTACCTCCATGCACTGCTTGCATTACTTCTACTCGAACTGGATTGAAAGTAACTCAGACTTTGATTTATCATTCTTACTATACCTGCAAGGGAAAAGTGACTCGGTGTATTTATAACACCACTGAACTAAATATTTGCACTTATGGCAAAATTAGAGCATGCTATAATCCGCATCAGAATCCATCCTATTACACGTTGGAAATACGATGGAAGGATGCAGATGGACCTATAATAGCTGCTACACCACCACTTAAGGACATTACTAAACCTGCTGTTTTGAATTTTGATGCATGTAATGTCATTAACCGAGATAGTTATTCCACCTGTGGTACTTGGGAGAAAGCGTATCGGAATGACCATAAGTACATGTGTCCAGAGGGTGCCACAGGATGGTGGAAGTGTACAGGTAAAAAGGAACCAGGCTATAGTACTGCACCAGCAGCAGATTACTATTGCCCGTATTGGGAATGTGTTTTTTATGCTACCTGGAATAATGGTATAGTTGACGAGAAGATAGATAAACGAATGGCTACTTTAACTAAGCCAACCACAAATGATAAATGTCAGAAAGATGCTTGTAACCCTTTGCACTTACGTATACACAATCCCTATGCATGGAAACAAGGATACAAGTTTGGTTTACGTATTGCTGGAGGGGCAATAGACCCAGGAACCATTGTGTATATTAGATTGAATACCCAAGCCCACAAGTCGTCTAAATGTCATATCCATAATACCTTCTATGAGGCCATGCATGTAAATAAGTTTGAGATCCCTCATCCTTCTCAGAATTTATTTTTAGAATTAGCTGGAGCAGTAGTATCTAGTCTTAAAATCTCAAATTGCTATTTCTGTGGCCGAACCCAAATGGGAGACCAGTGGCCATGGGAGGCCCAAGAATTGAATTATTCTTTGATTTACAATCAGACTGAATTACACAAGACTACCAGTGAATGGGTGTTAGCGCACTCAATCGTTGGACGTCTTTGCTATGCCAGAACTGGACCCCAGTTCACCCAAAAGGTAGGACAACTGGTCTGTCTTAGCCAGAAGTACTATAATGCCACGACCAGAAAGACGTCATGGTGGTCAGGACTTAAACACCCTGAACCTCCTAACCCTTTAGCCAGATTTCCTGAACTTGCTGATTTATGGACTAACCTTGCCAAAGTCCATGCCTGGCAAGCCCCACCTGGCCTATATTGGATCTGTGGAAACCGAGCGTATGCACAACTCCCGCCACAATGGGGAGGAGCATGTGTCTTAGGAACCATCAGACCTTCTTTCTTTCTTTTAAACACTGAACATGGAGAACAATTAGGATACCCTGTATACACTACCCACCGACACAAAAGAGCACTAAGACAGAAAAGAGAAGCCTTACAGATAGGCAAGTGGGAGAAGTGGCAGGGTGATGATTGGCCACCAGAAAGAATTATTGAGTATTATGGGCCTGCCACTTGGAATGATGATGGTATGTGGGGCTACCGAACCCCAGTCTATATGATTAATCGTATTATCCGCTTACAAGCAGTAGTTGAGATAATAACCAATGAAACTAGCCATGCTCTTACGCTTCTAGCTAGACAAAGTACTCAGATGCGCACTGCTATATATCAGAACCGCTTAGCACTTGATTATTTGCTAGCAGCTGAAGGAGGAGTATGTGGTAAACTGAATTTAACTAATTGCTGTTTAAAAATAGATGATAAGGGTCAAGTAGTTGAAGAAATTGCTAAAGATATGCAAAGACATGCTTATGTGCCAGTGCAGACTTGGCACTCATTGAAATTCCCTAACTGGTTTGCTAACCTCTTTTCATGGGTGGGAGGATTTAAGATGTTCATTGTCTTAGTACTAATCCTTGTTGTTGTTATTTTCTTATTACCATGTTTAATCCCATGTTGTATGCGTTCTCTTCATAATGTTATTGATAGTACAGTAGAGCGGAAGACCGCCACTAAAATAATGGCTTTATATAAAGCCAGTCCTAGTCGAAATCCTTCGATCATGATGTGATTCTTCTAAAGGTGATTTAATTCTCACACCTTATTAAGTAATAGGGTGAGATTAATCAAAGGGGGGAATGTGGCAGGTGCAGGCCTGTGATCCACGGTGTCTGACATAAGCAGGCAGGCCTAACTAGCTTGACCTGTAAATGAAGCCTGTGGAGAGGCTCATAGGAATTGCACATCCCCCAACATGCTGCTATTGTAGGATAGAACTCTGCAAGAGTACTAAACTAACTTAGATAAGCAAAACTGAGAGATGGAAAAATACAGAAAAATATGTTTAAAAGTTACTGATAAGAAAAGTACATCTGCAAGGAATATAATTGGGAGTGCTGACAGATGAGTTGCAGAGCCCTGCTCCCCTGCATGCACAAATTGGCTCAATGGCCTTGAGAGTGTGAAAGTAACAAGTTGATGAACTGGCCATTGTAATTGGGACTAGAAGGGGGGTATGCAGGTGCCGAGCCCACTGAAGGAACATAATTGGATAATCTTATCAGTACCGGGACCAATGGAAGAGGTACGGGAGGTACGGGAGAGTACCGGGACCAATGAAATGTTTTTCTATACCTAGAATGGAACAGAAGTCTATAAAAGTTGTTGTAATGCTAGAAAACTTTGCTCAGCCATTTTGAATTTGATTCTGCTTGAGACTTGTGCACAAATAAATGATTTGGACCTTCTGAACAGACTCCTGGTATCATTGGTTTGTCTGCGCTTTGCTGCTACAAGAGAAACTGCTTTAAACCGCTTTTTGATAAGGATGTATAAATCCTTTGTTGAATAATTCTATGCTGATGACAGACATGTACCAGTGCTCTGTATTCACACATTTTCTAAGCAAAGCAACGACCTTGTAGGAGAAAAGTATCGAAGTTTAGAACTGTGCCTTTGTTAGAGAGTTCTGAGCAGGGGGAACAGAGTACTGGGCCCACAGAGGGATCCTAATTGGTTGGGTGCAAGGGTCAGTGGGACCAATAGAAAGTTTGCCTGTATTAAACTGAAGAAGAAAGGTATAAAAGGTGTTGTTTTACTGGACTCCATTGCTCAGACCATTTTGATTGTGACATTTGCCTGAGACTGTGGTACTGTGCACAATAAATTGGCTTGGATCTTCGAACTGACTCCTGGTTTTATTCATTGCGTGCACTTCGCTGCAACACATGTATATAGCTTTCCCAGTTTCAGTCCCAAGTTACCTACCCTGTTTCAATGTAAGCATAAAGGCCGTTGTCCGATGCAAAGTTTTGTTATTTGTAAACCGCAGTGATGCTGAAGAGTGTGGTATATAAGAGCTTGTAAATAGTAAATAAATAAGGGGAGGGTTGAAGTCAGCTCTAAGGTATATAATATGTTTTTTGGCCTGGAAGTTTTTTCCTACTCTTTTGGGTCTGCAGATCAATTAGAACCAGTGCTGGGCTTTTTACTGTGAGCCTAGGGTTGCCAACTGGCCGGTTTTCAGCCGGCCTGGCCGGTTTTTCCATGGCCAGGCCGGCTGCCGGCGCAGAGGCAAAACCGGCCCTTGAAAAGCTGGTTTTTTTGCTCTGGCCGCAAGATCGGGAGCGGCCAGAGCAAAAAAACCGGCTTTTCTCCCAACCCGGAGGGCTTCAGAGGGAGCCGGGGAAGCCCGCGCGAGGCCCCGGCTCCCTCTGAACAGCCGCCAGCGTGAAGAGCCTTTACCTTCATGCTGGCGGCTGTTCCTGTGAAGCCGCGATTGGTGGGAAAGGTTAAAGGCAATGCCCTTTAACCTTTCCCAACATTCGCAGCTTCACAGGAACAGCCGCCAGCGTGAAGGAAAAGGCTCTTCATGCTGGCAGCTGTTCAGAGGGAGCCGGGGCCTCGCGCGGGCTTCCCCAGCTCCCTCTAAAGCCTCAGACAGCCGCGGTTTGGGGGGGGGGGCGGCCGGCCAAGGACTGCCTGGGCTGTGATGGGGGGAGCGGGCCTGGACTGGAAAAGGGCTAGGAGGGGGGAATTTGACTGGAAATGGGTTGTGATGGGGGGGGGGGGGGACCTGGACCGGAAAAGGGCTATGGGGGGGGGGGGGACATGGACTGGAAAGAAATGGGCTGTGATGGGAGGGGACCTGGACTGTAAAAGGGCTATGGGGGGACATGGACTGGAAATGGGTTTTGATGGGGAGGGGGACCTGGACTGGAAAAGGGCTGGGGGGGGGGACATGGACTGGAAATGAGTTGTGATGGGGAGGGGGACCTGGACTGGAAAAGGGATATGGGGGGGAACTTGGACAGGAAGAGGGAGATGTGTGGGGGGAACTTGGAATGGAAGTGGTCGATGGGGGGGGGACTTGGACTGGAAATGGGTTGTGATTAGGGGGACTTGGACTGGAAATGGGTTGTGAAGGGAGGGGGACCTGGACTGGAAAAGGGCTATGGGGGGGCATTGGACTGGAAAGAAATGGGCTGTGATGGGAAGGGGGACCTGGACTGTAAAAGGGCTATGGGGGGGGGGGACCTGGACTGGAAATGGGTTTTGATGGGGAGGGGGACCTGGACTGGAAAAGGGCTATGGGGGGGGGGAACTTGGACTGGAAATGGGCTATGGTGGAGGGAGGGGGAACTTGGACTGGAAATAGGCTGTGATTAGGGGGGCTAGAACTGCAAATGGACTGTGATGGTGGGGGGGGGGTAGGACTGCAAATGGGCTGTGATGGTGCGGGGGGACTCCGACTGCAAATGGGATGTGATGGGGGGGCCTAGGACTGGAAATAGGCTGTGATGGGGGACTTGGACTGGAAATGGGCTGTGATTGGGGGGGGGGCTAGGACTGGAAATGGGCTGTGATGTGAGGGCTAGCACTGGAAATGGGCTGATGAAGAGCTGGAATAAGACTGGAAATGGGCTGATGTGGGGCATGGGAGAATGGGATTAGAAGGGAGTGGATGCTGGGTGGGTCTAGAACTATAAGGGAACTGATTTTGGGGGAGGACTAGAATAGATAGGGAATGAGTGGAGAGGGGAAAAATATTTTGTGTGGAAGAAAAGTCTATGATGGGCTGGGTATTGGGAGAGTGAGGGGCTTGAGAATGGAAGGGTGAAATTTAAATGGATGATAAAGGAATAAGGAAAGAATTGGGGGAAAGAGCAAAAGGGAAACAATCAGTATGTTAAAGCAGAAATAGAGAGAGAATGGAAAACATCTAAAAGAGAAGAAAGGACAAATGGATAGCTCGCAGAAGACACGAAGAAACCAGAAGAAAGTGACTGGAGCAATTGCAACTGAAAAATAAAACGCCCAAACAGAAGGTAGAAAAATACTTTTAATTTTGAATTTATTAGCTGGAATATGTTTGGTCTGGGAAGTGTGTATTGATAACATCTTTGCGTTTTTGTTTAGTGCAAGAGGAAATTACTTTATAGTTTTATTTCTCCAGTGTTGTACATTTCATGTTTGGATTTTGGGGTTCCCAGTTTAATTATTATCTGACCAAGGAAGTTAGCCTACACGTATCCTCGGTAATTTTTGTGGGTGGGGCTGGGGGCGGGGCAGGGGTGGGACTAGGGGCGGAGAATGGGTGGAGCATGGCGAGCCACAGGTGTCGGGTTTTTCTCGGTGAAAAAGTTGGTAACCCTATGTGAGCCATCCTTTGCAAATACTTGGAGATTTTTAATCTGTATTATAAATCCATTCCCATCTTGTAGCAGCTGATAAGCATGCAATAAATAATACCAGGAGTCAGTTCAAAGATCCAAGACAATTTATTGTGCACAAGGCCCAGACAGTCAAGCTTCAAAAAGGACGGAGCAAAGTTCTTACAGAAACATATTCATTTTATGCATTTCTTTTCAGTTTGATACATGCAGACTTTCTATTGGTCCCAACGCCCCCCTGCATTTGTCCAATCACAGACCCTTTCTGGGCCTAGCACCCTGCTCCCTCCTCTAGGATTGTTCTAACAATGGCACAGTTTCTAGGTATTGATACAATTCTACTGCGAGGTCGTTTCTAGCTCTAGGAATGCAAGTATTGAAACATTTCTATCCTCAGAACACAAGAGAATAATGAAGGATTTATGAATTCATGAAAAACTTCTTGTTAAGCAGTTTTAAAGCAGCTTTCTCAGACTTTCACAGATTTTTGGTTCTTACTAAGATGGGGGTTGGAATCAGGGCCTAACTTACAGGCCTTTCATATTTATTTATTTTATTTATTTATTTACATTCTCTTATATACCGCGCTATTCTGCATCAGTGCGGTTTACATTGAACAAACTGAAATTACATTGAACAGGGCATTATAACTTGGAGATAACTATTTTACAGGGAACATGGGCTATGGAGGATTAAGTGGCTTGCCCAAGACCACAAGGAGCACCTGTGGGACTAGAAACCCCAGTCCTTCCTAAGGTTGCTGTTCTCTAGTGGGATTTGAACCCCCGACCTTCCGACCTGAAGTACCTTGCCCCAACCACTAGGCCACTCCTCCACTCCAGGCTATCATTGGCCACTCCTCCACTTTGCAGGCTATCATAGGCCATAGCCTACCACATACCCCCCTTTGATAATTCTCACCCGCAAGTTAAAAAGGGTGGGAATTAAATCACATATTATACTCGTGTAACAGCATCATCTTGGGGTATAGGGTAATATTTACCTAACAAAGCAAAAACAATACAATGAACACATCAACCAATCAAAGAGAGAATTCCACACAAACCTGATAAATTCTTCCATCAACAAACCCAGAGAACTTTTCGAAATAGTAAAAACCCTGACAAAAGAGCAAGCAGCAGAAAGAGAAATACAAGTGGATCCACAGATATTCGCCGACCACATCAAAGACAAATTTCACTCCACAGAGCGCTCAACACCCAGTAGAACCAACAGAACGAACGTCCACCCCAAAACCTGGGGCACATTCCACTCACCCTCAAAAGAGCAGATATCAGACATCATCTCCACAATCAACACAAGCACTGCTCCTACAGACCCTTGCCCAGTGTCATGGGTCAAAGCCACCAAAGCAAGCCTCATACCAAACATTCATAAAATGGTACACAACTCACTCACTCAAGGACTCATGCCACAGCAATTAAAGCTTGCCTCAGTAAGACCAATCACAAAGAAAACTTCTCTCGACAAAAAGGACCCAGCAGCATACCGACCAATCTCCAGCATACCCTTCCTCGCAAAAATAATCGAAAAGACGGTTCAACTACAACTTCAGGAACACATTGACGAACACGGAACTCTCGACGACAACCAACACGGATTTCGTCCCAACCATGGAGTCGAAACTCTCCTGATCTACCTCTTCGACAGCATCATAAGAATAATTGACGACATCAGGAATGGAATTATAATGATCTTCATCGACATCTCCTCAGCGTTCGACACAGTTGATCACAATATACTCCTGGAGAGACTGAAGAACACTGGTATACACGGTACCACTCTAAAATGGTTCCACTCGTACCTAACAGAAAGACAGCTACAGGTCAAGGTGGGACAGGACACCTCCCGGCCCATAAACGTCCAACAAGGAGTACCACAAGGATCCGCACTCTCAGCACTCCTTTTTAACATCTACATCCAACCAATATGCAACATTATGAAAGAGAACAACATCCAATACACAATATACGCAGACGATATAATGGTATACTCCCCGATATCAATCGAAAACCCGGACTTCTCTAAGATAGCAGACTGCCTTACCCAAATGGCGAAGTGGTGCCAAAACAACAATCTAGCTATAAACTACAACAAGACTGAAGCTTTAATCATCACTCGAAACCAAAGCTTCACACACCCACCAAACATAAAGATACAAAGCACCACGATACCGATAAGATCGGAGGTGAGATACCTTGGGGTTACTCTGGACAGTAAACTCAACCTCAAACCACACATAGACAAAACAATCCAAAAAGCATATTACAGGATGCGAATCATCAGGAGACTGAAACCACTCCTCGCTCCAGAACACTTCCGTACAGTCTGTCAAGCACTGATAACCCCAATACTGGACTTCTGCAATCCGATATACCTCGGACTACCAAAACAAGCTCTCAAACCACTACAGCTGGCACAAAACACTGCAGCTCGAATCATATCCGGAGCCGCAAGGCAGGAGCACATCACACCTACACTAAAGGACTTACACTGGCTCCCAATCATTGCTCGCATCAGATACAAGACTATTATAAACCTATTTAAGATAAAAGAACACACATCAGCCAACAGCCTCCACCTGCTCATACAACCGGAAACCAGCGCACGTCCCAGAAGAAGTCAAACACGCAACCGAGTCAGCACCCCAAATGAGTACAAGCACACACGCAAGGACACAACAGACAGAGCTCTCTCCATGGCTGCTCCAACAATATGGAACAATCTACCGGACGATCTAAGGGCAACTCCAGACCTCAAAGACTTCAGAAAACAACTGAAAACCATGCTGTTCATAGAGCACTATGGTCACATCACATAACCTAAGAGAATGGATAACAGCACTCCAATCCTCCCAAACAACTGAATATATATAAAATATGATTCTAGCACCACTGTAAATAGCCCACCCTGTATATAGCTCAAACAAATCAAGCACCCAACACATCCCTCACACAACTAAGTTTTATCCTCACTGCATGTACAACACACACACTTTACCTGATTGCTTGCTGTGATACCACCTTGATTATTAAGATAAGGCGGTTTAGAAATACTGTTAAATAAATAAATAAATAAATAAATATTGCCACATAGCTAAAACATTTGTAGCTGCCTTCCGTTCTACAGTGCTATCAATGGCTGCTAACTTTACTCGACTGTGATGAATCCAGGGTTCAAGCTCTGCAACTTTTACTGCAGTTGGAGTTGATAGAATAACAACATAAGGTCCCTTCCAATGCGATACCAACAGTGTCTTTCTCCACTCTTTAATCCACACCGAGACTCCAGGCTTGAGAGGATGTAGGGGTTCTGTTAGATTGCTGCAGCGAAGTGTAATCAATGAATAAATCCAGGAGTCAATTGACAGGGTCCAAGCCAGTTTATTGTGCACAAGGCCCAGTCAGTCAAAGCTTCAAAAGGAACTGAGCAAAGTTTTTACAGAGACATACTCATTTATACCTCTTTTTCAGTTTGATACATGAGAACTTTCTATTGGTTCTAGCTTGATACATGCAAACTTCCCATTGGCTCCAATGCCCCCTGCACCTGTCCAATCAGAGATCCCTCCTGGGCCTAGCACCCAGCTCCCTCCCTTAGGACTGTTCTAACAATGGTGCAGTTTCTAGGTTTGATACTTCTCTACTGCAAGGTCGTCTCTAGCTCCAGGAATGCATGTATTGAAACATTTCTTTCTTTTGCACACAAGAGAATAATGAAAGACTTATGAATTCATGTAAAACTTCTTATTAAGCAGTTTAAAACAGTTTTCTCATTTTTCACAGATTTTTGGTTCTTTTCTAGCTATAATGGGGGTTGGAATCCAGGCCTAACTTACAGGCCTTTCATATTAGCAGACCATTCTAGGCCATAGCCTGCCACATTCTCCCCTTTGATTATTCTCATCCGCAAGTGAGAAAGGGTGAAAATTAAATCACTCAATAATTAAATCACACATTATACTGGTGTAACAGCATCATCTTGGGGTATAGGGTAATATTGCCACATAGCTAGTATCTTTGTAGCTGCCTTCCGCTCTACAGTACTATCAATTACTGAGGTTACCATGCGTAAGCAAAGGGGTAGGAGACATGGGAGCAGCAAGCACATAGCTAGTATGAATAATACAATAAATGCAAGAGTCTTCAGACCACCTAACCATGAAAATACTGAACCAAACCACCAATCCAGTTTCAAACTATGCCAGGTCTGAACAGGCACAAATGTTTGCTTTCTCATCTGGATAGCTATATCCTCGACAACATGCCCATTATTATCAATTTGCAAACAACAATTGCTTAAATTTAATTTCCCATATACCCCACCTTCAGCTGCTAATAAATAATCTAGACCCCCAGAGAAGTAGCCTAATATTTGTTAAATGGTATAACTTAATGCAATCACTTGAAATCCGGTTAATATTTTAAACCCATCAACCAAGAACCTTTCACATGTATTATGCGGCGGGATTGATTTCACTCCAGTCAGGTGATGATTGGCTGCTGATAAGTTAAGTGACTACATTCAGCTTAAACTTTCAACATCAGATTTACCATTGGATACCACGAACAGCCATCGGATACTACGAACAGTTTATAAATGGTTATTCTGTTGGCCACTATAATAAAAGTTGAATACTACAAGAAGCTGGTAATAGACTGATAATGGAACCATTGGACACTATAAGAAGCTATTGACCATAATAGACTGATAGTAGAATCTAGAGTCCCGTACATATTGGCTATCATTGTGACATTTATACATTTCTTCAGTTTTGTTAAGATTGTGAGGAGTAAATCACAGCAGAAGAAATGTACCATAGATTAAGCACACAAATATATCGTTGTCGTTGTATGTATATATTTTTCAGCTTATATGAGAATTTAATGAGTGACAAATAGCTGAATACATGTGTAATTGGTTAAGTTTCATAATATATCGTTATATGAAGTGGGCCATTGATGTGATGAGTTGCACAGTTAATGGGTTGATACCCTTGCTGTAGTGCTATAAGATTCTACTGAGGCCAATGTTCTACATAACGATATATTTTGTGTGGTGATACATGTGAAAGGTTCTTGGTTGATGGGTTTAAAATATTAAACAGATTTCAAGTGATTGCATTAAAATAAATAATCTAGAGCTAAACGATTCTGATAAAAAGCTGTGCGCATCTGTGTACTTTGCTTAGCCAAAAGGGTTAGTGCTTTACTAGTTTCATTGGTTATTATTTCAACAACAGCTTGTAAGCGTATTATACGATTTATCATATAAACAGGGGTACGATATCCCCATGTCCCATCTAGCTCCCAAGTAGCAGGTCCATAGTATGAGATAATTCTCTCAGGTGGCCATTCTTCGGATGTCGCATCCCATTTGTCTCATTGGCCTATTTTCAAGGCCTCCTGTAGCTGTCGACTTCTGTACACAGGATATCCCAGTTGTTCTCCATGGGATGTAGGCAAAAGGAAAAAGGATGGTTGAATGGTTCCCAATACACATGCGCCTCCCCAATGGTGAAGGAGACGAGCATATGCTCGGGTTCCGCAAATCCAGTACAGTCCAGGTGGTGCTTGCCAAGAATTATAAGCTGCTAGATTAGTCCAGATGCTGGCAAGATTAGGGAAACGGATTAGAGGATTGGAGGGCTCTGAAGCGTTGACTCCTGACCACCAAAACGTCTTCTTAATGGTACTGTTGTAGAACTTTTGATTGAGACAGACCAGCTGTCCAATCTCCATGTTAAATTGTGGTCCAGAGTGAGCAAAACACAAGTTACCCACAATGGGATGGGCCAATACCCATTCACTAGTAGTATTATGTAGATCAGTCTGGTTATAAGGAACAGAATAGTTCAATTCTTGCGCCTCCCAAGGCCATTGGTCTCCCATCTTAGATCCTCCACAAAATAGACAGTCTGAAATGTGGAGACTGGATGCTACTGCTCCCGCTAGTTCAAGGAACAAGTTCTGGGAAGCAGGAGGAATCTCAAACTCCGCTTTCATGGCCTCATAGAAAGAGTGATGTATTCGATAGGGTGAGGATACATGAGCCTTGGTATTCAACTGTATGTGTAGGATGGTTCCAGGATCTACGCCTCCTCCTGCTATACGCAATCCAAATCTGTATCCTTGTTTCCACTGGCTGGGGTTGAGTATGAGAAGTTGCAGGGGATTACAGGCACCTTTCTGGCATTTCTTGGGCTCAGGTAATCTGATTCTTGTCAGACTGCCTTTTCGACTATCACCATCTCGTCCCATAGGTGCATTCTTCCAAGTAGCAAAGTATACACAGTCCCACTTTGGACAGAAGTAGGCGTCTTTAGATGCAGTGCTGTAGACGGTGGTTGGAGAGTTCTTTCCAGTACACCGTCCCCATCCGTAGGCTCCTTCCGGACACATATATTTATCATCATGATAGTAAGCTTGTTCCCATGACCCACACTTGTGGTAAGCATTTCTGTTAATTGCATCACAGGCATCAAAGTTCAAGACAACATGTTTTGTGGGGTCTGCGAGGGGGCTTGTGGCATTTATGAGGGCTCCATCCTCATCATTCCAGCGTATCTCAAGCGTATAATATGAAGGGTTTGTCGGGGATTATAATAAGACTTACTCTTTCCTTTCGTACAGATATTTAATTCTGTGCCATTATAAATACACCGGCTGACTGTACCAGTGCAAGTATAGTAGGAATGATAAAGTAAAGTCTGAGTGACCTTCTGTCCCGTTCGGGTGGTAGCTATGCAGGCTGCACAGGGAGGTAAAGCAAAAGTCTTTTCCAGAAATCCCAGGACCACCACTCCCACAAGACAATAGTGGAAGAACATATTGATTACAGTCTCTGGAGGTCAACTGAAGTATTGTGTACGATGAACTTGTAGAATCTTCTTCTCCTTCTTCTGTTCCAATGGCCACCCTTATGCAATAAGAGTAGAACTGTAGATGCTAAAGATTCTTATAATGCCAGTTGTTTCCGCAATGTAAGTCGCAATGGGGTCTCAGGATCGTTCACTGAAGTCCACTGGCCAGGGTCAGGAGCGGCTGCCGGCTTCACTCGACTATGGTGGATCCAGGGTACGAATTCCGCAACTTTCACTGCAGTGGGGGTTGACAGGATGACAACATAGGGTCCCTTCCAATGCGGCGCCAGTGGGGTTTTTCTCCACTCTTTAATCCACACGGACGCCCCTGGCTTGAAGGGATGCAGAGGCTCTGTCAGGTTGATGGGCAATTGATCTTGCACCCAGGTATGGAGACCCTGCAAAACAGAACCTAAAGCCAATAGTTCTTGTCTAGTTATTTCAGATCCTATTTGTCTCATGTCTCCCTTTATTCCCTGTACAATGGGGGGAGGTCGCCCATATAAAATCTCAAAAGGGGAAACTCCTAGGGACTTGGTGGGAGCTGAACGTATCCTAAGAAGAGCTATAGGGAGAACCTGAAGCCATTTTAGGTGGGTTTCTTGACAAAGTTTGGACAATTGAGATTACAGGGTTCTACTCATATGTTCCACTTTCCCTGAGCTCTGGGGTCTGTAAGCAGTGTGCAACTTCCATTGTATTTGCAAAGCTCGAGCTAACTGTTGGGTCACTTGGGATACAAACGAGGGTCCATTATCTGATCCTATAGTCAATGGTATTCCAAATAGAGGAATAATCTCATGGAGCAGCACCCTAGTGACCTCTCGGGCTTTCTCAGTTCGGGTGGGATAGGCTTCCACTCATTCGGAAAATGTGCAAACTAAAACTAACAAATAGTGATACCCGTTTGCGTGGGGCATTTCAGCAAAGTCCACCTGTACATCACTCATCGGGGCCACCCCTACTGACTGGACACTTGGGGGTGGACTGGGATCTTGCTTAGCATTGTTCTTGACACATATCAAACATCGCTGTGCCACTGAGGTGGTCAGGGGTCCTAGTAGTGAGATACAGAAATGGGGCCTTAGGGCTCTTTCCATGGCTGTTTTCCCATAATGTGTGGCCTGATGAAAAGCATGGACAAAGGCCGGCCCTAATGCCTCAGGGATGACTGTGGGACCGGGAGGTGGGCTCCCTTCTGGAGGTGGCAACACTATCCAACCTGTTTCTGTCAGCACCCCGCCCTCCTTTTCACAGAAATAGTCTAACTCTCCTACAGTGTATCGGGGTGCCCAGGAAGTAAGGGGCACAGGAAATAGAGCTGCTTGCATCAGGGTATCTTGGGTCCTGACTAGTCCTGTTGTGGCTGCTTTTCGGGCTGAGGCATCAGCACACCTGTTTCCTCGGGTGACTTCCCCTGCTCCTGCCTGATGACCTCGGCAGTGCATGACTGCCACTTGTTTAGGGGCCCATACAGCATCTAATAACATCAGTATCTCGGGCCCATACCTGATGTACTTGCCCCCTGAGGTGATCAACCCTCATTCTTTATACAAGGCTCCATGTGCGTGCAAGGTTTTGAAAGCATACTTGTAATCTGTGTATACATTCAAACGGAGTCCTTCTCCTAATGTCAATGCTCTAGTAAGGGATATCAGTTCAGCTTTCTGAGCTGAAGTTCCTGGGGCCAGGGCTGAAGACTCAACTACCAGATCAAGGGTCACCACCGCATATCCAGCACAACGATGTCCATTGATGACAAGACTGCTTCCATCTACAAAGAAAGTCCGTTCAGGGTCCTCTAGAGGGACATCGGTTAAATCAGGGCGACTTGAAAATACAGTGTCCATGGTTTCTAAACAGTCATGATCAGGGGGCCCAGGACCAATTGGAAACAACGTAGCAGGGTTCAGAGCTTGACTGACCTTTAACTGTATCTGGGGGTTTTCACACAGCATGCTCTGATATTTCAACATTCGTGAATTTGTTAGCCAGAAGTTTCCTTTGTGTTCCATGAGCGTCAGGATAGAATGTGGTACAGTAACTTGAAGATTTTGTCCCAGGGTGAACTTATCTGCTTCGCCCACCAGGAGGGCTGTTTCTGCAACAGCTCTTAAACAAGGGGGCCAGCCTTTTGCAACTACATCCAATTGTTTTGACAAGTAGGCTACTGGCCGTTGCCAAGATCCAAGAGATTGAGTCAGTACCCCCAATGCATTTCCTTGTGACTCATGGACGAAGAGATGGAAAGGTTTCTGGACATTTGGAAGACCTAAAGCTGGTGATGACATCAGAGCTCTTTTCAGAGACTGGAATGCTGCATCCTGTTCAGGTCCCCACTCTAGTGGAGACTTTTCCATTCCTTTAGTAACTTGATACAACGGTTTTGCTATCAATGCAAAATTGGGGATCCATATACGACAGTATCCCGCGGCCCCCAGGAAGGCTCTTACTTGCCTCCTAGTGTTTGGAGTAGGGATACTACATACAGCTTCTTTGCGTTCTGGTCCTAAGCGTCGGATTCCGCTGGACAACTGGAATCCTAGATACTTGACTTCAGTTTGGCATAATTGTGCTTTGGCTCTTGAGACCTTGTATCCAGCCTCTTTTAGAAGGTATAAAAGTTCACTAGTAGCTTGTAGACATTCACTTTCTGAGTTGGTGGCTATGAGCAAGTCATCCACATACTGGAGGAGAACCCTTTGTCCTGGGTTCACTGAGTAACTTGAAAGATCTTGATTCAGGGCAGCACTGAAGACAGTAGGTGAATTGTTAAATCCTTGGGGTAATCTGGTCCAGGTGAGTTGGCCCCGCCTTCCTGTTATGGGGTCTTGCCATTCAAAAGCGAACAAAAGTTGACTGGTGGGGGCTAGGCGTACACAGAAAAAGGCATCTTTCAGGTCCAGGACGGTGAAATGAGTAGCCTCAGCGGGGATCAGTCCCAAGAGAGTATAGGGATTTGGCACTACAGGGTGTATAGTTTCAACTGCGTCATTTTCCCGCCTCAGATCTTGTACTGGGCAGTAATCCCCTGTCCCAGGTTTCTTAACTGGGAGAAGGGGGGTGTTCCAAGGTGACTGGCATTCCTTGAGAAGTCCATACTTTAGCAGTTTCATTAAATGGCAGTGGATACCTTCAATGGCTGGTCGGGGAAGAGGATACTGCTTCACATGCACTGGTTCCGCTCCTGGCTTGAGGGTGACAATGACAAGGGCTATGTTCTTCGCTAGGCCAGGTGGATTATCTTCTGCCCACACTTCAGGTGGGGCTATAAGGTTGGTAGGTATACAGGAACTGGTTGACTTGATTGGAGGTGCGCTATAGAACCGCCATTCTTCTTCTCGGGGAACAGTCAGCACCATCAATCCAGCAGGCTTTGAATTCACAGTCATTTGCATTTCTCCTCCTTCAGCGAAAGATATTTGCGCCTGGAGCTTGGCAAGCATATCTCGGCCCAAGAGTGGAATAGGGCATTCAGGCTTATACAGGAACTGGTGCGTTATTTTCTGTCCCCCTAGTTCACACATGCGGTTCTGCAGGAAAGTCTTAGTGACCCTAGCCCCAGTGGCCCCAACAATGGTGACAGATCGAGAGGACAAAGGGACTACTGGCTTTGCCACCACTGAGTGTTCTGCTCCTGTATCCACCATAATGTCCATATATTGGTCCCCTATTTTCAAACTGACCATAGGCTCCTGGGGACCCAGGGTGAACTTGGAGCCCGGTCTGGCCTAGTCTTTATCCATGTCATAGCCCGTTGCAACTGCCACTCCCTCAATAGCTTCTTCTCTCTCTCGCTGGAACTGTGCTCGGGTCATTCCTCCACGACTCTGAAATTGACCTCCTGTTCTCCAGGGACTCCTTCCTCCCCTCCTTGGGGTGGAGTCAAGATACGGGCATTCACTTCTCCCATGTCCTTATTCTCTGCAATGGGCGCACTGATTCACACCCAGTGGGGTCCAATTATTTTTCACGACCCCTTCCACGTCCTCTGCTCCTTCGATTAGGAAAACCTCCTTCACGTTGTTCAACTAAAGCGGCAGCAAGATCTGCTTTCTTCTTCATTTTACGTTCACTTTCTCTGTTACGTTCATTTTCACGATTCACAAACACTTTCTGAGCAACTTCCATTAACTGTGCTGTATTCATGCCCGCAAATCCATCCATTTTCTGTAATTTTCGTTTTATATCTCTCTGGGACTGACTGACAAAGGCTGCATTTACCATACGCAAATTCTCCTGGGCTGCTGGATCGTATGGGGTATACAATCTATAGGCTTCAGACAACTGCTCATGAAAAGCCGCTGGGCTCTCATTCGGACCCTGGATAACTTCTGATACCTTCCCGATATTCATAGGTTTCTGGCCTCCCTTTTTCAGGCCCTGTATCATTTAGGATAAGTATACCAGGTACTTGACGCAATGGCATAAGGTTACCATCCCTTTGACTTGCTGTTGTACTTCTGAAAGTATAAGGTGGTCTGGATTGTTGAAATTCTGCTTCCTGGCTTTGGCTGCCTGCAGTAAGTGACCCCCAACTGGCAAATGAATCCCTGCTGGCAGTGTCATCGGTGGACTGTGGTCCTCCCGAGGCACTCTGAACTGAGCCGGGGCTTCCGGTCAAGAGGGGATGCATGTCCTCCTGCTGCGAAGGTGGCTGGTGAATTACTTGAGGTACATCTGCAGGGAGGTGTCCCCCCTGCCCCAGGCTCTGCCTGGGGTGGTGGCAGAGCTGAGGGGACTGGCCTATAAAGATACTGGGACGGACAGAGTAGAATGTCTGGAGATTCAGGGGCAGAATAAACGGGCAGCTTTTTTTTAAAGATCCAGACTTCCGGGCCCCCCTCCTTTGTGGTTGCTACTAATCTCCTACACTGTGTGGTACTGCAGACCCTCTGCAGACAAGAGAAAATGCTTTAAGCTTAGAAAAAAGAGGCAGACACCGGCTGCAGCATTACAAGGAGCCATATAGGGGGAGCAAGTGGGACCTCTGGAGGACTGAAGAACCACGCCCCAGAGCCAGTGATGCAATACCAGCCTGCACCCAATCCAGAGAGGGAAGAGTTCCTTTAAAAAAAAGCCCAGATGACTGGAGAGGGGGGGCTTTCCAAGAGGGAGAGAAGGACCAGGAAATAGGAGTCCTGGTGGAAGGAATAGGCCCAGCAGACTCAGCAGAGCCAGGTGAAGGAGTTCGCCCCGAGTATCCCAGGAGTGGAGAGGACACGCCTTCCAAGAGGGAGAGATACAGAAAGGGAGCTACCCTTGGAAGCAGAAGGACTGTGCTAGAAAGTCCTGGACCTGAGTTTGGCAGAGGCCAGCAACCATTGAAGGACATAACATGGAGTAACCAAGAAGAAGATGAAAGAACTTCTTTAAAAGGTAACATTCTGGGCTCAGACAGAAGGAAGCTTTGGTGTGAATGTGGTTTAACACCAGCAGAAGGCCTCCGGGAGAACCGAAAGCCTACCATTGTGCGAGTAAGGCCAAACCCCAGCAGGAACTGGCCTCAATCCTTACCTTGCCAGGATAAGCCAAGAAAGAAAGGTAATCACTGTTTTTCTGATTATAATTTCCTGAACGCTGTGACACAGGAGGAACAGGGAACAGAGGAATGTTGTCCTACTAGAACTGTTTATACTTCAGGATACAAACCTATATCAAATAAGAGACTCTCTAGTAAAAGAGCCGTGTGCAAGAGAGACTGTTCTCAGTCTAGAGGTACACCAAACCAGGGCTTACCTTTGAACACAGAGCATTGGGACATTGTGCAAACATTGTATAAAAAGCCTGAATGCAAGCTACCAGATATTGATGACCTTGAACCAATGCAGGTGGACGTTGCTGACGACCTTTCGGACCCTGAAATGGATTGCAGCTACTGTCAGGCGGAAGGCTTTGTGCCTTTAGACAAGGAATAGAGCTGTAGCCGTGGGAATGTGTGAATCTTTGTTTTCTCATGTTATTACTGTGAAGTTAACAGGTTAAATACAGTTCTTGTTTGTTTTCTTTCAACCTGAGATAAGGACAATTTCTGTTGCTGTAAAGATCTGAGCTTTTGAACCTTTTGTGCAATAGGGGAAATAAAAGCCTTTATTCTCCCTTCACTCGGACTATTATGTTCCTTTGAGCTTTTGGTTACCAGAAGGCTACTAGGACTACAAAGAAAACCTGGGCCCTGTCTTTAAGCCAAACTCAATTACAAATATTTTTGTGTCCACCCTCTCTACCGTGACGCTTCTTCGCCACTAGGGCAGCGTTAGGACAACTGTTCCTCATAGCAACACTTTATCCAGGAGGGCTTTTTTTTTCCCCTTCACAAACACTTAACCAGGAATCTATATAGGGGAAGTGATCAGGGAACGTTTTCTGTACAACCTGATAAACACAGGAAATTATACTAATATCAAAGATGCCCTCACAGGGCCATGAAGTGACCAACACTGGCCACTCCCTTTCACAGAGCATTCCTAATAGGGACGGAGACATTTTAATTCCGTAGTGTCCAGCAAATCCCTTGCTAAAATTCCTAGTCATACATTTCAACAGAATCTGCGTGGACTCCGACCCCCCCCCCCCCCATGGTGACGTACTTGACAACAGACAGAGGGGGCGGGCACTCAGGCTGCATTTTCCTGAGGACTATGAGTCAGAACTATGCAACCAGGAACCAGGAAAAAGATTTAGGCGTCATTGTGGATACCATGTTAAAACCCTCGGCCCAGTGTGCAGCGGCGGCCAAGAGAGCAAATAGAATGCTAGGTATGATAAGGAAAGGAATGGAAAATAAAACAAAAGATATTATAATGCCTCTATATCATTCCATGGTGAGACTGCATCTTGAATATTGTGTGCAATTCTGGTCACCGTATCTTAAAAAGGATATAGCGATTTTAGAAAAGGTTCAGAGAAGAGCCACCAAAATGGTAAAGGGGATGGAAGGATACTCCTATGAAGAAAGGCTAAAAAGGTTAGGGCTCTTTAACCTGGAAAAGAGACGGCTGAGGGGAGATATGACAGAAGTCTATAGATTAATGAACGGAGTGGAACAGGTAAACGTAGATCGATTGTTTATGTTATCAGAATATAGAAAGACTAGGGGACATGCAATGAAGCTACAGGGTAAACTATTTAAGACTAATAAAAGAAAATATTTTTTCACTCAACGTGTAATCAAACTCTGGAATTTATTACCGGAGGATATAGTAAAGGCTGTTAGTGTAGCTGGGTTTAAAAAAGGTTTGGACAAGTTCCTGGAGGAAAGGTCCATAAACCATTATTAAGAAGTGACCGAAGATATCAATGCTTGACCCAGTACAAGCATTGTGGAACTTGTGTCTCTTGGGGATACTGCTAGGTACATATGACCTAGATTGGCCACTGTTGGAAACAGATTGATGGACCCTGGTCTGACCCAGTATGGCATATATTATGTTCTTATGTTCTTAACAATATTCCTCTGGGTGCACTTATTAAACAAAGGGTAGGCAGAAAACATAAGCTTAGATTGGTTGTAATAAGCATAATGGATGTGTGTGCTCATTCTAAATAGGAACAATTTAGATAAAGTCCTTAAAATATATAACAATAATCCCAATAGAAAGAACCATGGCTCCTAACATGATGGCCACATATCTGTTACGTACGACTAGAGTAAAAATACTTGGCATGAAACTAACTGCCAGCCGTCATCAGTACTAAACTGAATAATGCAAAAGGAATTACTTTAAATCTTACAGTTTATTCAAAGGACATGAAACGGGTACTTTTTCATAAAGTGGGTGGATATCTGGAATGCATATACTCCCATTTTCTTTTCTTTTTATTAACAATAAGTATGTCCTCTATGAGGTGCTTGCCACAGTATATAAAATCTCATTTTTACTTTTAATTTTGCTCAATAGCATACGCAATCAAAACCAAATATATATATATATCAGGAATGAAAAATCAAGCACGATTAACTCCTCATTCACTCAGGATTTAAATCACTTTCAAATCGCGATCTGGTAACTACTGGCTTGGAATGCTTCATAGTCTTGTCAGGGTTCTTAACCTCTACTTCGAAGGTCAAAGGAAAACCAAAAGCAGTTTCCTTAATTTCTCTATCATTTCTGTTTGGACCATAAAAGACAAGTAGGGCTGAGCTATAACAAGAACAGTTGAGGAGATCGAAAGGGGTTAATAAGAACTTAACCCTTTCCAGGCTGAGCCCAAAACTGTCGGGATCCAAAATTCTGACTAAATATTCCTACCAAATGATATATAATACATGACCATAGCAGAAGGAACATCACTATTAGAACATATTGAATAAGACAGGTACAATTTTCCTGAAATAAGCACAAATTAACCCAGCTGCAGAATGTGGATTAAAAATTGAAAGCAAGCCTTCAAAGGGTTAAAGGATACTAAAACATTCCTTTCTACGGGCTGTGTGAAAGACACACCCCTTCTCTCTCTGCTTGCTAGAGACTTGCTGTGCTGGAAAAAAACTGAAATCAGTGAGACAGCTGTTTTTGTACTTAAAAGTGACTCCTGAGTTGTTTCTGTTTTATTTCTCTTCCTCTCTCAGTACTATTCCTTAATCGGTAAACTGCTTCACAAATTACCCAACAGAATAATCTTACATTATACCAGAAGGGAAACCAGCGGTTTCAACAGATAACAAAAATCAGATACAAACAACAAACAGTAAGGACAATGGAACAATGGGGGAGACAAACACCAAACGCTTCCTCCTTTTAGTGACCTGGGCGTGGTCGCCCAGCCAGGAACTGCGCTACTCAGGAGTCCGCTCTCGCTTGGTCTGCCATTCCAGACCTCTCAGTCACACAGACAGTCATGCCAGCAACAAGAAATTATTTTTCAAATGCCCAAGGTTTTACTGACTAACTCATCCTGAAGAGTCGGTGGCTTCGGCTTCCGCTAACCCTTATGTGGAGCGTACTAGGACCGCCCTTATGAGAGGTGATCAAGCTCTCTCATCTTTGCGCACTTATGCAAGATGTTCCCAGTTAGTCTATACCAAATTTGTCTCACATACTCATGCAAGACCTTCCCCAGGCTTCACTGACTATCCCAGTCTCGCATACTCATGCAAGGCTTTCCCCAGGCTTCACTGACTCAAATGCCCAAGGTTTTCTACTCACTGGATCCGGTTCCCGATACCAAACCAGTTCATGGGTTGGATCCTGGACTCCCCTCGGGTTCGGAGGTGTTGGCCAGCTGCACCCAGTGGTCCGCCGAGGCAAGGCGGAACCTTCCCCGATACAAGAGGACCAGTGGCGCCTGAGGTTTCCGCTGCGGTCGGACAGACACGGTTCCAACCGGGCCAAACCTGGAGGCGAAAGTACGTGGTATATTCACTTGAATACCATCCACTACTCGCACATTCCGGGCCAATGCACCAAGAATATGTAGCAGCTGATAAGCATGCAATAAATAATACCAGGAGTCAGTTCAAAGATCCAAGCCAATTTATTGTGCACAAGGCCCAGACAGTCAAGCTTCAAAAAGGACTGAGCAAAGTTCTTACAGAAACATATTCATTTTATACATTTCTTTTCAGTTTGATACATGCAGACTTTCTATCGGTCCCAACGCCCCCTGCATTTGTCCAATCAGAGACCCTTTCTGGGCCTAGCACCCTGCTCCCTCCTCTAGGATTGTTCTAACAATGGCACAGTTTCTAGGTATTGATACAATTCTACTGCGAGGTCATTTCTAGCTCTAGGAATGCAAGTATTGAAACATTTCTATCCTCAGAACACAAGAGAATAATGAAGGATTTATGAATTCATGAAAAACTTCTTGTTAAGCAGTTTTAAAGCAGCTTTCTCAGACTTTCACAGATTTTTGGTTCTTACTAAGATGGGGGTTGGAATCAGGGCCTAACTTACAGGCCTTTTATATTTGCAGGCTATCATAGGCCATAGCCTACCACAATCTCACTTAGTCCCGTCATTGCCCCAAAGGCCCTCAGCTAGGAGCTACTAACCACAAGTCCATCTAAAGCATGGTCACAAAGTCCAGATGATAGATGTCACCAAGTGGGCTGCTTCTCCCGTGGGACTCAGTATACTGTAGCAGAAACCTGCAACTGACTCCTGGTTTTATTCATTGCGTGCACTTCGCTGCTACAATACTACCTTCCCAGCATTCCCAGGACTGATTCCCTCAGGGATTGACTCTACAGTAGTCCTCTGCCAGAGTAGTGCACAGCACTATTATTGAGCCCCTGAGTCAGCCATAGAGTCTTTCAGCATCATTGTTAGGGTGTTGTGTCCTCATTGGCTAGAATGGTTGACATTAGTGGTCAATAAAAGCTATAAAACTGCCTTCAATCTGCGGAAAAAATTTGAATAGTTGTACCTGGGGTTTGAAAGCTTTATAGTTTTCTGCTAAAGCCTTTATTGGAGTACTGCTTTTTGAGATGACATCTCCCTCTATGAGCATTTGAAAGATTGGTCCAAACAGAGTTGTCCCATTATTACCGCTAAGACATCCAGTCTATTGCATTCAGAGCATCCGGCTTTAAAATCCTTATCTGGAATCTCAACAATAAGCCTGCTGATAAAGTAGGAAGCATTGGATATGGACCCTACTTATGAGATCCAGTCAGGGGTTACGTTTATAGTATTAGAAAGGTAGGGTTACTAGATGTCCCCAGTTTTTGGGGACTGTCCCCAGAGTTGTGTCCCTGATTCCCATCAGTTTGGAAGCCTCCTGTCCAGCAATGGTGATAGAGGGGGTAGAAAAAAAAATATTTTCAATTTAGTGATTTGAATAAGCCAGCTTTTAGAATTTACATCCATTATCTTTATATTTTGCACAGTACATGGGAAATTCATCACTGTTTCTATTTCTTTGTTTATTTGTCTGCTTGGAAGTGGTATCGTTGCTGCCATGAGATGGTTTGGTAGGGGGGGGGGGAGCAAGATAATAACTCTTCTTCACTTCTTCACACCATGTTGTTCAAACCTATCTCACCCTCCAAACACACTTCGGATAAGTGTCCCAGATTTGTCTACAAAAAAATCTGGCAACCTTATGAACCCCTCCCCCCCCCCCTTAATGTGGGTATTTGAGAGTGTGCTGAATAATGTAGAATCAGAGGTCAATGGTCACTGTATGTTGCTGAAGAGGTCAGATGAGGGGCAACATTAACACAGCAGCTTGCAATAACAGTCACTGTGATAGCAGAGCTGGAAAGAAACATTTAGGGGGTCATTCAGTGGCATGAATAGCGGAGATGGACATCCAGATTGGACATCCATCCCTGCTATTCGCTCCCCTGCTGCTATGTCTAATGCCTTCCCATTCGAACAGCTCTTTAGTATGGGGAGGCTTAGACGGGGCAGGAGGGGTCCGTATTGAGGCAGAGAGAGAGTGGGGCATGCACAGGTTGTGACCCTGGATGTATAGGGCCAATTCAGAGGTTGGCCCTGTATGTCCGGGGCTGTGAACTTGGATGGTGGACTTATTCCACACCAGAGATGGAATAAGTCCCCCTGGACGTCGAGGGATCATGCCGCTGGGCAAGAAAAAAAGGGAGGGGGATGCAGGAAGATCCCTACAGCCAGACCCTGGCCATGGGAGGCTGTATCGAGGGTCCACCTGCAGGGAAAGAAGAGGGTCAGTGGTGACCGGCATTTGTGGCTCCTGAATGGAGCCGCAGTGCCATGATGATGGGATGCCATGGCACTGTGGCTCCATTCAGGAGCCTGACTGTGGTAGCCGGGGATCTGCTATGCATTCAGGTTGACCAGAATCGGGGCCTGGGCTGCATGTTTAGGCCGTAGACCCGATTCTGATCCCATGGGCATGTCTAGACCCTGCGGGATCAGAATCGTGTCTAACTCCGGGCGTCCTGCTTCTGGTTGGCCACACATGGAGATGGATGGCCAATACAGAATGTGCCTCTTAGGGGGGATATGAAGGAGCAGGGGTAATATTTGCTGACATTTATATTTATTATTAATATTTAACTTTAAATCTATAGGGAATAGGGAATAACGTGCACACACTAGACAGAGGGTGGAGAAGTAAATACTGGGAGCCGATGGAAAATGTTCACCCTAAGAGAAATGGCCCTCACTTAGTTTGCAGCTTGTTGGGCTTGTGTGCATAAGTGATGCTGAGGGTAAGCTATTGGTAGTTTAACTACTGGCAGGGTCTCTCAAGATGGACAGGTCACAGCTGAGATGCCAGACCAAGACAAACCACCCATTTTGGCAGCAGCAGAATGGGACGGTGTTGGCGGCAGCGGTCCACATTTCTGTGACAATGGCAACAACAATAAACTTAAACTGTGCAGAAGAAAGGCCTGGCAATCTACTTCCGTATCTTGCCACAGTCCTCCTGGGCCCAAGGGCTTACAGGCAGGAGTGGCCTTTAGAATGTCCTTTGGAATAAAGCTTGTTAGATTTCCCCAGGAACTCTGGGAGCTGTAGTTTGCTTATCTCCTTTAAGGACTGAGTTGTAGTTATGACTCGAGTAGGTAAGGCTGCAAGAATATTTATTTGTGGGGATTTTCTCCAGCGCATCAAAGTTCAATACAACAAACGCAAAGGGTGCAACTCCAACATAAAGGTTGTAACATAAACTCAGGAAATGCATCAGAAAACACATTCAGCAGTATTTGGCTGTTTCACAGTTCCTTTGCCTTTCACTGGGCAGTGCCTCTTGTGGTCACTTAAAGAAAATACAGGAACTGAAACAGTTGCTTTTCTATCCAGCACGGCTTTACACTTTCAGCCGGTGATTAAGCTTATTAAACTACTTTCAAAGCTTTTCAAGGTGGCAGCAGTATGGCAAATTACTCTATATTCCTTCATATAGCTTTTCAATGCTCTGTACCATTGCTCTTTTCTACAAGACAAGTTGAACAGTCCATAGCACAAAGTTCTTGCTCTATTGCAGGCAAACACTCATCAACCTGCATACATTCCTCAGAGCCAGCTTTAAAAGTATCTTTGTCAGGTTTGTTACCTTGCCCTGACCTCGCTTCCAAAAACTCCCGGAATTGGCTTAAAAACAATTCAGCTTGTTTATGCACATTTTCCTTGGGATAAACGTTTTCCTTTTCTGATAAAAGCCTGCATAAGGTTCCTGCCCCAGAGGGTTCAGCTGTCCTGCTTTTATCAAGGGGATAGTTTCCAGCAAGGGTAAATCCCTTCCCCCACTTGCTATCAGCTAGCTGTGCTCTGTTAGTCTTTTGAATGTTAGCCTGGGTAAAAGGCTTCTCAAGCAAAGAGTTAAAAGTGGAAATATCAGCTTTATCTTTGCCAGGGACTCTTAGACAAGCGCTGGTACCTTTTCTCCTGCTATCTCCCAGGGTTTTGAACTCAGCTTTCTTGTAGCTATTTCCACTAGCCTTCAGGTAATTGCTCGGCTGATAGTTTTCCTCGTGGCCTTCTCTGTTGCAGTTATAGCCTTTGCTGCTATGGGACCAACTACCGTTTCTCCACGTATTTTCTCTGCAAGCTTTCTTGTTCCCAGGCTCTACCTTGCAGTAACGTTTCTTCCCTGGACGTTCACTGCTCCCAGGTTCTGCCCTGCTCCAAGGTTCTGGCTTGCTTATCCTTCTGGCAGTTCCTCCTGAACTCCTTCCTGGACTGCTTCCCGTCTCAGTCCTTTCTCTCCTCTCTGTGCTGATGCTCCTTTCTGTTCTCTCTGTGCTGAAGCTCCTTTCTGTGCTCCTTGTCCTACCTGTTCTGCCTCTCTGCATTGCTTGAGGATTTAAAAAGGGTTCACTTCCCTGCACTCCCTGACCTTCCCCTGGGTGTCACCAATCAGAGAACCCACCTGTCTCCTCCCCTGAGCTGAGGTGTGGCCTGAGCTCAGCAGAGAGCTGTGTTTTTTCAACTCTGGCTTGAAAATCCTGTCTGTCAGTGCAGTGCTATTTTCTCCATCAGGATTTTCCCCTATTTCCATCTCTTCTTGAGGGCATTCCTCACTACAATAGTCACAACAAAACAAATTGCACTATAGTGCTGGAAGATGAAACCCCCAGGTCAGAAGGCACTCAACTGGAGGAGCTGAAGACTTTTCAGAGTAAAGCCAGCATTTATGATTTGATTGCATCAAAGCCATTGACTGTTGATGTAGCTGTGTATGAAATGAGGGTTAGAAGCTGCAAAAATGTCTTACATACTGGGACATGGAATGTATGAAGCATGAACCTAGGGAAGTTGGAGGTGGTCAAAAATGAAATAGAGCGTGTACAACTTGATCTGTTGGGTGTCAGTGAACTGAAATGGACTGGCTTTAGGCACTTTGCATCAGATGATCACATGGTCTACTATGCTGGAAATGAAAGACAAAGAAGAAATGATGTTGCATTTATAATTAAGAAGAAACTTGCAAGAACTATAATGAAATACAAGACAGTCAATGAACGCTTAATTTATATTCATCTACGAGGAATGCCTACAAACAACTATAATTCAAGTATATGCCCCAAGAACAGCTGCAGAAGAGGATGAAATTGATGAGTTTTATGAACAAGTACAAGCTGAAATTGACAGAACATGCAAACAGGATATGCTGATAGTTATGAGTGACTGGAACACAAAAGTTGGCAACAAAGAAGAAGGCAAAATGGTTGGGAAATATAAACTTGGCAACAGAAATGAAGCCGGAGGAAGACTGATAGAATTCTGCAAGAGAAACAACATGTTCATCTCAAACACCTTCTTCCAGCAACACAAGTGGCAACTATACACATGCACCCAATGGATTAACAAAAATCAAATTGACTACATCTGTGGAAGTCAACGATGGAAAAACTATATAACATCAACAAAAGTAAAACCTGCAGCTGATTGTGGTACAGATCACCAACCACTAGTATGCAAACTCAAGCTAAAGTTGAAAAAGAGCAAGCCACACATGAATGTAGGAAAATATGACCTGGAGAATATACCAGTAAAATTTAAAGACAGCCTGCAAAACTGATTTGCTGTCTTAGATACAAATGACAGAGTTCCAGAAGTGTTATGGTATGACATCAAGAAGGTTGTGTTGGAAGAAAGCGAGAAGTCTCTATAAAAGATGAAAAAGCAAAAACGGTCAAAAAGGATGACCGAAGAAACTGAAAATTGTCCAGAAACACAGAGAAGCTAAAATCAGAGGAGAAGGAGAAGCAATCACAGAATTCAACAGAGATTTCCAACATACAGTAAGACAAGACAAGGAGAATTGCTAAAATGACGGATGCAAGGAAATAGAAACAGAAACTATTAGAGGAAGAACAAGATTGGTTTCCTAAAGCTACAAGAGTTAAAGAAAAAATTCCAAACTCAAATTGGAATATTACAAGATGCTCAAGGATCTATGTTGAATGATGCTGAGAAGATCAAGAAAAGGTAGAAAGAATATACAGAGATTTATATGATAAAGACTAAGTGGACCAATAGCCGTTTCAACCTGTACCTTATAATCCGGAACTATGGGTGATGAAAGAAAGTTGAAGCAGCATTGAGAGCCTTATCAAAGAACAAAGTACCAGGCATTGATGGCATTCCCATAGAAGTGTTACAGCAATCTGATGCAGCTGTTACTATACTTACAAGGCTCTGCCAGGAAATTTGGAAGACAACATCAAGGCCAACTGACTGGAAAAGATCTGTGTTTATACTAATACTAATGAAAGGTGATCTGACTGACTGTGGAAATTATTGCACAATCGCTCTGATCCCAAATGCCAGCAAGATTCTACTGAAGATTATTCAACAGAGACTACAACCATACCTAGAACGAGAACTACCTGAAGTACAAGCAGGGTTCAGGAAAGCACGAGGGACGAGGGATATCATCGCAGATGTGAGATGGATTCTTGAAAAGACTAAAGAATACCAAAAGGATATCTATTTGTGCTTTATTGACTACAGCAAGGCTTTTGACTGTGTAAACAATGAGAAACTCTGGGCCACATTATGAAGCATGGGCATACCAGAACACCTGTTCGTTCTCTTGCACAACCTGGAATGGAATGGAATGAGTGGAACGGGTAAATGTAGATCGATTGTTTACGCCATCAGAATATAGAAACACTAGGGGACATGCAATGAAGCTACAAGTTAACCTATTTAAGACTAATAAGAGAAAATATTTTTTCACCCAACGTGTAATCAAACTCTGGAATTTGTTACCTGAGGATTTAGTAAAAGCTGTTAGTGTAACTGGGTTTAAAAAAGGTTTGGACAAGTTCCGGGAGGAAAGGTCCATAAACCATTATTAAAAGGGACCCAGAATATCACTGCTTGATCCAATGCAAGCATTATGGAACCTGTGTCTTTTGGGGAAACTGCTAGGTACTTATGACCCAGATTGGCCACTGTTGGAAACAGGATACTGGGCTTGATGGACCTTGGTCTGATCCAGTATGGCATATCTTATGTTCTTTTGTTCTTAACCTTTATATTGATCAAGAAGCAACAGTTCGAATGGAACAAAGAGAAACAGAATGGCTTAAAATCAGCAAAGGTGTAGAACAAGGCTTCCCCCCCTACTTGTTAATTTATATGTAGAAGAAATCATCAAAGAAGCAGGATTGTATGAAAACAACAGAGGTGTGAAGATTGGTGGAAGATTCATCAACAACCTTCGCTATGCTGATGATACCACATTACTGGTTGAAAGCGAAGACAATCTGAAACTTTTGCTTCTCAAGATCAAGGAACATAGTTTTAAAATGGGCCTGCACCTTAATGTAAAGAAGGCAAAGTTCATGTCAACTGGCAAAATCAATAAGTTCATTATTGATGGAGAAAAAATTGAAATAGTGGAAAACTTTAAGCTGCTTGGATCAATAATCAATAAAGAAACGACAAGCAGTCAGGAAATCTGACACATTGCTCTTGGCAGAATGGCCATGAAGGACCCAGATCAGATGTTCAAGAGTAGAGATGTCTCTCTCCATACAAAAATTTGACTTGTTCAAGCCATGGCATTTTCATTAAGGGCATATGGATGCAAACATTAGACAATGAAAAAGATAGACAGGAAGAAAATTGATGCCTTTGAATTATGGTGCTGGCGATGAATACTGTGTATACCATGGACTGCCCGAAGAACAAATCAGTCAGTACCAGAGGAGATCAAACCTAAGCTTTCATTATAAGCTCAGATGACAGGACTTCAACTTTCATACTTTGGACACATCATGCAAAGAGAGAGATCATTAGAGAAAGACATCATGCTTGGCAAGTAAGAGGTCCAGCAATGAAATGGATCAGTACAATAACAGCAGCTACGGGTGCCAGTCTGTCAACAATGAGCCGCCTCTCTGAAGACTGAACACAATTTAGGACAACTATCCAGAGGGTTGCCATGAGTCGATACTGACTCGACGGCACTTAACAACAAGAGAAATGGTATCATTTCAAATTGGCACCAGCAGGCCTGTGCAGAAAGGAGCTTAGAAAACAGTTACCTGTGATTTAGAGGCCTTAGGCCTCTTTATCTAAAAGAGAACTCTCATCTGAGAGGGGAAGAGGGAGCTCCCCCTGCTGTGCAGGCCCTGGAAAGTCTCCTGGGAGTCTAGCCAGGCTCTGAGTGAAGATACCAGCAGAAAACCTCCTACAGACCCAGTTGGGAATAGGAGAGAAGATGAGGGTAGACAATCTCTTTCCAAACTATGGAGTGGAGTTGGCGGTGGAGAGACTCTGGAGAGCCTAATCCAGGCTTGGATTACCAGCAGAGAGCCTCCTACAGACCCAGTCTGGGTTAGGAGTGAAGATGGGGGTGGACAATCTCTTTGCAACCTATGGAGATGGCAGTGGAGAGACTCTAGAGAGTCTAATCCAGGCTTGGGAGTCCAGCAGCGGATCAGCTCAAGAGAGAGCTGAAACGGCAGAGAATCCAGGAGCCACAAGGCCCGGAAGGGCCCAGCAGCAGATCCACTCAAGAGAGAGCTGCAGTGGCAGAGAATCAGCTCCAGAGAGAACTACATTGGAGAATCAGTTCCTGAGGGAGCATACAGTGGTGGATCAGCCCCAGGGGGAATTGCAGTAGAGAATCAGCTCCATAGGGAGTTACAGCGGCAGAATAAGCTCCATAGAGAGCTGCAGCAGTAGAAAGTTCATTCCGGACTAGGAGCCACAAGACCCAGGGAGGTCCAGCAGCAGATCAGCTCATGGGAGAACTGCAACAGTTGTTCCAGAGTTGGCAGAAGTGCAAAACCCTCTCCAGATTCGAGGAGAGCTTGGAGGAGGCGGAACCAAGGCTACAGCCTCAGCGATTGGAAAGATCTACAGTACCTCTCCTTTCACAAGCAGCCACTAGTCCAGAGTTCCAGCAGTGGGCGAGACTTGGGGCTGGAGGGCAAAGGGAAAGGGAGGAGAGTTAGGAGACAGGTTAATAAGGTTAAATCCATAAGCTTTAAAGGTGTACTTAAGTTATTACGTATAAGGTTATAGTTTGTTGTTGAACTGCCTTAACTATTATCCTGTACCGCTATTTCACCTTTACCTGCTTGAACTACTTATCATAATGTGGGTTGTACAGTACATACTGCATTATTTTATCACAATACTTGATGTAAATATTTGTAAATAAATTGCAAATACTATTTAAGCCAGCTTTGTTCACAGCAGTGTTTTTTGGAGAGGTTTCCAGGGATGTGGGAGTGGAGGAGTAGCCTAGTGGTTAGAACACTGGCTTGGTAACCAAACAACCAGGGTTCAGTTCCCACTAGTACTCCTTGTGGCCTTGGGCAAGTCACTTAACCCTCCATTGCCTTGGAAGAAAGGCCTGGCAATCGACTTCCAGTTACACTGCCAAGAAAACCCAGGAGCTTCTGGGTCACCAAGAGTCAGGACTGACTTGAAGGCACACATTGCATTCCAGGGATGAAAGGAGGGAAATTTATCCACCAACACCTTTGTTCCCCAAGTGAAAGTGGCAAGGACTGATGGAGCCTGCCCTTGAGGGGACTCCAGTCAGGCTGGTCCCAGACCCAGAAATTCATCCAAGGGAGAGCTACATAAAATCTTGGATTTAGGCTGGTATTATTAATAAAAAAACATGATTTTTTAATTGAATACATCCTGTCATCCCTACTTTTTAGTTATTGATGAAGTGGTATTTTTTAGAAACATATTAGTGACTTACACATGTGAAAACAATCGCTTACGCATGCATATCACTTCCACATGTAAAAGGTCATTTTAGAAAGGGCACGTTTTACACTTGGATATTCATATCAAGTCTATAATACACTGAGATGTGTCAGAGGCATGGCCTGGATTGCACCAAAATCTACATGTGTATCCTAAATTTCGTATAAGGGATGCATATGTAAGACTAATATTATCCATGTTTGGATTTACACATGCTCTCCGATACAGATAGGAAAAAAGTGCTCCTTTGGCCCTTCCCTTACAGGAGATATTCCCCTTTATCTCTGATGTTTGCTTCTCATAGAGGTCTGTGTAGTAATGGGATCTACATTTCTAGATCTTCAAAATAGTAAAAATACACTTGCAAGTGCCAACATTTACACGTGCCAGGTTGCCGGGTTTCAGATGTCGATTTTTACTACGGGTATCTTTGCAAAATGACTCCTACCTCTGTACACAAATGCCCATCTCCGTGTGTTCCTGCATATCCATGGTGAGTGGTGGAGATATGTCGATTTTACATCAGACTTACACTTGCCCACCCTCTCCTCTAAAACTGACATCGATTTGCAGATGTCTTCACTTGGATGTTGCTGCAACCACATAAACGAGCTTTCTAAAATGTGCTTTAAAACTATCTGGCCACCTTGTTGTATTAGGAATTGGGTCCATACTAGGACCTTAATCTAAACATGGACAGTTTTCTTCAGTCAATTGTGAGTCAAAGTAAATCTTATATTCATGACTCTACCCACTTTATTCATATCTTGAGGCAGCCAACCATGCTGGATGGTAATGATGGACATCTCAGCCCTTTATACAAACATCCCTTAGCAAAGGGTTGTTGATTTCTTTGTATTTCTGCAATGCTCTACACCTAGGATGACTTTTTTTTGCTCAGTTACTGATATTGGTATTGACTAAGAATTACTTTTATTTTGGACATATGTTTTCTCCAGATCAAAGGCACCGCCTGGGTGTCAAAGAATTTGAACAAAAATACATTTATAACAGCAGGATTTGGCAACTTATTCCTACGTGTAGAGATTTCATAGACAAACAACTTTTTCCTTTGGCAAGGTTCATATTTTACATATACAAAAACTTTTAACTTGGATCAATGTAACCTCAGTTTACAGTTTATAGTTCAGATATCATTAGAGAACATTTCTTTTTTAGATATGTATATGATATAGTCACCTGTTTTTTTCTACAACTATTTTGCTGAAAAATATTGGTCAAAATAACCTTTTGAACTCTAGGGGATATGTTTACTAAACCGTCTTAATGTTATCGGCGTTAGTTGTAGTCTTACTGTGACGAATGCCATATAAGGTAGTGGGTGTTCCGGTCTTAAGGTAGCATTTCGGGTTATCACGCGATAAAGTCCGTTATTGCGTGATAGAGGCACGTTAACGCGCATTAGCCTTAATTAGGCGCGCTGACCTGCAATCACAGCAACAGAGGTGTAGCACACTGGTTAATACATTGATTGCTGCTACAGTGGTCATGAGTTTGATCCCTCAGTGGGCTCAGTTAAAAGGTTGTCTGAGGCAATCCCTTTTCCTGCTTGTAACAGTCAGACATATCCCAACAATCTGCACTGCCAGCCATAAAAGCCTCATCCCAGTGCCGCAACCTAATGCATCTTTTAGGGCGCACCAAAAGGCACATCATAAAGCACCACGTCATCCAAGGCAGGTCATAATGTGCCCCAGAGGGCAGCAGGAAAGGTTGGCACCCTCCAAGGCAGCATATAAGGCACCCCATAAGCTGGCCAAACCTAAGGTGCCGTGAAAGATGCCGCAGGGATGCTAAGGTGACATAGGAGATTGTGCCCAGGGGCATAAAGGTGCCCCAAGGTCACAAGCATGAAATGTATGGCTCAAACACAGATGTAACCATAACACTTGTCATGAAGTGGGTATCAATAAAGACGCAAACTTGAAAAGAAACCCTGTTTCTCAGAGAAATCTAGATGTGCAGTTACCTCAAGGCACAGCTAGAGGGGGCAGGAGTGATCATACAGGAGCTAATGACCCTAAGAGAGCTAATGACTTGCACCTGGGAATGAGCCCGGGAGTTTCAAAGGAAAGATTCCTTTATAAGCAGAAGCTGAATGCTAGCAAAGAAGGAACACCTCTATTGAGAGGAACACCTCTATTGAGAGGGACAGCTCCAGAGGAAGGGCAGAACTGGAACTGGATCCAGAAAGGAGGAACATTTCTACTGAGAGGAACACCTCAAAGGAGAGGACAGAGAGAAGGAACAACTCTGAGGGAAGGAACAGCTCTAAGAGAAGGAGAAGGACTTGGAGAAAGAATCCTACCTGAGCAAGCCCAAAGGAACAGAGTTCACAAAGGTGGAGTTCAGAAGGGCCAGGCTAAGCGAGCAGCTGTTCAGAGGGAGTCTGCTGGAGAAAGCACTTAGGCTAGAGAGTGTGCCACTCCCTGTTCCCACAACGTTCCTAATTCAAAAGCAGAGAGACGTATCCAGAGAACCAGAGAGATAGGTTTGGAGGAAAGCCTGCAGTCTCTGGGAAATACTAGTCAAGTTTTACCAGGCACCAAAGAAAAAGCAGTTTCTGACAAAGCTAAGTTCTTACCGAAGCATAAAGTTGAATCCACACCAGGTTTTACCAAGCTGCCAGAAAGCACAGCCCTGCCTAGAGCCTGTCGGCAGAGAACCTGTTGCAGGAGAAACGTTTCTGGGAGAGAAAGCTCCACGGATTCAAACCACAGAGGCTCCAGGTATGAAAGCTTTATTCATGATACTGAATGCTTAACACCTAGAGGCACTGCTAAAACAAATACTCAGTTTGCAAGGAAGAAGAAACCAGGGTGGTTTCAGAAAATTCCCAGAGAACTTAAAACACAGTCTTATTGGAGGCAAGAGCCTAGGGACACTTCACGTGGACCTGTAGCAGACAGGGACAGTGACTACTCTGATGATGAATGTAGTGGAGCAGAATCCATGGAAATTGAATATATAAATGCTGTTCCCATTCCTCCACCAGAAGAAATGGATTGTGGTTTGTGCATGGCCACGAGCCTAGAATCTGTAGCCACTGTATAACTGAGAAGAAGTTTGTTTAATTCTTATTGTGTTGGAATTAAGTGAATTCCTCTGGTTAGCCCTTGCACTAATTGTGGAGTTTAACAATTAGTCAGCTTGTTAATACTGGTACCTTTTGAAACAAAGGACATTCTTTTGATTTCTCAATGTCTTATTTGAACCCTTGCACCGACGGGGAATAAAGCCTTGTTTTCCCTACACTTGGTTTGATTATTGAGCTCTCATAGGAAGTTGGAAATAAGTAAGACCATTTGCCATTCGTGGACCTTACATTTCATCACGCTCCCTAAATAATTTCTATTGTGGAGCATGCCCATACTTCGAATGGTCACCAGAGGATGCCCTCACGACACACTGCACAGAGCATCAAGGAAAGGCAATGAACAAGTGATGGAAGGAAGTAGATGACGGAGCTCATGGACCAGCCAAATCTGCGTGCAGCCCATGTGGCAGCAGGTAAAGTGGACAAACATATCGGGGGCAGCTATACCAATGTTCAGGGTGATGGTAATGTACAGTGCAGCAATGACAGTGTGTGGCAGAGGATGGGGATACGTGTCCACCAGAGGAGGTAGAGCTGGCAGGATAAGTGCAATGACAGGAGGACAGAGGAGAGCAGTGCCATGCAGGGCAGACACAGGAGAGGCAAGCATGAAGATTTGCAATGCAGAAAAGTGTGCCAGTACAGGACATGGGGTAGCAGCCTGCACAGTAGGGCAGGACACCACAGAGCTTGCAGACACAGATAGACTGACAGAAGGATGTTTGGCAACAGTGATGAGAGTATAATGTGCTAGCAGCACAGATCGTCACAGATAGGACTGTAACAGGAATGCAAAGTACCTACCGACCTGCCCTCTCAGGGCCAGGGTGGGGGGACAGGATCTGCCACCAACAGACCCACACTCTACATCTTTGCAATGGCAGCAGAGGAGGGACATGATGAAGGGCTGTGGGACCAGCTACCCCAGTCCTGCAGGGGAAGGGCCGCCCTCCAAGGCAGTGAATGCAGATCTGTTTGTATCACACAGGGCAGGGGCAGCCTGTATACGCTCAGATGCCCCCCACCCCCATCTGACATTCACCAGCAGTGGGCACTGTCAGTGTTCACCCTGCAAGGTGCTCCAGCCATATACACGCTAACTGCAGACAGTCTGCTAGCTATTACATAGTGCATGTTCCTGGAGAAACTGCACACCCAGAGGTGGTATGTCAGGGATTGGGCCCCAACTGGAGAAACTCCCAGAAATCACTTGAAGGAAACACTGTATGGCATTATGTGGGGACCTAGCCATGCCATGGTCACTGCTCAGTCAGGGTGCGAGTGCCCCCCCCCCCCCAAGCATGACATGCTGCAGGTGGTGGTCGGCCAATACAATGTCCCAGCCATTGCCATATTCCCTGTGTGCAGGTGCATCCTGCCCAGGCTGTCCTGTCCGGCCCATACCCACAGTACCTTGCTCTTCATTATGCACATAGGCAGGCTAACACTGGAAACAGTGCAAGTATTGTGGGCTCCTCAAGGTGTGGCCAGCCACAAAACACTTGATAGACATACACACACTCCCACACCTACTTCAGCATTGTGCAAATATAGAGGTGGTTGGCAGCCACCTCCACACCAGTCCTGGGCACAGCGCAGGCATTGCTATGGTACTCAATACTTTTGGGGTCACTCTCTGGGGTGGTAAACCCTGTCAGAGACATAAACCGAGACACACTCCACAGATATCAGACAGGTTGCTCTGATGGATCTCTGTTAACACATTGTGTCTCATTTTGGGCTTGTTATCTGATATTAATCATAGCAACCGCTTGATATATGTGGAACGAGCTTCAAGGTTAATGACGGCATTGCTAAGGTATGCGGGTTCTAGTATTGGTAGATGCTGTTCCGCACAGAGCCCAACAGCCTGACCCTCCATGAGGCTTTGGATAGTGGAGCTGGCCAATGCTCTGGGGCAGAGGTTCCCAACTCCGGTCCTGGTGGGCCAACTCAATTCAGGTTTTCATGCTGTCCCTAATGTATATGCAGGGATACATTTAAATACAATGGGGGTGGTACATACAAATGCATCTCAAGCATATATCTTATGGACAGCATTACACCTGAATGGTGTTTGGCCCTCTGGGACTGCAGTTGGGAGCCTCTGCTCTAGGGACTGCACATTTCTATGCTGAATGTGCTTTGTATGGTAGGCATTTAGTTTATTTTATCTGCACAAAAAGTTCCTTCTTTATTACCACGGTTTAGTACTGGGTAATATATGGAACATGGTCTGTAGGAGCCACAGCTGGGACTTGAACCTGTGACCTTCTGCCCCTGGACGCACTGGTTGGGTGTACTGCACCAAACTATTCCACAGAGGCAGGTCATTCCCTGGGTATACCATTACTGTTCGTCAGATATTTTTTGCAGTGCACGGCACCCACCTAGACAGGGCTTGGCCTTGGTCTGCTGTGGGCAGATGCCACTGCTCCCCCCAACACTGACACCCCTCTGCCACCATGCTGACATGCCCTTATGTCGGTGGTGCTGGTGGTGCGCAGTCCCAGGCCATCCAGTGTGCCGGTAGGCGGCTGCCTATGGTGTGTAATCTGGGGTAGGGGTGCCTGCATGGACATCCATGCTTCTCCCCGGAACCGCCTGCCAATGTTCTGTTCCATTTGGGGTATTTGCTAGGTACTGTCCCCTGGGACACTGTGGGACACAGACACTCGTGGGCATGTTTGACCTTGATCAGTTGCTGATATTGCGTTCCTGCTTCTCTATGTGTCACCTGGGCATCTGCCTAGCCTGCCCTATGCCCCAGCTGCCCCACTGCATGTCACACCTGCAGTCCCCTGTACCCCATGTGCAGCCACACCATAGTGCCCTTTCATACTTGGGCACTATCTGGTGGTGCAGCACATGTATCACTACTATCACTTTTCTTGGTCTCCCTGGCTTTGCTGCACATTGCCGACTGAAATGGTTTCTCTCTCCTTCACTTTTGCCTCTAACGCCAGGTTTTCACTCGTGCTATTTTTCGGACCTTCATTTCACGGCGATAGTGTGCCTGGGGCCTCTACCCACCCACTCTCTGCCCATTGACCCCTTCTCTCCGCCCCTGGGGAGCCTTACTCCACCCTCGGCACACCTTACCGCCGCAGCAGTTATCGCGCGATACGTGACATTATCGCACGGTATCATTCGATAATGTCACATATCGCGCGATAACCTTGCAGCTGCGACATTAGCGCCGTTTAGTAAACATACCCCTAGGAATTATCTTAAGAGGTACCTGCGAGACAATATATTTGAAAAAAGTTTGAGACTGCGCAGGCTATGCAGTACAGAAAAGGACATTCAGACACAAGTAAAAGTGATAACATCTAGATTTTTGAAGAAACAATATCCACATAAGGTGATCAGGAAAGCGTGCACTCGAGCTCTTTTCAGTGATGCAGCCACAGGAGGGCAGTCATGAACAGCAGATTACTTGTGTACTTCCTTATGCTTCACATGAGTTTAGTATTAAAACTATTACACTGCACTGCTGGAAGATATTTAGGGATAGGTTTTGGAAGCATGTACAGCAAGGCCCCAGCAGATACCACATTGAAGCGAACACCAATGTACGCCAGCAACAACGCAGATGCACTTAATGCTACCCATTGAGGTGGCTTTAAGTGCAGTCATGCTACCTACAACATTGATGGTGAATGTGTGTTGCCAGTTCGGTGACGTGCAGACACATCAGTGCTCTGCCATTACCCTGCCCATTTCCTTTCCTGTCACGTGCTAAGTAGATAGTGTGGAAATAACCCCATGCTATCTGTTTAGTGCATGCACTAACTGTTATATCACAGGCTATTAGTGCACACTCAGGCCTGCATTAAAAACTAAAGCAGCTTTGTAAACAAACTCCTTATGTTTGATCAGATATTTCTCACACCATCTTGTTTTGCTATTCAACATTGAAGAAATATAAGAGATCAATTAGTTTCATTACATTCTAAAGATATACCATTGAATAGTAATCAGTGGACACTACATGGCCTTTACCCATATGGCCAATATGTGATGTGCACACATGCTTTGGTGATACGGGAGATAGCCCATTCACGATTGGCATTCACTTTTCAACTTAGATTTTAAGTGGCTTGTAATTCAACCAATGTACTGTATGAAAGGGTTTGTCCATGCTCATTGTATTATTTAGGTAAAATGATGTTGTTATTGTTAAGTGCCATCGAGTTGGTGGCGACTCATGACAACTCATGACGACTAAACTGTGTTTGGTCTTCAGTCAGGTGGCTCATTGTTGATAGAGTGACATCCATAGCTGCTTTTATTGTATCAATCCATCTCATTGCTGGCCTTCTTCTTTTGCATTGACCTTCAACCTTGCCAAACATGATGTCTTTCTCTAATGATCTCTCTCTTTGCATGATGTGTCCATTGACTCATATGAAAGTTGACGTCTTGCCATCTGAGCTTCTAAAGAAAGCTTAGGTTTGATCTCCTCTAGTACTAACTGTTTTTTTCCTTGGGCAGTCCATGGTATACACAGTATTCTTCGCCAGCACCATAATTCAAAGACATCAATTTTCTTCCTATCTTTTTCACTGTCCAACTTTTGCATCCATATGATGTTATTGAAAATACCATGGCTTGGATAAGTCAAATCTTTGTATGGAGAAAGACATCTCTGCTTTTGAGAATCTTGTCTAGGTCCTTCATAGCCATTCTGACAAGAGCAATGCGTCATCGGATTTCCTGACTGCTTATCGTTTCTTTATTGATTAGATCCAAGCAGGTTAAAGTTGTCTACTATTTCAATTTCTTCTCCATCAATAATGAACTTATTGATTTTGCCAGTTATCAGGTCTTTGTCTTTTTTACATTAAGGTGTAGACCCATTTTAAGACTATGTTCCTTGATCTTGAGAAGCAACTTTTTCAAATCGTCTTCACATTCAGCCAGTATTGTGGCATCATCAGCGAAGTTTATTGATGAGTCTTCCACCAATCTTCACACCTCGGTTGTCTTCATACAGTCCTGCTTCTCTGATAATTTGTTCTGCATATAAATTAAACAGATAAGAAAAAGGTTTGCAGGTTTCTTGTACACCTTTGCTGATTTTAAACTCTTCTGTTTCTCCTTGTTTCATTAGAACTGCTGCTTCTTGATCAGTGTAAAGGTTGTGCAAGAGAACTATCAGATGTTCTGGAATACTCATGTTTCTTAATGCGGTCCAGTGCTTCTTATTTTATACAGTCAAAAGCCTTGCTGTAGCCAATAAAATACATATAGATATCCTTTTGATGTTATTTTGTCTTTTCAAGGATGCATTTCACATCTTTGATGATGTCTCTCATTTCTCGCCCTTTCCTGAACTCTGATTGCACTTCAGGCAGTTCTTGTTTCAGGTATGGTTGTAGTCTCTGCTGAATGATCTTGAGTAAAATCTTGCTGGCATTTGAGATCAGAGCAATTGTGTAAAAGGTTCCACAGCAAGTTGGATCACCTTTCATCAGTATTTGTATAACACAGATCTTTTCCATCAGTTGGCCATGATGTTGTCCTCCAAATTTCCTGACAGAGCTTACTAAGTATGGTAACAGCTGTATCCGATTGCTGTAATACTTCAATAGGAATGCCATCAATGCCCGGTGCTTTGCTCTTTGATAATACTGTCAATACTGCTTCAACTTCTTTCATCACCAATGGTTCCTTATCATAAGGTACAGATTGAAATGGCTGTTGGTCCACTTGATCTTTATGGTTTAATGACTGTATATTCTTTCCACCTTTTCTTGATCTTATCAGCATCATTCAAAATAGATCCTTGAGCATTTTGTAGCATTCTAATTCGAGGCAAGTATTTTCTCTTTAACCTTTGTAGGAAAGCTGATCCTATTATTCCTCTAATAGTTTCTGATTCTATTTTCTTCCATGCATTATTGTAGTACTTCTCTTTGTCTCATCTTGCTGCATGTTGGAAATCTCTGTTGAGTTCTGTGATTGCCTCTCTTTCTCCTCTGGCTTTAGCTTCTCTGCGTTTCTGGACAATTTTCAGAGTTTGTTCAGTCATCCATTTTGGCCCTGTTTGCTTTTTCACCTTTTATAGAGACTTCTCACTTTCTTCAAGCACAACTTTCTTGATATCATCCCATAACTCTTCTGTTGCTATGTCATTTATATCTAAAACAGCAAATCAATTTCTCAGGCAGTCTTTAAATCCTAGTGGTATATAACCGGGTAAGGCAGACCGGCCCGCCTCCTCCGCTTAGCAGCCCCCACCCCCATGACATTCAGTAACAATTAATACACAACAACTATTTGGGAATCAAACTGGTCGCAGCTTTATTGACCCATTAACAAGATTAACAATAACCATCAACAATCCAATACAATAACTTTATCCCCCCCCCCCAGGAAAGCGAACTCTCACCAGCCATGTGGGTAGCAAAGTGACGCTGCTTCCGCTTCCGCCATGTCCAGGCCCCGGCAAAGTGCCTAGCCTCCCTCTTCCGACTTCGCCATATTATTAGCAAAAGCCTGAGGGACTGTCCGGGTTGGGGGTACCCCACCCCTGCCCTACTGCTTGGCTCCGGCTCCGGACCCCGGAAACCTCCGGGATCCCGCCACCCCCCCCCCCCCCCCCGGCAACACCCCCGAAAAAGCCCCAACCGGCCATCAAGCCCGCAAGAAGGGGGCGGGTGGGTGGGGCGTCCGACCCCTCCGGCTGCAGTGCTGAAAATGCCAGAGGAGCCACGAGGCTCCCATCACACCCCCCCATGCGCCTACCTCATGTTCCTCCCATTGGCTCCCGAGACATTAGTGTCCTGCGGGAGCCAATGGGAGCCATGCCCATCGCCAGCCCATCCCCGCGAACCCTGGACGAGCCCACAGCGTCGCGCCGCCGGCCGCCCCCCCGGTTAACGCCGGCCGCGCGCACGCCGGGGGGCCCGCGGCCTCGCCATTCTCAAGGTCATATTTTGCCACATTCATGAGTGGTTTGATCTTTTTCAGCTTTACCTTGAATTTGCATACTAGTAGTTGGTGATCTGTACCACAGTCAGCACAAGGCTTTGTCTTTGTTGATGCTATTGAGCTTTTCCATCATTAACTTCCACAGATGTAGTCAATTCAATTTTTGTACAATCTATTGGATGAAGTCCACTGCCACTTGTGTTGCTGAAAGAAGGTGTTTGAGACAAATAGATAATTTGTCTTGCAGAATTCTATGTCTTCCTCTGGCTTCATTTTTGTTGCCATGTCCATATTTTTCAACCATTTTTCCTTCTTCTTTGTTGCCATCTTTTCCATTCCAGTCACCTATGACTATAAGGATATCCTGTTTGCATATCCTGTCAATTTCAGCTTGTACTTGTTTATAGAACTAATCAACTTCTTCTGTAGCAGTTGTTGGGATATATACCAGGATAATAGTTGTGTTGATGGGCATTCCTCATAGACAAATAGAAATTAAAGATCTGATTGTATTGTAGTTCTTGCAAGTTTCTTTTTAATTATATATGCAACACCATTTCTTCTTTGTCTTTCATTTCCAGCATAGTATTGCGACGCTCCTGCCCCCGCCCTAGGGCTAAAGGACAGGAGTGGCCTATTGTCCCGTGAGGAATGGATTAAAACTATTCCCTTGGAATGATGGGAGATGTAGTTTTGTTCTCCTTTCTCTCACTGATAAATGTAGTTGCGCCAGAGACAGTAAGGCTTTGCAAGAATATTTTATTAGTGTTGGGGAGATTCTTCCAGCGCATCAAAATTCAGATACATGAACATAAATGGTGCTTTAAATGGTAACAGAAGAAACTCAGGAATATAAGACAACGTAAAGTGAGATCAGCTTTTCTTCTATGGAGCTTAACTCAGCTCTGCCTCAAGAGGTGACTTACATGTATTGCAGCCTCATGCAATCACTGTTCCATTCACAGTGCGAACTCAAACTCAGGTGCAAACAATTAGGTTTTCAGAGCACGGCAGCAGAAACTTCCACGTTGTATTCTTTTCATACAAGGTACAGGCAAGCTTTGTTATACTGCTATTTCCTTACAGCATATTGAACAGTCCATGCTATCATCGTCAGAGTTTATCAAAGGTAAGGCATCTTACACTTGCATAAAATCTTCTGACTGCACAGAACTATTGTCCTCATTCAGCTTTGACTGTCTGCCTGCTTTCAATTCTAAGAACTCTTTAAAGTCCTGAAGGAGCAATTCAGCCTGTTCAGTTCCTGACAAACAGTTGTCAGCCAACACTGAGTTTTTCTCCCAGTCAATAATGTTTCCCTCTTCAGCTCTTGGCTTGAATGACTCAGGGTAACAATTGGGATCTTTTAAAACAGCCTTAAATATAGGAGATGGGACTTTACCTTCTCTATCCAGGTTCCTATAGAAACTGCTGTCTCTCTGCCAGGCTCCTCTCCTTTTAGGTAGCTCAAAAGCTTTGCAGCTGTGAGTGCTTCTGGGTCTCTCCAGTCCAAACTGTATCCACGAGGGCTCTGCCTTTTCCCAAGACTCTAAACCAGGGCTTCGTCCACTTCTCGTAGGACTTCCTTTCCAAGCACCTGTTAAGATCCTTGCAGGTCCTCTGTTGCTACCAGGCTCAGACGTGCAGCCAAACTGCTTCCTGGTCCTCTGCTCATGGCTTTCCTGTTTCTCACAGCTATTCTGCTTCTGCTTCCAGGCCCTCTGCTCACAGGTCCTCTGCTCCTGGGAATTCTGCTTCAAGCTATTCTCTCTCTTCTTGTTCTTCTTGATCCCCTTAATCTGTTTAGCAGCGTCCTTCACCACTTCATAAAGGGATTCTTTCTCAGACACACCCCGTCCAACCCCTGGGTGTGCCCAATCAGCACTGCTCGACTCCTCCCCTGGGCTGGTCTTCATTCTCAGTTCACCAGAAGAGGGCTTTTTTTTCCTTTTAGGATTGTAAATCCTGTGTAAATCCTGCTGCATTTCAGGATTTCCTTCAGTCTCCATTTCCTCAGGAGGGCGCTCTTCACCACAGTATACCATGTGATCATCTGATGCAAAGTGCCCTATGCCAGTCCATTTCAGTTCGCTGACACCCAACAGATCGAGTTGTATACATTCCATTTCATTTTTGACCACCTCCAACTTCTCTTGGTTCATGCTTCATACATTCCATGTCTCAATATGTAAGACATCTTTACAGCTTCTGTCTCTCATTTCATACACAGCTATATCAGCAGTCAGATGTCCTGGGGGCTTTAATGCAAACACATCATAAATGCTGACTTTACTCTGAAAAGGCTTCAGCTCATCCCCAGTAGCCAGTTGAGTGCCTTCCGACCTGGGGGTCTCATCTTCCAGCACTGTAGTGTAATTTGCTTTGTTGTGACTATCCATTGGAGTTTCATGGCAAGATACGGAAGTAGATTGCCAGGTTTTTCTTCTGCGCATGCATTGACGGTTTTAACATTTCCACAGCAATGCCGAATGAAGAGGTGAGCAATATTTACCGCAGTAAATATGTTTATCAAATCCAACTACTTACAATTTATTTATTTAACAGGTTTTTTATACCTTTTTATCATTTAGTGAAAGCGGTTTACATTGTAACTTAACCTTGGTATTATATATTAAACAGGGAGATTGATAACTTGGATTTTTGGATACATTGGGTAACTCCCTAAAGCAGCTTGGAGGTGGTTTAATTTAACTTATGAATTTTCTTAACGTAATAAATACAGATAAAGGAAAAATATTAGTTAATACATGATTGATACATTAAATATTTGATGAGGTCTCTGTAATATTTATTGTGTAAATATATAGAGGTCAATTTTCAAAGGAAGCCATATGTTTACTGGCTGCCAGTATCTGTATAACTTCCTTATCCGCATATGTTCAAAAGCTATATAGTGCTCGTGTTAAAATGTGTCTAGCCAATCAGACATCATAAGGGTAGTTATGTAAATTCTCATAGTTAACACACACTGCTACATGTGTATTTGTGCCTATTTTAAAAAGTGAAATGCAGGTGTACTTTATTTATTTACATTCTCTTATATACCGCGCTATTCTGCATCAGTGCGGTTTACATTGAACAAACTGAAATTACATTGAACAGGGCATTATAACTTGGAGATAACTATTTTACAGGGAACATGGGCTATGGAGGGTTAAGTGGCTTGCCCAAGACCACAAGGAGCACCTGTGGGACTAGAAACCCCAGTCCTTCCGGCCCAAGGTTGCTGTCCTCTAGTGGGATTTGAACCCCCGACCTTCCGGCCTGAAGTACCTTGCCCCAACCACTAGGCCACTCCTCCACTTTACTTTATAAAATAGGGGTGTAAAGATGTGTCTCAATCTAGATTGGTCAGAAGCTTGCATGTGCAAATGTAGGCCCCGCCTATGCTCCAATCAGGCTCCACCCCAATGTGCACTGTCATATGCCACCCAGCCCTCCGCCTGCCAAACCAGCTGCTGGTGAAACACCGAGAGCGTTGTTCCACCGACTAAAGAGTCTGGCTGCCAAATGGCTACCAAATGGCTGGAGCCAGAGGGCAAAACCTTAGAAACGATAATTGATGTGATTATTTTGGAGCAGTTTATGACATCCATTCCGGAAAAGATTCGTTCCTTCCTGATCTTGCAAGGGTGCAAAAATACTCAAGAGGCCATTACGCTCGCTGAGAGATTTCTCGAGACAGATAGAGGCGCTCAAGAGAGGAGCGTCGCTTTTGCAAAAGACCCTTATGCAATGTCAGAAAGCGAGCTGAAGCCAAAACATGTTGGTAAGGATGTTTTTCTGCCAGATGGGAGAAAGAAAAATGTTAGGAAAGCATGTTTTAAATGTGGGAGTGAGAAGCACCTACAACGTGACTGTAGAGTGAGAACCGCTTTGTTATTGGATGATTCAGGGAAAGCCAGAGAGGGTTTTCTATTGGCAGTCACTGTGCAAGGGGTAGCAGCAAAGGCATTGTTGGATTCAGGTTCTAACCAGTCCATGGTGTCTAAGAACCTCTGGAACAGGATAAAGGCCCAAGGTAGGGAGACACCCCGTTTACCCAATGGCACAGTTAAAATCAAGTGCGTACACGGAACCGCGTCCACCTATCCCCTTTATCAAGTCCTAGTAAAAGGACTAGGTGTCGAGAAAGGGATACCTGTGGCCGTAGTACCTTGTTTACCCCAGGAAGTAGTGCTAGGGAGAGACTGGCCTCAGTTCCAGAAGGGTATGCAAGAGTGATTGGATAAAAAGGACGGGATGGTGGTCAAGAGTACCCCACCTAAGATGCCCAGTCCGAAGCCAGAGAAACCAGTAGTAGTCCCTAATCCGTTGTTTGGGAAGGTTTCAAAGTCTACCCCACAGTTACCTAGGGAGGAGCCCAATAAGAAGTCCGTATTTGTACTACGGTACTGCAAGATGAGTCCGGAAGCATGAGCACCGAAGAGAGCCACCTCGCAAGCTGCTGGATTTGATTTATACAGCGCCGAGGATGTGATCGTCCCTAAGCATGGCAAAGCGTTGATCAACACAGCTCTGCAGATAGAAGTACCTATTGGATGCTATGGGCGCATCGCACCTCGATCTGGCCTGGCAGTAAAACATTTTATTGATATCGGAGCCGGGGTAATCGATCCAGACTACAGAGGTGCAGTTAAGATTCTCCTATTCAATTTTGGATCGGAGGACTTTCCAATGAGTGTGGGTGATCGTATAGCCCAGATCATCTGCGAGAGGATTGGGTTCCCACCTCTTGAGGAGGTATCTATAATTTCAGAGACGACACGTGGAACCCAGGGGTTCAGTTCTACAGGATATACCGACCTGCAGGGACTGGCAGTGACGGTGGAAGAGAAGGTGGACGATGATCTAGGTCCCCAGCTGAGTGATTGCCGGAAGAGTCCTGAGCCAGGGATGGGAGAAGGCCTCTCGTGGACCCAGAAACAGGAATTACAATGCCTGATTAAGGATTTTTCTGATGTCCTGACGCCGGTGCCCCAAGAGACTAGGCTCGTTGCACATGAAATCCTGACACCACCAGGGGAAGTGGTACGACAGCGTCCGTACCGACTGCCAGAAGCCTAGAGCAAGTGAGAGAGATGCTCAATCTGGGAGTGATTGAGGAGTCTAAGAGCCCATGGAACAGCCCGATAGTGCTGGTTCCCAAGCCGGATGGGTCTCTTAGATTCTGTATCGATTTCAGGGTAAATGCAATTTCAAAGTTTGATCGAGGAACTCCTAGATCGATTGGGACAAGCTCGATATCTGACGACACTAGACATGACAAAAGGCTACTGGCAGATTCCCCTGACCAGGGAATCACGCCAGAAGACCGCCTTCAGTACACCAGTAGGCCTATTCCAGTTCCGACGAATGCCATTCGGCCTACACGGAGCGGCGGCTACGTGCCAACGCCTCATAGACCTGGTGCTTCGTCCACATCAGGAATACGCTACGGCGTATATGGACGACATCGTCATTCACACTGTCAGATGGGATCAACATTTGTTCCGGGTTCGAGCGGTGCTGCAGGCAATGAGAAGTGCAGGCCTGACACTGAATCCAGCCAAGTGTCTTTTCGGCAGCCAGGAGGTTAAATACCTCGGACACCTGGTTGGTCATGGAGTAGTGAAGCGTTTATTGAATAAAGTTGAAAGCGTAAAAGCTTTTCCGAAGCCCACCAGCAAGAAGCAGATGCGCAGTTTTCTTGGCCTGGTAGGCTATTACCGGCAATTTATAGCGCATTTTGCGGAAAAGAGCGCACCGTTATCCGACATGCTGAAGGAAAATTTGCCCAATCAGCTGAGATGGACTAGGGAAGCGGACACAGCTCTTGAGATGCTGAAGGAAGAGCTGTGCGCAGCCCCAGTGTTGCGTGGGGTGGACTTCGGTCTGCCATTTATTCTGAAGACAGACGCCTCTGAGATGGGGCTGGGAGCGGTGCTCTCCCAGAAGTATGATGGCGCCGAGCATCCGGTACTTTTTCTTAGTCGGAAGCTGTCCCCGGCCGAGAAGAATTATTCTACAATTGAGAGAGAGTGCCTGGCCGTAAAGTGGGCTGTGGAATTGCTAAAATTTTATTTGGCAGGCAGAAGATTCCTATTAATGATGGATCACGCCCCATTGAAGTGGCTTGGCCAGATGAAAGACCACAATGCCAGACTGACAAGATGGCACATGGCACTCCAAGCATATGACTTCAGGATAGAGCATAGAGCTGGTAAGCTCCATCAGAACGCAGACGCGTTGTCCAGGCTCACCAGTGAAGTGAAGGATAATGACTCTTCAGCGAGAATTACGTGCTGTGCTGTGAATCCCACCCCAGCCCGTAATATCTTAAGGGGGGGAATGTGTGGTAAGGAGAGCTGTGCAGAGGAAATGGAATGGGAGGAAAATGAGCCTTGTCCCTTTAAATCTGGAGAGGAAAGCAGTTCCTATGGAAACCACAAGCCTCCAAAGCAGAGTATACCAAGCACTAAGCCCCGCCCACCTAGTGACGTCAGGGCTAGGTTGAGCACTGATGAGGTGCACGTGAGTAGGAAGAAGGGTGTGTTGCCTGAAAGGCAGCAATTTAAAAGCGCTTCAGTTTTAGAAGAAAGAGAGCAGGCAGTTCTTAGAGTTCGTGGAGTTCCAGAGGCAGTTGATGCAGTTCAAGCAAGGGAAGCTGGTTCTGAAGAGGACAAGCTTGAAGTCAGAAACTTGCTGGGTGCCGAAGCAGGTACTTTAGTTCCAGTGGAAAAGGGAACTTCAGGAAGAAACCTGGCTGATCCACATGCAAGGGTGAATGAGAAGCAGAGGGTGTCTGGAACCCAGAGCAGACAACAGTATCTAGGACAAAGACATGTTTCCAGGTGGGGAAACAGATTAAAGCAGCCCTTAAGCCTTGAAGGTAATGGAAATGCCTTATCTTTAATTCCTACCAAAAGCCAAGCTGAAGGAATAGTTAAAGAATTAAAAGACAGTGCTAAACATTGTGTTCCCCTGAACCCTGAAAGGCAAACGTTTAATAAGCATAGAATATATGCCAGTGACTGCCAAGCCTCAACTCTGAAAGAGATTGCTAGCCTGTTGAAAGGGAGAGAAACTCCATTACAAGAGCCCGTGGCTGGAGACCATAGGGAACAGCTGTTGTTAAAACTAAATGAGCTGATATGGAAGGAGAATAGCCAGTCTCCTGATATACAGGATAAGGAAGATAGTCACAGCGAATCTATGAATGAGATGGAAATAGATTTGTGTGAAAACCCTAATGATTCTGATGTAGAGGAAATGCAGTGTTCTTTTTGCATGGCCAAGAACCTGAATATGTGCTAATTCATTATCTATGTGAAGGACTGTTTCATGAAAGCAATTAAGGACTTGTGCTGCACATTGCTTAAAGAAAGGAAACGTACTGGTAGTTGAAATACTGCCAAGTGTTTGCCTGCCTAACTTGTGTAAAGTGAAAAGCTCTTTTGAAAGTGAAAAGCAAGAAGCTAATCTGAACAACAGATTGAGCTTTAGAAGCTTGTTCCTCGCTGGAAGCTAAGAGCTGATATTCAAAGGACATTCCTGTATTTTTGTGTTAAGCCTGTTTTCACATTCTTTGTTTGCATTATTGGAGAATTATCCAATTTCAGTTGGGGTCATGAATTCAATGCGGAGGGGAAATCCCAAAATAAATTCTCTGTTTTGCCTAATTACCGTGTGGTCACACTCCTTGCTCTAAAACTACATTACCCAGCAGCCCTCCTCGGCAGCCATTTTGGACAGAAGTAATAGTAGAGAGTAAGACAGGCGAGCCCACCTGCTCCCAGGCTACCGCCTGGATGGGTGGACGCGATAGTACGTATGACCTAGATTGGCCACTGTTGGAAACAGGATACTGGGCTTGATGGACTTTGGTCTGACCCAGTCTTGCATATCTTATGTTCTTATGCAGAATAGCACGGTATATAAGAGAATGTAAATAAATAAATAGTGCAAGCTGAGCCTCTTGACTTCCCTGGTTTAGTGTTAGGTTCCCACCTGTATAGACCTTGAGACCTTTCCTCCGGCAGTGAGATCTGAAGGGCTCCCCACTCTCTCCGTCTAGGCAGGTTCCTAGTAACTGGCTGTGCCTTCTCTCCTTCTGCTCGGTTAGTCTCACTTCCCGAACTACCACCAGGTTCTTCACAGAGTCTCCAACCTTCTGAAGTCTCTGAGCCTCTCCACTTCTCTGAAGCTCTCCATGTGCCAGTCTCTCCTTCTTGGCCACTGCTTCCTTCTCTGCCACTCCTTCCACCTCTTTGCTCTCTGCCAGACCTTCTGCTTCCCTTCTTCTCTGATTCCTTCTCCTCCCCTCCTTCTGGGGCTTCTGAGCAGCATTTATATTTCTGCTCTCTGAAGCTTGGCTCCGCTTTTTTAAGCAGGTGAGAGTAATCAAACTCTAAGTTTGCTGCTACGTCAGAGCAGCTCAACTGCTCCCTCTCTCTGCTTGCTTCTCTTGTGCAGACTCTGAGCTGTGTGTGTTGGCAAACTGTCATTTTTAAAGGTAAAATCCACCTTTCTTTCTACTTCCATAGGCTCTGCCTGTGCTTCTGTATTACATATCCCCCCCTTAAGATGTTACGGGCTGGCAAACCCACACTTGCACAGCTCGTAATACGTGATAGGGCCCGGATATGCTCTTATACCTGGGACAAACTGGCTGCCGCTGTCCTCTCATGCCAGGGCCTCAGGACATTCACATGGTAAACCTGTCAGCGCCCTTTGTTGGTCTCCACCGCATAGGAAACGGGACCCACCTGTGCCACTACTTTATAGGGACCCTTCCATTGAGCCTCAAATTTTGGCTTGGCATCTGCTACCATCACCACGACCTTCGCCCCTACGGTCAACTGCCGCGGTTTTGTCCCTCTGTCATAATATTTCTTCTAGCGTTTTTGATTGGCCTGTAGATTCTCTTCCGACACCTGAGAAGTCCTTTGTAGGCGACTCCTCAGTTCGCGAAGAAAATGGGGTACCCCTATTTCCTCCACTTTTGGCTCCACCCATTGTTTGTGTAAAATGTCTAAGATTCCCCTTGGGGCACATCCAAACAGTAATTCATAGGGGGAGGCCCCCAAGGACACCTGAATACGCTCCCTACAGGCATACAAGACAAAAGGGAGCATGACATCCCACTCAGACATTTTTCCATCTAACCCCCGTCTCAGCATTTGCTTGAACGTCTGATTCAACCGCTCCACCAGTCCGTTGGTCTGGGGGTGGTAGGCGGTGGTCTTTTGGTGGTGTATCCCAAATGTATCCCATACTTGGGCCAAATATCTGGACATGAAATTACTGCCGCGGTCAGTAAGCATCTCTTGGGGAAAACCGACCTCACAAAATAGTTGATCAGTTCCAGGGCTATGGACCTGGCTGAGATATTCCATAGGGTTATAGCCCACGGGAACCGGGTGGCCTGATCTACTACCACCAGGATATACTGAAATCCTCTAGGTGTCTTTAGGAGGGGTCCCACGATGTCCATGGCCATATGCCGTATGGGTTCAGATATCGTGGGGGTAGGAATCATGGGTACTGCTGGTGGCTTGACAGGGGTAACCCGCTGACACGATGGACAAGATTCACAAAAACAGGCGGTCTCTTTAAAAAACCCCGGCCAATAAAATCGGGCTAAAATTTGATCCAGGGTCCCCTGTATTCCCTTATGACCCCCTATAGGGTGGTCGTGGGCCAGCCTTAAAACCATGGCCTTGTAAATGGTCGGAAAGACCAACTGTTTCCTAACTGCTCCAGTCTGAGGGTCATTACTCTCCCTATATAATATTCCCTTATCTAATAGGAATCTCGGGAGCGTATCCCGCTCAATTTTGGCATACTCAAACGCCCGTTTTAACGCGGGGTCTGCTTGCTGCTCCTTAGGGAAAGATGGAAATCTCTTAACGACGTCTGCCGGAACCCAAGGCAACCCTTGTCCAGTCTCCATTTCTGCCCTCCGCTGAGTCCTATGCTTTCTTTCCCATCATTTGTCTGCTTTACTTTTCGCTATCTTCTCTGAAGGGACACTAATTAGATCCTCATGTGTGGGAAGCTCATTTAGTGCCTCATCTGCCGGTTCCTCTATCTCCCCTAGGGGTTCATCTTTCCCTTCTGGGGGTTCCTTCTCTTCCTCTGGGGGTTCAGCTTTTGTCTCTGAGGTTCCTGCCTGGGATCTAGTGGAGACCATATCTGTCTTCATGTGTAGGCCCTTCTCCATCCCTCTGCGAAACTGGGGCCAGTCCCTACCCAGTACAATATCGTGGGGCAACTTAGGGACTACTGCCACTAGCACCTCCTTCCGTGTACCTAACCCTTTGACTGAAAGTTTGTACAGAGGGTAAAAGGAAGACGCTCCGTGTATACAACGGATCTTAACCCTGCCTTCTGGTTGACTTGGTACTGACCCACTGCAGGCTTCTATGGTCTGCCAGAGTTTTCTCTAAACCATACTTTGGTCTGCACCCGAGTCAAGCAAGGCACTGGCTAAAACACCCTGAACCTCCACATTCAGAAGAAAACCTTCTTGTGCGTGTTTACCATTAGCATTTATCAGTGCTGTACGCATCATACAATCTTTTTTCATATGCCCTGCTTTACCACACTTATAACATTTTCCTCGTTCCCATTTACTTTCTCTCCCTGGCAGACAATTGGTTACACGTTTCACATTTGGTTTCAACTCCTTTTCTGATTTTTCAAAGTTTGCCTCTCCCAATACGCTTAGAGCGCCTCCTTTTGGTTTACTAACCAACTCGGCCTTGAGATACCGTTCCGTAAGGAGGGCGGCCTCTGCTGTGGTCTGGCAACTTTGCAAAATCAAAAAAGCACGTATTTCTTTAGGAACTGCTTCCATGTATTGTTCCAACACAATGGCATCAATTACTGATTCAAGGGTTTTTCCTTCAGGAGCGCGCCACTTCCAGGCTAAGCTCCGTACCCTTTGTAGCAAAGCCTTAGGTGTTTCATTTGGCTTTAGCTTAGTAGCTCTCAACATTCTTCTATAGACCATAGGTGTCAAACCCAACCTATCACGAATAGCTTTCTTGAGCTCCTCATAGCTCGTCGCAAGAGCAGCGGGCATGGCTTTATAGGCCGCTAAGGCCTCTCCCGTTAGGGACGTCGCAAGCCTAACTGCCCATTGTTCTGGCGGCCACTTCACATTAAGGGCAACTCTTTTGAATGCCTTGAAAAAGTCGTCTATATCATCATTAACTATAAGTTGTCCAAAAGCTAAAGTCTCACAGTGCTGTGGTCCTACCACATAGGTATGTGCGGGTCTTGCTTGTCCTTCCGCCTTCTGGCTGGTAAGCAAAGCCTGGACCAAGTCCACAATCGGTTTTTGCTGAGCCTGGAGTGTTGCAGCAGCCTGTTCCTGGGCGTGCTGAGACATCTCCTGTTGTTTTTCGAATTGGGAGGCCATCCAACGGAACATCTCCTGCGGATCCATCTCTCGGGCTTTCTTCTGCAGAGAAACAAGAGAAAGAAAAGGCCCACCAAGTGCGGCACTACCACTGTGTTTTCAGACTGTTTAGCTTAGGTGCTGGTTATGAGCTCTCTTTCTCACCGGAATCCCCTACACCCACGCCCAAATACCATTTACCTGAGCATAGTGTAGATTCAGGCCTCGAAAAGGGGTCTTTTCACTGGTCTCCAGTCCTTCTGGCTGATACTGCCAGCGATCTCCCACTCTGCTCCTCAGCAAACAGCTTTGCAGCTTTGGTTGCTTCCGTTGAAAAACCTTTAGTGTATCTCCTGGAGTTTTTCCACTTGTATCCTCTTATATATTTGTAAGTTCTACACGAAAATCTGTGAAACTATGCCACTTGTCATACGCCACCCAGCCCTCCGCCTAGGAGTCAGAGGGTTGGGGCTGCCATGATGTCCTTTATGCAGAAAATGACTATAGCTTTTACTCCCGCTATGACTTATGGGAGTGGTCGTTTTTAGTCCTCTGATAAAAGAATGGCCGTGAGTCGAGTGTTAGGCAAAAATTGACAAGAAAATTTATTCCCCTTCCCAAACAGACTTAGTGCAGAACAAACAGTACTCTTTACAGGAGCTTTGCTTGAAGGTTATCTACAGAAACAAAGTAGCTGTATTTTCATACTCCTGGCTTCCAAAACGTGAAAGTTATTTTTCTCTACAACAAAGTAGTAAATCAAAACAGCTTCTTCTTTTTCCTCAAAAAAGATTCCTTTCCTCTGCTTTATCTTGGCTCATTCATCCAAATCTTTAGCGAAGAGATTTAATGTCGTCTGCGAGACAGAGCGTACAATCCATTGGAATTTCTTCTGAGTCAGCAGAATTAAATTCCCATTGCATCTCCTCCACCTCAGGGCTTACTGAGCTTTGTTTCAAACTGTTACTGCTAGGCTGGGAATAACCTCTCTCTAAGAACTGGGGCGTTTCCCCTGGGTACAGTTCTAGATGGTGAGGTCCTGTAAGGTTTGTGGCTGTGGGGGTTCTTCCCTGGCTCTCCCCTAGTTCTCTCCAGCTGCTAGGCAATGCTTTATACCTTTCTGCATTCAATTCCTGCCTAAAGCACTGCCCTAGCTCTTTAGTACAAGCTGAGCCTCTTGACTTCCCTGGTTTAGTGTTAGGTTCCCACCTGTATAGACCTTGAGACCTTTCCTCCAGCAGTGAGATCTGAAGGGCTCCCAACTCTCTCCGTCTAGGCAGGTTCCTAGTAACTGGCTGTGCCTTCTCTCCTTCTGCTCGGTTAGCCTCACTTCCCGAACTACAACCAGGTTCTTCACAGAGTCTCCAACCTTCTGAAGTCTCTGAGCCTCTCCACTTCTCTGAAGCTCTCCGTGTGCCAGTCTCTCCTTCTTGGCCACTGCTTCCTTCTCTGCCACTCCTTCCATCTCTTTGCTCTCTGCCAGGCCTTCTGCTTCCCTTCTTCTCTGCCTCCTTCTCCTCCCCTCCTTCTGGGGCTATTGAGCAGCGTTTATATTTCTGCTCTCTGAAGCTTGGCTCCTCTTTTTTAAGCAGGTGAGAGTAATCAAACTCCAAGCTTGCTGCTACGTCAGAGCCTGGGTGTGTCAGCTCAACTGCTCCCTCTCTCTGCTTGCTTCTCTTGTGCAGACTCTGAGCTGTGTGTGTTGACTGACTGTCATTTTTAAAGGTAAAATCCACCTTTCTTTCTACTTCCATAGGCTCTGCCTGTGCTTCTGTATTACAGCACCCAAACTGAAAGTTTGCATAATGAGACTTAGCTGTGCGCTTACAGAATAGTAACTACATGAAGCACAAGCATATATGCCCCTTCATGTACCTAAGTCCTTTAAACTAGAGACTTATGTGCATCACTAGTGCATAATTTTCTGCACTGTCCTTGCACCTCCCCTTATCTGTATAGTGAAGGGGTGGAGGGAGGGAGGGAGGTGGAAGGATAGCATCAAAAATGTATTATATAGTGGTGATATTCAGCTGCTACAAGGATAATTTGTACACTTAGGGCCCGATTTTCGAAGGCAGTTACTGGGGTAAAAGCCCATGTTACCTGTGTAAATGCCTTAACTGGGATTTTCCAAAGGCACCTACACACGTAATGCCTTTTGAAAATCCTAGTTAGGTTCCTGACGTTCCCAGATGCTATCTGCTTAGCATCAGGGTGTGTTGGGGGCATTCTGTGGCAGAGTGGGGGGGAAGGCAAGCGCTAACTGGATAGCAGCAATTTTTGATGCTATCCGGTTAGCCATCGGCACCTTAAAGCTAGGCATGAAAACCCTCGCCTATCTTTAAGGTGATGGAGCTAACCGGGTAGCATCAAAAATTGGTGGTACCCAGCTAGCTCCTGTGGCTTCCAGGTTGTGCGGTGAGAACTGGATTTTCAATGTCGGGTCCACATATGTCCCCTGGCATTGAAAATGGGGAATCTCTTCTCTTCCTACTCTGTTGAGTTCATTAATGGAACTTCTCTTTCTCCTCTCTCAGCACCCCACTTCCTGTCTCACGGTAGTGGGCTCCTTTTTTTCTTATCAGTAAAGTTCTCTGAGGCTCAATACTCGGAGTGTACATCCTCCTCTGCTATCCCTGCTGATCTCTGCTTCATGCAGCTTCACATTCTCACAGGTAGAGTTTTCTCTTTGTCAGGCACCAGGATGGATGACTCGGAGGATCTTCCTTTACCCCTTTCTGACATCACTCTCCCAGGAACAGAAGAGCTCAGGTTAGCAGGTACAAGTCCCAGAACCCTGAATCCAGATACTAGAGGGTTTGTATCCAAAGCACATCAACCTCCAGCAACCTGAAGATGCAGGGCAAGTGTTAGACATACAGCGGCCCAGGACAGAAATTACAGAGGAGACTCTAAAGCCCATTTTCAAGTTATTCCTCCTTGAAACTGAGGAAGGCTTAGGATCCCTTGTAGTATGAGGGCCCAGGACAATTGCTTTGTTTGCCAACCGCTAATGCTGGCTCTGTGAAGGTGTCTGGGGTCGGTCTCCTTGGGGACACATGCAGTCACAGGGTGGATAGGGCAGGCCCTGGCTTATACAAGTGGCACACAAACAGGGACCTGAAATTGCCAAAAAGGTGATGATTTGGTAGAGGAAAAAATAGGAAAATCTATGATTTGTATGCTTTTTTACTTTATTACATAGCCACATCATTGTGAAACATGGAGAGGCAAATTATGCTCAGTTGATGCAGAGGGGAGGAGGTAACCTCTGCTAGGTCCTTTGTGCTACAAGAAGTTCCCCTGGGGATAATCACCCAAGAAATTCAGGCTATGGTGGAACAACACAGAAATACAGGGTATAAGAATACTGGGTAGGATGTGTGACACCATCCAAGAAAAAGTGATAGCTTTGTATGTATCTTCATGGTGTAGATTCTAGTGTACTCACAGAAGAGATTGTTCCAAAAGCTGAGGCCACTCCCTGGAAGATTCTAGTGACTGAAAGAAGTTAGTGGTACTTATGAGCTGTCACCAGTTGGCAGTACATTAGTGAGAGAGCTCACTGGCTTGTTACAGCAGAGAGGAAACCATGTCAGATACTAAACAAGGGGAAGTTTGACACATCACCTCTAATGATCTAGGCATCAGAGAAAATCACCGATGCCATCAAAATACTGCCGGGGGCATGTGTGGGATGTTTAAGTTCAGGCCAGAAGGTCGGGGGTTCAAATCCCACTAGAGGACAGCAACCTTGGGCTGGAAGGACTGGGGTTTCTAGTCCCACAGGTGCTCCTTGTGGTGTTGGGCAAGCCACTTAACCCTCCATAGCCCATGTTCACTGTAAAATAGTTATCTCCAAGTTATAATGCCCTGTTCAATGTAATTTCAGTTTGTTCAATGTAAACCGCACTGATGCAGAATAGCGCGGTATATAAGAGAATGTAAATAAATAAATAAATAAATAAGTCACCTCAAACCCAGGCATAGAGATATTGGTACTTTGGCTGGTTACATAATCCTCTACAGGTTTTTCTGCATTGGGCACAGACAATATTAGCATGTCATTTTAATATGTGCAGCTCATTTGTCTATAATTTAAATATGCTTGGCGTTACTGGGAGAGAGCCCTGAAAGCTGAGAGAGTCCAAGCCACATCTGAAGAATGCCTTTAAGCACCAGAAAGCATACAACTCAACATGGCCATGTTATGTTTTCGGAAGCCTGAGCTAGGAGTTATCTCTGAGATAATACTGATGTAAGAATTAGTAGCGGTTACTTAGAAGGTAGTGCTGTTTTCACAGGTTTCTGTGGTTATTAACTCCTCATGCAGGCTTATGGTGCTGAAACACGGCTGTGTTGGGTTGTTTTGCAATAAATGTTTAATCAAAACTGTCTGAATCCTGATGTATTCCCTGCTGTGTTTTGTTTGTTTATACTTGGTGTAGAGGGCCCTCTCCCAGTTTGTTGCTCCACTACAGAAAGTGGGCTTGATCTGTAATTTTTGTTTCAGAATGCTAGCCAGAAAGAGGGAGAGAAGATTTCAGATTTTCTCTGGAGACTAGAAGTCTTGTTCAGGGGAGTTGCAAGAAGGGATGGTCTAACCCCATTACAAAAAGACTCAGCCATACTGCAGCAGCTTGTAAGAAGATTATTGCAATACTTTTGGGCTGTTGCTGAGAGTCTTTTTTCAGATATCCATAAGTTGGTATGATTTAGGGGGTGATACTGCGATTTTGCAAACCTCAGAAGATCGTAATTCTCTGGGTGGATTGTAGTTGTGCATGAGATGCTAGACCTTCTCTAATTTTGAAATTGAATGGTATGAATTTAAAACAGATTCTCCCTGCTATAGTGAGCCACTGGAACTTTCCAAGTTTTGTGGAGGCACTGTCAAATCTAGAGGGTCTGAAACATTAGTTTTGCTGCTATGGTTTGAAAGGTTTGCTATCTAGCAATTTGTTCCTTGACTAAACTTAGGTTGACTATACTGCTGTAGTCAACACTGGAAAAAACGATTGCTTGGACTATTTTACAGAAATTATTTGTGATGAAGGCAGGTCGAACATGTCTACCGAGTGAACTATGTTACAACAGGACATCACCACCAGAAGACACAACTTGGAAAAATTAATCCATCATTGTTTTGGGGATTCACCCATTCCTCCTCAATGGAATAGAGTGAGAGTATTTTCCAACTATGAATGGGATGCGGGCCTAGCCAAAGGACTAAAACATCCCATACCCCTTCATAATATGCACCCATTCCATGAGAGATCAAGATATCTGGTGCCCGGTGACAGAAGATGTCTGAAAGAACCTGCATAAACTGCTGCCTACTGGCATCATCAAAGAATCAAGGTATCTCTATGCCTCACCTAGATTACTGGCTAGGAAGACATATGGCTCAATATGGATTTGTATAGACTACAGAACCTTAAATAAGAGAACTATCCCAGAACAGTATATGCTGCCAAGGATAAATAATGTGTTGACTTGTCTGATGGTTAGCAAATGATTTGTCTCTCCAGATTATACAGATTACAGTTCAAATCAACACAAGGGCGGGAAAACGACTGATTACTCTGAAGTCCATATTCTCAGTCTTTTAGTGGATACACAGTTCTTAAGTAGAAAAACCATGGGGAGGGGGATATCCAAAGCGTTTTAGCCAGATGTGCCAACCGACTAAAATGCATTGAACCTGATAATCAGTGGCACTATCCATGTAAAAAATGCCCATTTAAAACCATGGTGGTCTGTGGGCAGATCAGGGGTGATACCAGTTGCTATCCAGTCAGTGACTATCTTCATCCGCTAACTGGATAGCTAAACCAGTTATGGTTAGGTCATCTCAATACGGTGACCAGAGAACTGGATCAGGGGCATGCGATGGATGTCATCTATCTGGATTTCAGCAAAGCCTTTGATACTGTTCCTCATAGGAGGCTCATCAATAAACTCAGTAGTTTAGGTATGGGTCCCAAGGTGATGTACTGGATCAGAAATTGGTTGATTGACAGATGACAGAAGGTGATGGTAAATGGAGCTCACTAGGATGAAAGGAGGGTGATTAGCGGGGTGCCCCAGGGTTCGGTCCTGGGCCCGTCACTGTCTAATGTATTTGTGAGTGATATTGTGGAAGGACTGCATGGAAAAGTCTGTCTTTTTGCAGATGACACGAAAATTTTCAACAGAGTGGACAACCTTGAGGGAGTGGATAACATGAGGAAAGATCTACAAAAGCTGGAAGAATGGTCTAATGATTGGCAGTTAAGATTTAATGCAAAGAAGTGCAGAGTCATACACTTGGGAAGCAGAAATCCAAGGGAAATGTACATGATAGGAGGCAAGAGGTTGGTGTGCATGGACCAGGAGAAGGACCTTGGTGTGATTATTTCTGAGGATTTCAAGGTGGCAAAACAGTGCGACAAGGCAGTGATAAAAGCCAGGATGATGTTGGGTCGCATACAAAGAGGAATTACCAGCAGAAAGGAATAGGTACTAATGCCACTGTATAAGTCACTGGTGAGGCCTCACTTGGAATACTGTGTTCAGTTTGGAAACCATATCTTGCAAAGGATATAAAAAGACTGGAAACGGTTCAGAGGAAGGCGGCCAAAATGATTTGAAGCCTGCATCAGAAGCCTTATGAGAAGAGAGTAGAAGACCTAAATATGTACACTCTGGAGGAGAGGAGGGACAGGGGAGATATGGTTCAGACCTTTAAATACTTAAAGAGAAATAATGAACAAACAAACCTCTTCCAAAGACGGGGAAGCTGTAAAACTAGAGGGCATAACATGAAGCTGCAAGAGGGTAAATTGAAAGGCAATGTCAGGAAATACTTTTTCACTGAAAGGGTGGTGGATGCTTGGAATGCCCTCCCGATGGAAGTGGTGGGGGCAAATACAGTGACAGAATTCAAAATGGCATGGGACAGACACAGTGGATCCCTTTACAGCAACAGGATAAAATCAAATTAAACTTATCAAATTTTACAACATACAGGGGTGCCCCACATGGAGCGGTGGGTTTACCCCTAAAACAGACATGAAGAGGGGTGGCCTGCATGGAGCGGCAGGTGCGCCCACTCTTGCCATCTTGCCTGGCAGACTAGATGGACCATATTGGTCTTTATCTGCCGTCATTTACTATGTTACTATGTTACTCTATTCTCTTTAGCTGTTTTTTTGCTAGCTAGATAGCGGCTGAATATCATCGCTAAGAAGATACAGTAGAGATGTCACTGTCAAGTGAACCCAGGTATTCAGCACCAAATGCCGGATTAGTTCAGGTGCTAAATATATGGGCTTATTTAAAGCAGTGGTGGCTAAGCACTTTAAAAGTACCTAACTGCTGCCGCTGAATATCAGTCCCATCAATCTACTGACAATTCACTTCTCAAGTTTCCTGAGCACTTTGGAAGAAAGCTTGGGCCTTCTTATGGTCCCATTTAGGATTTTCCTCCCTTAAGCTCAAGAAACCAATGCCATCCTTGCTGTCCTCTTTGAGAGAGAAAAACATACAGCAAGAGATCCAAGATGGTGCTTTGAGGACGCTCGTGGGCAGATGTACCTGTTTGGTGCTCTTTCTTGAGTGCCTTAAGGATGCCTAACCTCCTGTTATGTGGAAGAGGAAAGGGAAGGGAAGGCTTCTTCTCCTGGAGGGTGCCCCTGTTGTGGCAGATGACATTGGAGGCCTTCGGTGTTCTGCCCATGTCTCCAGCTTCAACGCCGCCCCCCCCCCCTGGCCCCACCCAGGGAGAGTTTCCTGGGCAGCAGCATTGGGGCTTCATTGAGCCCTATTGTGCAGATGCTGCTCCCTAACTCTGGAAGTATTCCGCTGACTGGTGCATTAGAGCTCCTGCAAACCCATGAGGCAAGTTTGGTGACTCTACCGGGAGGTACTCCAGTTGATGCTTCGTCCCCCCTGGGAGTGAGGGCAGTTGGAGGAGAAAGTCCTGCTCTGGTGAGTTTTGTGGAGTCCATCGTGAAGGAACGGGGTTAGATGGCTCTTCATGGAGTTATGGGGAAAGTGCAAAGACATAAAGCAGTGACATTGGAGTTTCTGTGGACTGATTCAGGAATTTAATTCCTTCCTTCAAAGTTTGTCATGTCAAGTTCTTGTGGACATGAAAGTTGTTTCTCAATCAATCCAAAGCAATGGAAGTGCTGGTTGGAAGAATGGACACGTTGGAGTCTACAGTGGCTAGTCAACAGGCTGTGAGTAATATGCGAATATTATGGGGTATGTTTGCTAAACAGCGCTAACATCACAGCAGCGCAATTATCATGTGATAAGTGATGTTATCGCGCGATAATGGTGCATTACCATGCGAGAATGTCATGTATCGCGCGATAACATCTCCGATGGTGTTAAGGCGCAGAGGGTAGAGTAGGGCTCACCAGAGGGCGAAAATAAGGGGTCAATGGGTGGAGAGCGAATGGGGAGAGGCTCCAGGCACACTAATGCTGTGAAATCAGTGTCTGAAAATTAACGCCAGTGAAAACCTTGCGTTAGAGGCACATTTGCAGGAGAGCGAAACCATTTCAGTCAGCAATGTACACAAAGGCAGGGAAATGAAGAAAAGTGATAGTAGTGAGACATGTGTAGCAACGGCATAGTGCCCAAGTACAAAAGGGCACGACGGTGAGGCTGCAAATGGGGTACAGGGGGCTGAAGGCAGAATGTGCAGTGGGGCAGCTGGGGCATAGGGTGGACTAGGCAGATGCATAGGTGGCACAGAGGAACACAGAAACAGCAAATCAGCAAGCCAGCAACTGACCAAGGTGAAACATGCCCACGAGTGTGTGTACCACAGTGTCCCAGGAGACAGTACCCAGCAGGTCCCCCAAAGGCCACATAACATTGACAGGTGGTGCCGGGGGGAAGTGCGGATGTCTATGTAGGCACCCCTACCCCAGATCCTACACCATAGGCAGCCGCCTATAGGCACACTGGATGGCCTTGGACTGCGCACTCCCAGCACTACCGGCATAAGGGCATGTCAGCATGGTGGGGGAAGGGTGCTGGTGGTGGAGGGGGCAGTGGCAGCTGGCACAGCAGAACAAGGCCAAGCCCTGTTTAGGTGGGTGCTGTTCAATGAAACAGACAAGGTCTGCCTGACGAACAGTAATGGTATTCCCAGGGAACAACCTGCTTCTGCAGCAACAGTTTGGTGCAGTACACATAGCCAGTGTGTTCAGGGGAAGAAGGTCACAGGTTCAAGTCCCAGCTGTGGCGCCTGCAAACCATGTCACTATATTTTACCCAGTACTAAACCATGGTAATAAAGAAGGAACTGTTATTGCAGATAAAATAAACACATCAGAAACGCCTATATTTTACCCTACAGAGTACATACACCATAAACATGTGCAGTCCCTAGAGCAGAGGTTCCCAACTGCAGTCCTGGAGGGCCAAACACCATTCAGGTTTCATGCTGTCCCCAAGAAATATGCTTGAGATGCATTTGTATGCACCGCCCCCATTGAATGCAAATGTATCACATGCATATTCATTAGGGACATCATGAAAACCTGAACCGTGTTTGGCCCACCAGGACCAGAGTTGGGAACCTCTGCCCTAGAGCAGCGGCCAACAGGGGCACATACACCCACATGCTCCACTATCCAGCGGCTCATGGAGAGTCAGGCTGTTGGGCCCTGCGCGGAGCAGCATCTACCAATACTAGCACCTGCATACCTTAGCAATGCCGTCTTAAACGTGGAAACAAGTTCCACATATATCAAAAGATTGCTATGAATAATGTCAGATAACAAATCCTAAGTTAAACACAATTTGTTGACAGCGATTCATTATAGCAACCTTTCTGATATCTGTGGAGTGTGTTTCAGTTTTTGTTTCTGACAGTGTTTAACACCTCGGGGAGTGACCCTAACAGTACTGAGTACCATAGCAATGCCTGCACTGTGCCCAGGACTGGTGTGGCGGCCAGGGCTGCCAACCACCTCTATATTTGCACAATGCTGAAATAGGTGTGGGAGTGTGTGTATGTCTATCCATTGTTTTGTGGCTGCCTACACCTTACACAGCTCACAATGCTTGCACAATTGCCCCTGTTAGCCTGCCAATTTGCATAATGTGGAGCAAAGTAATGTGGGTATGGGCCGGACAGGGCACTCTGGGCATGAATGCATCTGCATTGGGCAAAGGGCAATGGCTGGGAGATTGTAGTGGGCGACCACCACCTGCATGGACAGGGTGGCCACAGCATGTCATGCTGGGATGTCAGTCTCACTCTGACTGAGCGGTGACCATGGCACGTCTAGGTTCCTACATAGTGCTAGCCACTTTTGCTCTCAAGTGATATCTGTGAGTTCCCATTCCTGGGGCCCAATCACTGACACAGCTGCTTGGTGTTTGTGCTTACATCCCACCTCTGTGGGCACATAGTTCCTCTAGGAATATGCACTATGTGCTGGCTAGCAGACTGTCTGCAGTTCATATCTGTATGGCTGGAACACCTTGCAGGGTGCAGCAGGTGCAGACTGACTGCAACCTCTGCTGGTGAATGTCAGATGGTGGGGGTGGGGCCAGAAGCAGCTGATCTGACCAGGCCTACAACCTGTCTGCCATTGGCCCTGTCATAAGTAGTCATCTGCATCAACTGCCCATTTGCCAACAGGACAGGGGTTACTGGTCCTACAGGCTGTCATCATGTACCTCTTTGCAACCATGGAGAGTGTGGGTCTGTTGGTGGCAGATCATGTCCCCTACCCTGACCCGAGAGGGCGGATTTCTATGTACATCATCATTATGTGAATCCAGACACACCACTGCCACAAAAACCAGTGACCATGGCAAGCACACATCAGATGCACTATTGTGAGTACAGCATGGTCCACAAGGGACAGACATGACTGCAAATACAAACGGACACAAAAAGGTCATAGGCATGCCTGCAAAGAATATCTATCACACACTAGCAGTGACTGAGACCTACAGCAAAGCCTACCTCAACCATCCTGGGTACTGTGGACCTGGTGCTGGCCACCCCCCTCACCCTTAGAGTGAGCAAAGAACACACAAAATGGCGTGGGCTGTAGGTACTCTGTGCCATTAACATGCACGGTCAGTACCCCCTACCAAGCTGACATGCCGTAGAGATGCAAACCCCATCTGGTGAGCAGGTGTAGACTGCTGTTCTGCATGTGATTTGCATGATGGGTAGTATTGGTTATATCCTATCCTGGTGACCACAGCAGACAGTTTGTTTGGTGACCTGCACTCTTTCTGTACCCAGCCATTTGTCTGTTGAAGCTCATATTAATGTAGCAATGACCTCAGTTCCAGAGATCATGGGTTCAATCCCACAGTGGGTTTCCTTCAGTAAGACTGGTCAGGGCAACTCCCTTTTATGCCTGTAACAGTCAGACATATTTATGAAATCAGTTTCCCAGGCAAAAACACCCATACCTCAGTTGGCTAACCTAAGGCCCTGTAAAGTGCCTTTGCTGTGGTTTTACCTATCCCGGAAAGCACAGCAGAATGTTTGTACTGTGACCTGCAGTTGTAGTGTAGCCAGCCATTACTCTGATTAGAGCTGTAGAGGCATAGCACACTGGTTAATACATTGACCTCCCAGCTGGCAGTCATGGATTTGATTCCCCAGTGCCATGACATCACAAAGAGTATCTGAGGCTGTTTTTTTCCCTTGGCTGTAACAGTCAGACACATCTCTGTAGTCTGTGGTTCAAGCGAAATACGTCCTTACCCTAGTCCTGTACCCTAAGGTGGCTCAGAGCGTGGCCTGGCAGAAGGCGTGTCACACTGCGCCATAAGCTAAGGCACCCTACGTTGTGGCTGAGGCCCAAACGCTGGAAAGCCTGCAACGCCGTAACGCAAAGAGCCAGGCACCAATTCAATGAAATAAATGGTTCCATTGCTCCGATATTGGGCGGATGGTGAATGTAAACATGCCTCATACCATTTCCGGGCCGTATTACTGCGCTGGTATGGATGTTTCCGTGTACCGGATGTGGGAATTCCACGTGTGCTGTGCGCCGTAGTAGTGCGAGCTAGCGCACATTAGTGCGTGCCACGGTGTATGCGTGATGTGTGACATCAAGCCATGAACATCACAAAAAATGGACAGGCATTCCAGGAAGCCAGCGTTTACCAGCAGGGAGCTGAAGATGCTTGCCAAACTTATTTGCACAAGGCAGAGGCGCCTCTTCCCTGGCCCCTCCAAACGTCAGGACCTTGCCAGGGTGAAGAGGGCATGGGGGCGCCTCACCTGGCGCTAGAATACAGCTGTAGACCACCCATGTGAAATAAGTGTATGGTGACAGGGGCAGTTGCGCAACACAATATCCAGCAATCATCACACATCATACATGCAGAACATGGTAGAAATACCAGTCTGTGGGCCAACCTGTGACCAATGTAGGTGCGTATGCTGATTGTGCAAGTCTGCCTTATCCCTAGGAGCCCTCAGACCTGATTACAGAGGTCTGTTATACATCCTGGTGTTATGGTACCTGTGTCTATTCCAGTTTCACAGATCTGCCCTATCCCCAGGAGGCCTTAGACCTGGTTACAGAGGTCCAATATTCATCCTGGTGTTATGGTATTTTCCCCTGTTGATGTGTCTAAGCCACCCTATCCCCAGGAGGCCTTAGACCTCATTCCAGAGGTCTATTATTCATCCTGGTGTTATGGTAGGTGCTGCTGTTGATCTCTTTAAGTCCACCCTATCCCCAGGAGGTCCTAGTCCTGACCACAGAGGTCTGTTATACATCCTGGCGTGCTGGTACCTGCGTCTGCTGATGTGTTGATGTCCACCCAATCCCCGGGAGCCCCAAGACCTGATTACACAGGTATATCATATATATCCTGGTGTTATGGTAGGTGTTCATGCTGATGTGAGTAGGTGTGGGAAACACCCAGGTGTGGTCCGGACCACACAGAGATCTCAGAAACACGTAGACCCTGGTGTGGGTCATAGAGAAGGGCAGACATGTAGATAGACCATTGGGGAGGATATGCTGTGTGAGAGAGTGGACAACCCTCACAACGTATATGATCCACCAGACATATACTCCAGGTAGATGGGGTCCTGAGGGTAGCCCCACCTGCATACGTAGAACTGTGCACACATGGCACAGTGCAGGGCACACAGGACATGGCAGAACCCATGTGTGGTGAATGGTGTTAGTGCACACCCCCCCCCCCCACATACCTCCGTGAATTGGTAATGCACATGTGTCCAAGATGGCCACATGGGGGACAGGGTACCCATAGAATGACAGGGACAAACAATGGACATGGACACAGAGGTAACAACCAGGTAAGATGTTTTTATTTATGTACAATATAAACAAAGAACCACCAATTGCAAATACAATCCAAATATCAAAAACACAATGCAATCACTAATAACTCACCATAACTAAGAAATATCAAATATATAAAATTCCTATTGTAAATAAATTCACTAAACTCAAAAATCAATACAGATACATAAAAAATATAAATTAAATATTTATTAAACATACAAAGAATATTTCATAAATAAATGTACATCAGACACCGTCATTGTTCATACACAGCAGAAAAATAGTGTATTATGATACTTCATAAGCAGCATCTGCCTAACACACCAATTCTCTTAACAAGTATTAAATATGTCACAATCATTTACGTATAAACAACCCCCCACACACAGAACAAAACTATAAAAAATAAATAGACTCCAAAAAATTTGACAAAAACAACATACAACAACCATACTCTAATCATAAAAACCTCATAAGAACAATACATACAACCCTTTGGATATCAGAACAACTTTTATCATCTCTAGCATCCTCCTTATTAGTCTTATCTCCGTTCCAGCAACATGTATCGGAACTGACTATGGCTTATGTTATAATAGAACCAAAATGTAACAACTCCACTGAAGATCTCTCCAACGAAGCAGAAATGAACTTGATACTGTCATCATGTACCTCTTTGCAACCATGGAGAGTGTGGGTCTGTTGGTGGCAGATCATGTCCCCTACCCTGACCCAAGAGGGCGGATTGCTATGTACATCATCATTATGTGAAATTATTTTACATTTAATGGCCAGTTTTACCATCAGACTGAGGGGGTATCGATGGGTGCCACAGTTGCGCCGTCAGTAGCTGGATTGTATGTACACCATTTTGAGGAGACTGTTGAATCACAATCTGTATATTGGTCTTCAGTAATTAAATGGTTTCGATATATAGACATTTTTTTCATTTGGCAGGGGACGAATGATCATCTAAACGAATTTTTAGATTGGTTGAATCATCAGGACCCACATTTACAATTTACTCCTGAGATATCAATGAGGGAGGTGCATTTTTTGGACATTAGGATTATGCTACAGGATGATAAGTTTCATACATCCATTTTCTCGAAACCTACTGACCATAATAGTTTGTTGGATTACACTAGTTTCCATCCTCGGCATATACGTGATAATATACCTGTGGGACAATTTTTGCGGTTATTTTTGTGTTCCTCTAAGGGGGAATATTTGGAACAAGCACAGCATATGAAATGGAAATTTCAAAGGCGGGAGTACTGTAGGGATTATAAGGTTTAGGGATATGTTCCTGGTTCATAATCACTCAATGGCCTTTATTCTGCTCTAATAAAAATATGTCAACCAAACTACTATATTGTGGACAAAGAAAAAAAAAACCCAGGCCAGCATAAGGATATCATAAACCTTAGCAGAGTGTATGCCTGGACTAAAGAGTCCATGCAGAGGCTTTGTGCAGAGGGCACGTACACAGGAAACCATGCAAAAAAGTATAAGCTGAGCCGTTAGTCCTGAAGACAGTAGATGGTTTTGACAGTTGGTGAGTATAAGCAAGACAGAGAGGCCTGGGGAATGTTGAAACAGGAACATACAGGGGACAGAAAGGTCAATGACAGGAAACAGAAGGAGGGAGGAGGGGAGAGGACCCAAAGAGGAATGGATTTGGAAACTGTATGTATACACGGAAGCAAAAAATGTATATATGTAACATGATTATTGTACTCGGGGGAGGAGGAATTCTGGAGGTGTCTGGTGTCTGATGACTGACAGAAGCTCTCCTCTCCGCTGCCTGTATTGTCCATCAGTTATCTAATAAACAGAGATTCTGATTGCACCTGTACTGACTTTTGGATCTGGACTATACAGGAAATTAGTGATAATTAGTAATCGGTCTTTTGTGAGTAACAGGGCCTCACAATTTGTGCCGAACACCCGGGATTGGGGTACGGGTGGGTCTTTATGACCAAGATACAAATTTAAAGATTTGGATTCCCCTCAAGAAAGAAGAGGGAGGTACGTTCCCGGTCCATAGTAGAGACCGGAGGAAAAGAAGTGAGTGACAGATTCCCTAGGATGACGGCGGCTGTGAAGACGGCGTCGTGAGTATAACTATTTTTAACCAAGCTTGGTAAGTGTTGTTTAAGTTTTGTTTTGTTATATGAATAAAGTGTAAGAAAAATTGGCTGTTATAAACTGGGACTGAATGATAAGTGTTTGAGACTGTACGTGTCATCTGACACGAAGCGTGTGTGTGTTCTTGCTCACGGTTCCATACCTTCGCGAGGAGATTGGCTGGGCTTGAACGAAGCAAATTCTTGTTTGAAAGGTGTCCTGGACATTTCGTGCACTTCCTTCCTCTGTAAATAAAGAGGTTGGATATTGAGATCCTTAAATAAAAGGTTGCACGTAGGAATCATATCTCTGTTTAGGAGAAAGAAAGATGGCAATCAGGACATAATGGTAAATCAAGTTTCCCCAGTGACTCCGGTCGAACGGATGATGAGAGATAATCCCTTATTAGGAAAGGAAATATTGAAAGTTTGCCTTAAATGGGCAAAATGGAGCGCTGCTCCTGGAACTCCTCTCGGCTGGCCACCGGAGGGGTCCTTTGATGGTCGTTTAGTAAAAATTAGGGATTATGTTCTATTCCACAAGACTGGGGCTAGTCAGCTGAAACACTTAAGGTACATTTCCATGTGGATGAAACAGGTAGATCCAAACACCCTCAGTAGTGATGATCCACCCTCCTATTGGACGACAGAGAGTCGTACAATGGCAGCGATAGGTTATGCAGACCCTTCCATAGATCTAGACACCAAGGAGACAGAATTAGAGGACAGACCTAAAGATAAAATTAAAGATAAAAGACCAGCAGAAACATACAAGGAAAGAGTTAGATACTGGGATGAGATAAAAACGGCATCTCTTATTGAGACTCCCCCATGTAATCCAATATATCCCCATCAGGAATTGGAAGACATAATGCGAAATAATAACTCCCAACCACTTAGAAGATCCCGGTCTGCATCTCCCCGCTGGGAACAGCATACGGGATGGGTCCAGGTAGCAGGTAAATTACATTTGACCCCTGATCCAATCCCTGAGCCCCCAGTGTGTGACCAGTTGTTGCTGGGAGCCACAGGAGGTAATCAATCCCAAGTACAGTCCACTCCCTCTGTCCTTGACTCCATTAATTGCGATAAGTTTCCCGTGATATCAGCGGACAAATTCCCTGGTAGTATTGATTTATCAGAAGGTCAATGGGATCTTGATCATTTTTCTAAACAACCATGTGAAAGTAGGCAGAATGTTAGGAACCGGACGACCAAAGCCCATGATTATCACTTACTGCCCATACAGAGTTCCAAAGAAGCAGTTCAACCTAAGAAAACCCCCGCAGATTTTGTTTTTAATGAAGAAGGAGGTGAAGGTTTCTATGTATATCATTGGAGTTCTAACTTACATGGGTGGACTACAGCCTGTGCCCCGCAAATGAGAATTTGGCCAGAACAAGGGTCACTGAATACTACAGATTTAAACCTTGCTCGTAGATGTATCCGTGGAGGGGAGGGGGATCCACAATGGGACTATAAACTGATACAACAAAAGAAAACTGTTTCCGTTTTTCCTTTGACCTTCAAAGTAGAGGTTAAGAGCCCTGCAGGATAATGTGGTATTCTGGGCCAGTGGTTGCCAGATTGCAACTTGGGAATGGTTTAAATCCTGAGTGAATAAGAAGTTAATCATGTTTGGATTTTGTTCTGATTGTTATGCTATTAAGCAAAATTAAAAGTTAAACAGGGATTTTATATATTATGGCAAGCACCTCATGGAGGTCGAGGTTGGCTGTAACGCTCAGTGATTTGCTTTGAAATAACTTAAAAGGGAAGTGTTTGCATTCCAGATGTCCACCAGTCTTTTTCATGAAAAAAGTAAATGTCTGCTTCCCCGAACTGTAAGATTCAAGGTAAATTACTGTGTTATTAAGCTCTGAACTGATGACTGATGAACAGGCCAGTGACATCATGGGCGTTCACTCATCTTCCCAGTTTTATTTGCTACGATATTGGATTTTAGGATACATTCACCTGTTTTTAAAGTTATGTGTTAGTGTCCAGAGCAAAAGTGTACTTTGTTTTGGAAGTCTTTTAAATTTCAGTTCCAGGAGTTCAGTCTTTAGTTGCTGTTTAGAATGAGCACATATATCCATTCAAAACTACACCAATTAAGTTGGTGGGACTGGGACACTGTTTAAGAATCTAAATTTATATTTTCTGCCTCCCATTTGTTTGCCACAATACTGACTTTTAACAATTGTTTTAGAAGCAGGATTAGCTGTTGTGTGCGAACAGCAATCCCAGAGCGCAATCCAAGAAGAAGAAGAGGGGAGGGAAAACAGCATTCTTTTGTTTGTGCTTGCAGAATTTCAGGCAACTGAATTGGTGGAGTGAGTGAAGGACATTCTGATAAGAAGTTATTTCAGATCTAATGCAGCACACCTGTGGACAACAGCGACCCCTACTGCAACTACATAATGCTGACTTTTGTGTGACCTTTTGAACTGGTTCAAGCTTGTTTGCAATTTATGTAGAATGGTATAATGGTATAAACAGTATTGTGTGTTCTCTCCTTCTGCTCTCTCTCTGAAGAGTGGCAAGTGTCTGCTGCATTATGTTTTAAATGCTATCATGTATCCAGGAATATCAGGATTTCACTGCTGTTGTACTTAATCCTTTTTATGCCGGGAAGCTAGTGTATCAGGCTCTATTTCTGCTCTTTGGCTCTCTAAGCCATGCTTTAGACTTACCTCTTTAAGGCTACTTTTGAATAAGTGATTCCCACATTGTCTATTTGATTTGGCTAATTACATTAGAGAGGTTCGACCAGAGCCTCCGTGATTTCCCTTGCAGGGCTTCGGATCACGTTCCAAGAAATTGCTGATTGGGTGGCTACTACACAGTCTATATCCAGCTCGCCATTGTCAACTTTATTTTTCATAGGGACTACTTATATATATATAAAAAAAAAAAACTGTGTCTGTGCATCCTGAAATTGCTCTACTTTCACAGGACCTCACATTGTCACTGCACTTGGACTCATGTCAGTCAGTTGAAGGTTTCTCCAACTGTCACCTCTGTTTGATCTACTTCCTTCCTGTATGAACTGTTGTTGACCAAGATGATTGCTGCCAAACCTGCTCCTTGGGACACCATCTGTTTTCTTCATCCTGATGGACAATTAGTTTTACTTCTGCATGTTCAAAATACAACCCACATCTTCAAAGACATTCTCACTTCAACCCTGCCTTGAACTGAACTATTATCGGGACATTCTGCTGAACCTTTTGATACCCTTGTGTTCTCCATTGCTATTAAACGTAGGTTAGATGCTGGACTTCCTTGGTACCTTTCCAGACCCCTGCCATAACTGCTGAACTTGGTATGGCTATACGCCGTCTGCAATGCTTACTGTATGTTCAAATGAAAGCTGTTATTGATTCTATTAGTAAGTTGTCAGAGTCATTAGAGCAAAATACACAAATGAATCTACAAAATAGACAGGCACTAGATTTGCTCCTTGCTTCTGAAGGAGGCCTGTGATTTTTTTTTTAATGCCACTAATTGTTGCACGGTCATAGCGAATCATTCAGTGTTTGTGCTTAATGCTATGGATAAAATACGCCACCTGTCAGATTTACATATGGATGACTTTAAGGAAGGACTGAATGTAGGTAATTGGTTCTCAACCCTTACCTCCTGGTTTCACTCGCTAGGTGCTGGCCTAAAAGGCCTTTTAATTTCTGCTGGCATCTTTTTAATTTTTGCCTTGTCCTTTTGTTGTATTGTTTCTCTTGTCATCTCCTGTTGTAAGAAACAGTGTACCAAAGTGTCCACCTCCCTTATGCCTGTTCAAACATGCCATACACATGTGAATGTTTCTTATGCTGCGGTCCCCACTTCTGAATTCTCTGACTTGGTCTTATCTCCTCCACAATAAAAAAAAAAATGGGTGAATTGTAGGGATTATAAGGTTTAGGGATATGTTCCTGGTTCATAATCACTCAATGGCCTTTATTCTGCTCTAATAAAAATATGTCAACCAGGGGGGCGGAGCTTGCTGCCGAACGGAACGGTCGCATAACGCGGAGGCTCAGCAGAAACCCACCAAGAATCCTTGTAGAACTCGGGGGCAGCGGCACCGGGAGGCCTTGAGATAGTACCGCGGGGCTCCCAAACATGTCGGGACCCAAACCGACACGCCTTGAATATTCGGGCGCAACAAATGCCAGCATGAAACGCTCTAAAATGGAACCCCCCCTCTCCTCAGAAAATGGTGCCTGCCAGCGAGGGGCCTGAAGCCTTTCAAGAACTACTAAAGGAGATCCGTGGGGTAAAGGACTTGGTTAAAGCTAACGGGGACTCTCTGAACATTGTCCATGAGGATATCGCCGCGCTGCAAAGCAAAATTGAGGGAATCTCGTTGCGGCAAGAGAAAGTGGAAGGCATTTTGGCAGCACACGGGGCCCGACTGGAAGTGGTGAGCAAATTAGAAAAGCAGCTTCGAGCCCTGCAGCGCGACGTGGAAGACGGCAACAACCGTGCCCGGCGAAATAACTTGCGGCTACTTGGCATCCCTGAAGGGGCTGAAGGTAAAGATATAACCACCTTCCTGGCTAAACTGATCCCCTCGATCCTGAAGATAGAGTTTGAGAAAGATCTGGAAATTGATCGCGTCCACCGGGTCCCCTCTTATGCCACGCTCCACACTAGGATGCCACGGCCTATCATCTTCAGTCTTTTCCGATATCCTCAGATATCACAGATCATGGAGGCGACGCGGAAACAGGCGCCTTTAGACTTTGAAGGGAGCAAGTTATCCTTTTACCCGGATATGGCAAAGGCAACGGTTGATCGACGGCGGAAATTTTTGGCGCTCAGACCGCGCCTTCAACAACTCCAGGCACGCTTCGGCATCATGTATCCTGCCAAGATGCGTGTAACCCTTCACAATCAAATGAGATCGTTTGAAGATCCGGACAGCCTTATCGCATATCTGGAAGACAAAGAAGCTGCTCAGATGCGCTGAGGGACCTAGTGAAGAAAGGGACAGTAGCACGTCCACGTTGTCCGGAGATGGAGAACCCTACATCGTAGTGGAGGACTCTACCCTGAGGGGTTGAGAGGGTACCAAAGCTACTTAGATAATAAAATGCTGCTATTGTTTGTATCTAACATGTTAGAAGTAGTGGTTCACAATTTGGCTCTGGGTCCGCTGTGTGGAGCGGGAGAGGGATTCTTATCTAACTGGAGTGAGAGCTGCGTGTGGCAATACAATGGTGCTGTTTACTCTAGGTAGATCTTTTGGGTCGGGTTTCTCTGGCCTATTCTGTTTGGGGTCAGCTTCCCAATGATTTCTGGGGATGTAGCCGCTCCTCCAGGGTACGCATTTAATAAGATAACGCTTGTGATATTTTTTTTTTTTTTTTTTTTAACTTTTATTTTCATTTTGCAACAAACAAACAAACAAAAAAAAACAACACACCAAAGGAGACAAAACAAGTATACAATAAGGAAAAACAAACCCTATTACCCCCACCCCCCTGCTTCTTCTCTAAGTCGACAGTATCAGCATGTGAGCGCTTCCAAACAACAGTGATTGTACATCAAAACGAACATAAATAGCATCTGCGATACAGAATAATCATGTGACAGAGATTTATACAAATTTAAACAGTCAGATGAGAGCATTTAGCGGTGTGAACATAGTCATTGAGCATCTTCCATTTAGACAGATGATGGGGGGTCTGAACGGAAGAAGCAAACATACGAGGTATTTGTTCATATTTGCTGTAAAGACAGACATGATTCCACCATTCATTGGGGCTCAGATGGGAGCTATTTTTCCAGTATTTCGTAATTAGGGAAATAGCAATGCCCAACATAAAGTCTAAAAGGAAGTAAGCCGATTTTGGAAGAGAGGGGATCCCCGCAGCTGAGCGGAGTCCCACTATCCTCCAAGACAGGGGCTCCTGAAAGTGCAAAATAGATTGGATACGACCCCAGACCCGACGCCAGTAATACTGCAGTGTGGGACATTCATACATAACATGAGTTAGTGAACCAAAGGCCGCATGGCATGTCCAGCATTTATTGCCCTGGGAGGTGTTCCATTTGGCTAATCTGTCAGGAGTATAGAAACACCGGTGGGCTAGAAAGAAGAGTGTCTGAGTGAGTGAGGCGGATCTGGAGACCCGTGTCACTCTACTCCAGACATGGCTCCATTGCTCCGGGGTCAAAGTTACATGCAGTTCCCGCTCCCATGCTTTCTGTGCAATAGGGGTACCTCTATTTACAGCAGTACTTAAGGTTTTGTAAAAGTTAGATGCTACACCCGATGAGCTCCCGATAGATCGGATAGTCTCCGACAAGTCTTGGGTAGGGGATTCCGATGGCGGGAGCACCTTAGCACTCCGAAGACAATGCTGTAGTTGCACCAACTGAAAGTAGTGTTTCGCTGGGAGACCAAATTCAATTTGCAATTCACTAAAAGTTTTCCAGCGACCATCATGGAACAACTGGGTAGGGGTCCAAATGCCCCTAGTGTACCAGGGGCTCCACGCCATCGGTTTATTTTGTATTTGAAATCGAGTATTGTACCAGAGCGGGAGTCTGTCTAACGGACAGAATCGGGAGTCTAGAGATTGAATAAGAGTATTAAAGGCACCTAAAGTGTCTAAAAGCATTGGTGGATAGTGGGAGTCTGATGGGAGAGTCATACCAGGGAGAGAAGTAAGAGGAAACGGTTTGCAAAGGTTCTCCTCTATATCTAGCCACACAGGTCTACTCGGTGCTAGATCTTCCAGCCAACGAGCGCCTTGTTTGAGAAGAAAAGAGTGGTGATATTTCAGGAAATCAGGGAATCGGACACCCCCATTGTCCTTATCAGCTTGCAACTTATGCTTCGCTATCCTAGGTGTCTTGTTTTGCCATAAGTATCTAGTCAGAAGGCCCTCTAAATCTTTATATGTACGTCGAGGTAGGAGACAGGGCAACATTTCTAAAATGTAATTCACTTTAGGAACAATCATCATTTTTATGGTTTCTAGGCGACCCCACCAGGTAAGTGTTAAAGGAGTCCAACGGTGAGTAAGCGCCCGGACTTTAGAGGTTAAGTCTTTGGCATTAAAGGAGATAGCATCTTCCAAAGGAGAGCAATAGTGGACCCCAAGGTATTTGACCATGCGAGGTTGCCATAGAAAGGGAAAGGATTGCATATCTGCTTGATGAATTAGAGAGTTTAATGGGAAGGCTACCGATTTGGTCCAATTTATCTTATACCCCGAGAGTTGTGAATATTTACCGATTTGCTCTAGGACAGCCGGCACCGAGTCTAAAGAGACAAAGAGCATAAGGTCATCAGCATATGCTGAAATTTTGATTTCCCTATGAGAGAAGGGGACTCCATGAATCTCCTCCGATTGCCGGAGTAGTAAAGCTAAGGGTTCGAGTGCAAGATCGAAAAGAAGTGGAGACAGTGGGCATCCCTGACGAGTACCGCGTTGAAGGGGAAATGGCTGAGACTTTAAAGCATTAGCACAGATACTGGCTGTAGGCTGTGCGTACATGGTGTGGAGACAACGGAGAAAACCTTCTCCGAATCCGTACCAGCGGAGAGTTGCAAACAGGAAAGGCCATTCTAAGCGATCAAAGGCCTTCTCAGCATCAAGTGAGAGGCCGACAAATGGTCTATCAAGATTAACTGCGGTAGTCAGTACATGACATAGAGTCCGAGCATTGTCAGCGGTTGATCTACCGGGAATGAAACCGCATTGATCTGGGTGTATCAAAGTAGACATCCTATCAGAGAGCCGGGTGGAGAGAATGGTGGCAAATATTTTATAGTCCGCATTTAGGAGGGAAATTGGACGATAATTGGCTGTTAGTTGCGGATCTCTCCCCTCTTTCTCCAAAACTATTACATTTGCCATAGAAAAGGACCCAGCAGGAGATCCCTCCTCGGCCAGAGCAGAAAAATAAAGTTTCAAAACTGGAGCTAAGTCAGCGTTAAAGGTTTTGTAGAATTCAGCAGGGAGACCGTCCGGGCCGGCAGCTCGACCTGTGGCACATCTCTTGAGAGCAGAATGAATTTCTGATAAAGTGAATGGTTTGTCCATGGCCTCTCTATCTTCGTCAGATAGGGTCGGTCGTTGTACCCCTGAGAGCAATCGTTCAAATACTTCTGGCTCAAAATCACATTCAGATTGATAAAGCCGAGTATAAAAATCACGAAAGAGTTCTAAAATTTCTGTATCGTTAGTGACCAGGCCCCCCCCCCCGATGGATTACGGAGAGCGGTAACACGCTTGGCTTCTTTTTGACCTTTCAGGGCATTCGCTAATAGTTTGCCAGCACGGTTATTTTCCCGGTAATACAACCCTTGTTGTGATTCAATATTTTTAGCAGCAGCAGTATATAAAAGCTGATTGTATTGAAAGCGGAGGCGTTGTAAACGGAGTAAAATACATGGGTCAGTACGGGACGTAAGGAGACGCTCCCCAGCTTGTATCTGTTGCTCTAGAATCAGTAAGTGCTGCTTTCTTTGTTTCCCCTGTCGAATTTGGTAGCTGGTTATAGTAGCACGGATAGATGCCTTAAAACCCTCCCACCAAGCCCAGCTCGCTGTGTCATGGGGTGAGTTAAAATGAAAATAATCTTGGATAGCGGCCTTTATGTCAACCTGAAAATCCTTTTGATCCAGTAGGGATCTATCAAAAAACCAAGCACGGGGATGATCATCTCGCGTAGTGACATGCAATGAAAAAGACATGGCAGCATGGTCAGAAATATGAAGAGGATGAGTCCTAGCCGTGTCCACTTGAGAAATCAGTGCTTTGGAAATGAGAAAAAAATCTATTCTAGATTGTGAGTGATGGGGGGCAGAAAAAAGGTGTACTCTAAGTCGGAGGGGTGAAGCAGCCTCCATATATCTACTAGCGCAAGGTCTTGCATTAGAGCTGTAAGGGTAGCAAGACTCTTGGGTGGGCTACTCGTTCTGGGCGGTTGTCTATCTATCAAAGGGTCTAGCACTTGATTAAAATCGCCACCAAGTATTAATGGAGTATTGGCAGAGGCCTGTGCCAACTGCGCAATACTTGCATAGTAAGCAGGGTTATCCACATTCGGAGCATAAATACAAATACACGTGAATTCACTATCTCCAACCTTAAAATGTGCACGGGTCCATCTACCCTCCTTATCAGAGCTAGTATCTATTACAGTAGCTTGCAAAGACCTCTTAACCAGAATGGCCACCCCACACCGTTTGGAAACGGCGGGAGAATAGGCAGCCACCAGATAAGGTTTAGCATTGAGTTTCAGTGTTTCAGCGGAATTTAGATGCGTTTCCTGAAGAAACACTAAATCAGCATGCTCATGATTAAGATAGCTAAGAATTTTCTTTCTTTTGATTGGACTATTGATGCCTTTTACGTTAAGTGATAAGATCTTACATAAGGCCATTGAGCAAGGTTAAAAATTCTGAAAGAGAACATGATAGCGCACATAAGTTCACAATGTCCCTCATAGTAACTGTATCTGGCTGTACACATGACATGATAGAAAATAAGCTAATGTAATACAATGAAGCGCCCCACATTAAAAAATAAGAACCGCAGCGCGGTAGAGAAGAAGCAGAACCCCAGAAATTACTGGCGACCATGTGTCTGCGGGGAGAAACCCCAGAGAAGGCCGAAATTGAAAACATATAACCTGTATAACTGTGCGTGCTCCGAATCCAACCGAGGCACACATCATGGAGGGATAGAAGACCAAGTAAGTCATATAAAGACAGAAAGAAAAGTCCAGGCAGTCTCTGTGCTTGGCGATGACCACCACGTCGGGCCCTTCAAAATGGCGGACAGAGCCGGCAGATAATAAGTCCAAGTTGTTGGGTTAACGCATCTGCTCTGCTTCTTTGGAGTCTAAAAATGTTGATAGTAGATCAGGATCTTCGAATGTCCTAGTTTGGTTGTGGAGAGTCACTCGGAGCTTCGCTGGATACAACAGTCCAAAGCGAGCCTGTAGCTGTTGAAGTCGAGGGCGAAAAGCAAGAAGCCTCTTCCGACGGTCCACTGTGGGCTTTGCCAAATCAGGGAAGAAGGAGACTTTATGACTTTCAAACTCCAGATGACGATTCGCCCGGGCAGCATTTAGAATTTGTTCCACTTGTTGATATCGTAGTAATCGAAAGATAATAGGCCGGGGGGTCGTACGGTTGAGCGCCATATGGGTAGGAACACGATGTGCTCGATCAATTTCCAGGTCTCTATGAAATGTGATCTTCAACAAGGAGGGAAGAGTTTTGAGCAAGAATTCTCTGATATCTCCTGCTTCCGCCCCCTCCGGTATTCCAAGGAGCCTCACATTGTTGCGACGGGCGCGATTATTGCTATCTTCTAACTCTTTTTGAAGATTCTGTATCTGGCGCTCAGCCTTGTCCAGTTTGACCAAGCGCACCGCGTGCGAGTCGAGGACCCCCGCCATGTTGTCCTGCCGTAATGAAAGGCTTTCAAGTCGGTCCTGGAGCACACCGAAGTCTTCTCGCATGGCTCGAAGCGCTTCTCCGTTGGACTGCACCAGTTCCTTCACTCCGCGTATTTCCTCTAAGAGCTCCTGATGCATTTCGGGGTTTTCCCGAAGTGGAACCATCTTCTGTGGGGAAGACACCTCTGTTTTGGAGCGTTTTCCGTGTGAAGAAGAAGGAGACCCGAAGTCCAAGCGCGCTGGTTTATGGGCCGCCATCCCCCCCGAGGTACCCCGGTAAGTTCGGAGCAAAAAATTGAGTTTATGTAGGTATTAAGTCAGGATTCTGAGTAGGCCTCTCGGGAGCTTCAGCGCGAAGCGTCTAACCCGCTGGACATCAGGCTCCGCCCCCCTGTGATATTTTTTTTTTTTAATGATGTTCGGGCACTGTCATGGGTTGGTGGGTACTGTTTGGGCTATTTTAGACCGAAACGGTCGCTTCTTATTAGGTTGGATGCCTGTTTTAGACTTCAATATGGATCATATATTCGTAGTTGCTAATGCTTTCCTGTAAAATACTTTCCCTAAATGTCAAAGGGGTGAATAACCCAATCAAACGGAAAAAGATTATAGAATACGCTCGACATGAGAAAGCTGACATCTTGCTGCTGCAGGAAACACATTTAAATTTATTGGAGACCTTAAAACTCAGTATAAAGCCTTTTGTGGTGATTGCCTACTCCTCTGCAATTAGGAAAAAGAATGGTGTAGCCATCCTAGTTCGGAAGTCCTTAAAAGCGAATATTGTGCACACCCGATCGGATGTTGAAGGAAGGTGGACCAGGGCCTTACTCCAGATAAAGGGAGGGGAGTTAGATATTATTTGTCTTTATGCCCCCAATGCAGATGACCCTAAATTCTTTGCTACACTGGCTGAGGAAATACACCTTAATAGTGGACAGCCGTTGATTATCGGTGGGGACTTTAATCAGGTACTTGATCCACTGATTGATAGACGTCCGCCGCGCACTTCTCAATCTTCTAAGGGCCATTTCATGCTGGCCCCTTTCGTCAAGGACCTCGCACTGGTGGATGTGTGGAGGCTTTGTCACCCTTCAGAATTAGAGTTCATGTACTTCTCGCCCCCCCCCCCCCATTCTTCCCAATCGAGAATAGATTTTTTTCTGGTCTCAAAGGAGCTAGTCCCCAGAGTGGTCGCGACAGCTATTCACTCCCAACATGTCTCGGATCACGCTGCCATTTTTATGGTACTGCAGGACGATCTGTCAGGAGCTGATTCCAACACTTGGGCTTTTGATCGAACCCTTCTCGATAACCAAGAATTCTGCTTAGAGATTAAAGCTGCTATAATTGAGTACTTTCAATTTAATTCATTGCAAGATACTGCTGGATGGGCCTGGTGGGAGGGGTTCAAAGCAGCGATTCGGGCGGTGATAACCAGTTTTAATATCCACCTAAGGAGACAGCGCAAGCAGCAATTGATCGATCTAGAGTGGCAGATCAAAGCAGGGGAACGACTGCTAACTCAACGCTCGGATCCATGTATCTTGTTATGGCTCCAGAGGCTTCAGTTCCAGTTTAACATGCTCTTATCTACGGAAGCCACCCGTAGTATTAAAGTGCAACAGGGAACGTACTACCGAGAAGGGAATAAGGCGGGCCGGTTACTAGCCTGTGCTTTAAAAGGTCAGCGAGAAGCTAAATGAGTCGCAGCTCTCCGAGAGTTACAGGGGCCCGGGGTGGCTGTGCGGGATCCTGAAATCGCTGAAATTTTCAAAGAATTCTATATGCATTTATATACGTCAGAGTGGGAATTTTCGCAGGAAGCTTTTGATCTATTAGTTTCAGGCATTCAGCGACCGGTGTTGAGTGACGAAATGAAAGCAGAGTTGGATCTACCTTTCTCGGCAGAGGAGATCACGAACGCAATCTCTTCGCTGGCTTCGGGTAAAGCTGCGGGCCCTGACGGACTTCCTACGGAATTTTATAAAACTTTTAGCAAAGATCTAGTTCCCTTTCTTTGCCAGTATTTCCAAAACTTAGTAGCGACTAAACCGCAAACAGGGGCCTTTGCTACAGCGAACGTGGGGGTTTTTGAAAAGGCAGGACGGGACCCACAACAGGCGGCTAACTATCGGCCCATATCTCTCTTAAACGTAGATTATAAAATCTATGCGACCGTTCTCTCCTGTCGTCTGTCGGGGAAGATGCCCTCCTTGATCCACTCTGATCAGTGTGGCTTTATTGCGGGTCGGTCAACTGCAGATAATGGTCGCCTTTTTTGTCACATCTTAGCGGGCGCGGAAAACATGGCCCAGCCCTTCGTGGGGCTCTCCCTAGATGCGGAGAAAGCTTTTGATCGGCTCAAATGGCTCTCCGGTGGTTTGGATTTGGAACAGGTTTCCTTAACTTTCTAGAGGTAATGTATACGAAACCGTTGGCAAGCATTTGTGTCAACGGAACGCGATCCCAACAGTTTCAGCTCTTTCGCGGTACCCGTCAAGGCTGCCCATTATCACCTATGCGGTTTAACTTAGCGCTGGAGCCACTTGCCCTTATCATAAGGCAGTCCTCGGAGATCAAGGGTATTGAAGTTGCGGGTATAGAAATCAAGCTGTCAGTGTACGCGGACGATCTCCTGTTGTTTATCTCTCCTGACTCGGTTTCCAAGGTCTTAGAACGGATTGATTGCTACTCGCAGCTTTCTGGATATAAAATCAATTGGACCAAATCAGTTGCTTTCCCATTGAACCGGTGGGTGTTTAAAGAGGATCTGATCAATTTCCCATTCATAAGGGAATCAAATATGATTAAGTATTTGGGGGTCTACTATCGCTATCCCCTCGAGGAAACTGTTCGCTTCAATTCTGCTGTGATACTCTCCACCGCCCGGGATCTGACCATGAAATGGTCTCCGCTAGTGCTCTCTTGGTGGGGGCGGCTTGAGACCATCAAAATGATGATTGTCCCGAAGATCAACTACATCCAAGAAATGATGCCTTGTCTCTTCCCGGAGCAAGCGTACCGGAAGGTTGAACGTGTGCTTAGTCAATTCCTCTGGAAACGGAAGGTCCCGAGGATTGCCTTATGGAAACTGAAGCTTAGTCGGGAGCAGGGCGGGGTTCGCTTCCCAGACTTCCAACTATATCATAGAGCCTTCCTCTTAAGACAGGGGTCAAGATGGATAGAGGGTGGTGTAGCCAGCAGACCGGTTTGGTTGGACACTGAAGAAAAATTTATGGATCCAGTCCCCTTGGGGCTCCTTCCGGGTATGGAGTTCCGACAGTGTGCACAATATCCTTATATGATAGTTGATACTCTTGAGGCTTTTGGTACCTTTATTCACGCCTATGGCCCAGACCTTTGCCCGGTTGCTCGATTACCTCTCTGGTATAATCCCCGCTTCAAAATTCAGAAGAGAACCATAAAGTGGAATCAGTGGTACTTTCGGGGCATTTGGACTGTTAATCAGCTCTTTAAGAGTACCCACTGGAAAGATTTTAATGAGCTACAGCAGGAGTTTGGCTTACCGCCTAAGTTTTACTTCCAGTGGATGCAACTTAAACACTGTTTACGAAGCTCAATGATGGATCCACAGGATGGGATAGGGGAGAAGGGGGTGGCTGAGCTGGTTCATGAGATTGTACAAGCACCTGGCATAGCGGCCCGCTTTTATAAAGGGATGAGTCAACTTGGTAGCCCGCAACCCTGCGTAGTCCAGCAACAGTGGGAGCGGGAGATTGGGATGACTCTGTCCACGCAACAGTGGGAGAGGTTCTGGGGCAAACAAATCCGAGTGTCTAAGTCAGCTTCGGTTACCCAGACCCTTTTCTTTTTTGCACACCGTGGTTTCTCTACCCCAGTCAAGGTGGCGAAATGGGATCGCAGTGCCAGTGCTCTCTGTTGGACTTGTCAAAGTCAGCTAGGCACCCTGATTCACACGGTGTATGATTGCCCGGGCGTGCAACTTTTCTGGACACAAGTTTGGGCTCAGATACAGGGTATTCTTCACTTCCAGGAACCCCTCACCTGGCAGGTTATTGCCTTGAGGTCTATAGCTAGACTTCCCTCTTTACACGGGGATGGTTACTTTCTTTTAGACTTCATGATGGGGCTGGCAATCCATTTGATCATGCGTAATTGGAAATATACTTCGAATTTACATATACAAGAATGGTGGAATCATGTTTATTTGTATAGCAAGTATGAACAAATGTTTCGGAAAGGGGCATCTCGTGTCAGCTCCAACTGCCCTAAGTGGAGACTGCTAAATGAATTTGTGCAGACTGCAAAAGTGTAGAGGTAACGGTTTTGGTCTCAATAGCCTCTATGTTTTGGACTGTGATGATCTTAACTTGCCCTGTATGCTATATTTGCTCTTGGATGTAATCATTGAGATCGTGTACCTTGGAGGAGGGGGTGGGGGGTGGGCGGGGGTGGGTAGGGGTTTTGTTATCTTTGTTATACTGTACTGTTCTGTTTGTTTTTGTTTCATGTGTTGTGTATTGGATAATCGAAAATAAAGTTATTAAAAAATATATATATATGTCAACCAAACTACTATATTGTGGACAAAGAAAAAAAAAACCCAGGCCAGCATAAGGATATCATAAGCCTTAGCAGAGTGTATGCCTGGACTAAAGAGTCCATGCAGAGGCTTTGTGCAGAGGGCATGTACACAGGAAACCATGCAAAAAAGTATAAGCTGAGCCGTTAGTCCTGAAGACAGTAGATGGTTTTGACAGTTGGTGGGTATAAGCGAGACAGAGAGGCCTGGGGAATGTTGAAACAGGAACATAGAGGGGACAGAAAGGTCAATGACAGGAAACAGAAGAAGGGAGGAGGGGAGAGGACCCAAAGAGGAATGGATTTGGAAACTGTATGCATACACGGAAGCAAAATATATATATATGTAACATGATTATTGTACTCGGGGGAGGAGGAATTCTGGAGGTGTCTGGTGTCTGATGACTGACAGAAGCTCTCCTCTCCGCTGCCTGTATTGTCCATCAGTTATCTAATAAACAGAGATTCTGATTGCACCTGTACTGACTTTGGATCTGGACTATACAGGAAATTAGTGATAATTAGTAATCGGTCTTTTGTGAGTAACAGGGCCTCACAGTTCCCACATTCAGTGATCAATAGGGCCCAAAAAAGGGCATCCAATGTCCATCGGGAATGGTTGTTTTTACGATCACGGGATAAGAGTGAACCGTCTTTGACATGTGTGTTACCTTTTTCGGCCCAAGCTAGTCATATACGTGATGTCATTTTGGCCCATTGGAATATTTTTTGTGTGCACCCTATTTTTACAACTCCTCCGTTTTTTTCTTTTTGGAGGGGTAAAAATTTAAGGGATTTGTTAGTTCATTCTTGCAATTCATGTATTCCGAGAGATAGTAATCCGGGACATCAGAAATGTCAGCGTTGTGTGGTTTGTGAGGTAACTATGGAAATATGATCTTTTACACATCCGGTTTTGGGTTTCACACATACTTTACGGGACAGTACGGATTGTACCTCGTCTGGAGTCATTTATGTTATAGTGTGCTCTTGTTCCATGCTTTATATTGGACAAACTTCGCGTCCGTTTAAGAAATGTATTATTGAACATCTGTCAGCCATTCGTAGAGGGGTGGAGACAGCCCCCCTTGTTGCACATTGGATTCTGAACAATCATTCCCTTCAAGATTTTCGTTGTTTTGTTTTGAAACAGGTTTGGGGTGGGGTGGGTGGCAATTTTCAACGGCGATTGTGTCATAGAGAACAGCAATATATATTTCGTTGGAAGAGTATGACACCTCATGGTTTAAATTCACAAGTGGAATGGCATTGGTTCTTTTAACCCTAAGGTGTTTGCAGTGGTGAGTATAAAGGCGCATGTGTTGTCTTTGACTTCCAGCGTTTTTTTCGTTTGGACGGGAGCCATTTGTAGAAGGAGTAACCCGTCAAGTTTAAGGTCGGTATAGATACAGACTAGTATGTTCTTTTGATGGCTTTGGCATTGACAGTTATGATGTGTATGATGTTATTTATGTATTGTGTGTTTTGTAGGATGCATGTATTACCCTGAGGAAGCCGTTGTGGTGGCGAAACTATGGCTTGTGTTGATAGAAGGTGTTTCCCTTTGTAGCAGCATTGCTGGTTCCTGGCTCCAGGAAGGGTTTGTACTGCTGAGCGGTTGTTCAGTTTGCATAACGGCAGAGGCTAGTGTGTATTATGTGATGTTGTTGTTAAGTGCCGTCGAGTCGGAGTCGACTCATGGCGACCCTCTGGATAGCTATCCTAAATTGTGTTCGGTCTTCAGTCAGGCGGCTCATTGTTGACAGACTGGTACCCGTAGCTGCTGTTATTGTAGCAATCCATCTCATTACTGGCCTTCCTCTTTTGCGTTGACCTTCTATCTTGCCAAGCATGATGTCTTTCTCTAATGATCTCTCTCTTCGCATGATGTGTCCGAAGTATGAAAGTCGAAGTCTTGTCATCTGAGCTTCTAAAGAAAGCTTAGGTTTGATCTCTTCTAGTACCGACTGGTTTGTTCTTCGGGCAGTCCATGGTATACACAGTATTCGCCGCCAGCACCATAATTCAAAGGCATCAATTTTCTTCCTGTCTGTCTTTTTCACTGTCCAGCTTTCACAACCATATGATGTTATTGAAAATACCATGGCTTGAACAAGTCGAATCTTTGTATGGAGAGACATCTCTGCTCTTGAGAATCTTATCTAGGTCTTTCATAGCCATTCTGCCAAGAGCAATGCGTCGTCTGATTTCTTGACTGCTTGTTGCTTCTTTATTGATAGTTGATCCAAGTAGGTTAAAGTTGTTCACGATTTCAATTTCTTCTCCTTCAACGATGAACCTGTTGATTATGCCAGTTGTCATGATCTTTGTCTTCTTTACATTAAGGTGCAGGCCCATTTTGAGACTATGTTCTTTGATTGTGAGAAGCAAATGTTTCAGATCATCTTCACTTTCAGCCAGTAATGTGGTATCATCAGCATAGCGAAGGTTGTTGATGAGTCTTCCACCAATCTTCACACCTCTGTTGTCTTCATACAGTCCTGCTTCTCTGATGATTTGTTCTGCATATAAAAGAGACTACAGCCATACCTAGAACAAGAACTACCTGAAGTGCAAGCAGGGTTCAGGAAAGGGCGAGGAACGAGAGACATCATTGCGGATGTGAGATGGATCCTTGAAAAGACTAAAGAATACCAAAAGGATATCTATTTGTGCTTTATCGACTATAGCAAGGCTTTTGACTGTGTAAACCATGAGAAACTCTGGGCCACATTAAGAAGCATGGGTATACCAGAACACCTGATCGTTCTCTTGCGTATTATGTGATATGTGGGTTTAATTTTGAGTGTATCTGTGGCTGACGTTTGATTGTTATTCTGTAACATTTTTGTTTATTTTAGGGCATGTATTTATGAGTATAAGACAGACAGCTGTGACATTTGGCCGCGGATGGAGGTTTGGTGAAGTATATGGTTTCTTTTATAATGTTTTGGAATAATTTCTTGCATTAAAATTTTTTTTTGCTTTTTAGGTATATGTTGTGGATTCTCTTGGGGCCTGGTAGGGGGTATCACTCATATCAAGTTCATTGCTGCTTCGTTGGAGAGATCTTCAGTGGAGTTGTCACATATTGGTTCTATTACGACAAAAGCCACAGTCGGTTCCGATACATGTTGCTGGAACGGAGATAAGACTAATAAGGAGGATGCTAGCGATGATAAAAGTTGTTCTGATATCCAAAGTGTTGTATGTATTTTTCTTAAGATTTTTTTGTGATTAATTAGAGCATGGTTGTTGTATGTTGTTTTTGTCAAATTTTTTGGAGTCTATTTATTTTTTGTAGTTTTGTTCTGTGTGTGGGGTGTTGTTTATACGTAAATGATTGTGAAATACTTAATACTTGTTAAGAGAATTGGTGTATTAGGCAGATGATGCTTATGAAGTATTATAATACACTATTTTTCTGCTGTGTATGAACAATGACGGTGTCTAATGTACATTTATTTATGAAATATTCTTTGTATGTTTAATAAATATTTAATTTACATATTTTATGTATCTGTATTGATTTTTGAGTTTAGTGAATGTTTATTTACAATAGGAATTTTATATGTTTGATATTTCTTAGTTATGGTGAGTTATTAGTGATTGCATTTTATTTATGTACATCCATGTCCCTGTTCCCATCACTCATGATCTGCACGGGCGTCCACGTCGTCGGCCACCACGCCCCCACCCACCCCTTTGTGCTGGTGCTGCCGCTGCCATGGGGTCTGCGTCTGGCTGCTGGAAAGGTGCAAACATGGTCTCATTTGCAGCGGCCACACGTAGCATGGCCGCCGTCATTGCATCCGCTGGAACACGTACTGCCTCAGTGCCCGTGTTGTGGTCCGTTGCTCTATCCTCAGGCCCCTGACCTCATCTCTAATGGACAGCAGCACCTCATGTGTGGCTGTGGATGAGACACAGTGTGACCTGTCAGACATGTCATGTACCTCACACCGTGACACATGCAGCAGGTGTGGGCTGATGCACACTGGGGCCTGCTACATAGGGGTGTGTACCCTCATATCCTGTTAGCACATTGTGGTGGGACATCCTGGAGCATAAATGTTACATGCACAAGGCCACGTGTTTCAGTGGGATGTTACAAACTGATGGAGGAACGGATCTGACAGGACAGTGAGGACTGACAGATCTCGAGTGGTAGAAGGGACGTCAGCATGTACGTTGACATTCCCTACGATCAAATGATGGGTGACTGAGGTGATGACACTGAGATAGTGGGTACAAGAGTGTCCCATAACGATGCCGGGAGAGAGGGGGGGCATAGATATGTTGAAAGTGGGGAGGGGGGGGGGGGAGAAACCTAGGCGTAGACGCAGGGACCTGGGTAAGGGATGAAGCAGAGGATCTGACACGGGCAGGTGGTCTCTGTAAGACATGACAGGACATGGTTTGATGGGGGCTGGGATGATGCATGTGATGGGTCAAGGTTCAGAAGGACATGTCCCACCCCCATCACCAGGTCCCTGCAGCATAGTGCCCACTAGCACAACCTGTCCCACCCCCAGCATCTGACCCGTGACCCTGCTAGACATCTTTGCACATCTGCCACACCCTCCCCAATTTGACTGACATGCTGCCTCCCCAATGTGACATTCCACAGATCCCAGACATGGCCATCAGGGCACATATATGTGTTGCGACCCGCTGTCAGTGTGCGGTAGTGTGCCCCCACTGCTGTGTCTGGGAGGTCGTGTGCCACACCACCACATGCAACCACCCTGCAAGGTACCTACATTCAGCATCCTGCTGAGATGAGGCGGTATGTGCCCACAGCTCTGCCAATATGACACTCATGCCGGGGGGGGGGGGGGGGTGCGCGTGATGGGCCTGGTGTTCCTGGGCAATGCCTGCTGTCCTGGCTGTCTGTGTCCTCCACAGCAACTGGGCTTCTGTGTGTGCTCGCCGCTGGTATGGTGCCGTCCACTGCCTCGTCCTCCACCCCATGCAGAACGTCATCTCCTGTGGTTGCAGCAATGGTGGTGGTGACAAACGCTGCCTGTGGAACCACTGTTGGGCCTGCAGCCTCTGGCTCGCTGACATCCTCCTCCTCCTCTGCCTCCAAGGCCTGGATGTCACCTGTGGGGTGGTAGAGGGTGCACAGTAGTCATGGGTTTGACCAGACAACATATGTCCAGCTCCATTATATGCGTTCCTGTTCTCATTTCATTGACATCTCATCTACCGTTCAAACTGGTGGTACCAAAGTGGCTTACCCTGGGAATAGGTTACAGACTGCTGACGGGAGATGGCCACCATGAACTATACTGGACAGGGGAAAGGCAACGGAACACAGAGTAGAGGCTGGGGATACAGGCATGGTGTCATGAGGGGTGGGAAGCAATCGGGGTCAAGGGGGGTGGGTGGAGCAAGGGGATAGGTGAGGTGGCATACAGACCAGAATGGTGTGTCTACAGGGTGGTTTGTGTGGTGTTGTGGGGGGGGGGGCTCCATGCGGAAGGCAGCGGGAGGCAGGTACCAGAGCAGGGGCCTAGGTGAGGGGATAGCAGGGGACTGGGTGGGGCCATTACGTGGCTGGGATGGGGTGGGGAGGGACATGCGGATGGGGTGTGTCCGTGTGGGGGTTGACAGCTATCCAGTACTGTGCGGTTTGTGGTGCGATGTTGTGGGGGATGGGTGGGCGTTGATGTGCATGGGGGCATGGGAATGTGTCTGTGGCACTGTGGTGCCTGTATACGAGCTGTCCCAGGTGGTGCGGGTGCTTGGTTAGGTTCAGTCGGTAATGCCTTGGTAATGTCCACCCAAATGTCTGGGGAGGGTGGGGTGGGGATTCTTATTGTATGTTGTCAAATGACAGAGTACTCTGTGTCTGCTGTCGGTGTGATGTCGTTGGCATTTTTTTGTGTCTACCTCATGATCTTAGGGTGATAGGCCGTTCACTGTCACTGTTCTGGGACATGTCTCTGGACAGGTACTAGCAAACACACATCCGATAGCTGTACGTGTGCTGTATATCTCAGACCTACCTGCCTGTGGATGAGCCATGTCCAGCGCTGCAGGCAGTCTGCACAGGTAGATGGGGCCAAGCCTTTCCGCTAGCTCCTGCTCAAGGGGGGTCAGGCTGGGGACAAAGGGGGAACCCCCACCGGTGCCCAGCGCATGTCACCTCTCCACCACCATGTGCACATGGACACCGCGCTTGATGTTGTTAAAGCACTTCCTCAGGCTGTCGAGGTCCCTGTGTGGTCCCCCGGCCTGGGCAACGGCCTCCTGGACCTCCTCCCACATGTGTGTGTGTGTGCACACAGTGGTTCGGCTGCTCAGACGGCCATAGAGAACATCATAGTGCTCGAGAACACTGGCCAGCAGGATGTGGTTCTCCTGCTGGCTGAACCTGACTGCCCTCTTCCTCTCTTCAGCTGGCATGGGCATGCACCTACATTTGGCACTGGGCAGATTCTCAGGTTGCTCCTGGGTGGTATGGGACACACCCGATGGCCCTGCAACCCTCACCTCAGGCTCACCCCTTCCTACTGCCTCTGGGGACCGCTGGCCAGGTGTTTCCCCCTCACCCCCTCCTGTCACATCATGCCGCATACCGACAGCGGGGATACCCAGGCATACCACACGGCACACAGACATGTTGCGTGCACATACTACAGGTTTCCATACACACATTCCCTTTGATGGAACATATTTGCTACCCAGTTAGCGATCTGCCTATGCAGCGAACCCAATGCCAAGACCAGATATGACTCTACATTTAATATTCAGCATTGGCAGCTAACCACGTTAGCAGTGCTAGCTCTCGGAATGCAATATTGGGTCCTTTGGTTTTTCTCAGCAGTATGTTAGTAAGAACGTATCCATTAACAATTATTAGCCAGGTAGACATGTAATTGTAACTGTTCTCCTAATTTAAGTTTTAGGAATATTGCTATTCTACCGGTAACCCCGTACTCACTGCTTCTTATAGATTTGGGGATGCCATCTCATTTCTGAGTGTTAGCAACAGGAAATGATTCTCTCAGTTAGGATCTGATGGATACTTCCATGTGATCTTGAGTGGCCACTGTCAGATACACAGTGCTGGGTTTGATGACTCATGCATCTGACTCAGCATGGCACTTCCAGAGGGAGGGCAGGGAAAGTATTTTGGATGTACCTCACGCCTTTACAGTAGTAGCTCAAGACAATTACATTCAGGTCCCCAGAGGGCTTACAACATTTGTACCTAAGGCAATGGATGGTAAAGTCACTTTCCCAAGATCAAAAGGAGCGGCTGTGGAATTTGAACCCCGGCCTCCTTGGTGCTCAACCTGCTGCTCTAACCATTGGTCAGATTTTTGGACACAAGAGTATCCTGTTGTTTCTCTACTAGCTTAAAAGCGAAATCCCACATCATCTGATCATAGCTCCTTCTTGGAAAAATGTACATTATTTGAAATACAAATATTTTTAAGTTGCCTGGTATCCCAATGATTTTTGAGTCATTTGAAAATTTAACATGACAACACTATATCCATAAGACTGTTACTCTGTTATGATTCTCCCAAATAGGATACTTTGTAGATTTTAAAAAATTATTATATAACTGAGAATGTTGAATGAAACTAATGCTTTTGAAGAAACTGCAGTTCTTTTAAACGGCCAGCAGGTGGGAGTGTTTCTCTACAAATCACCTGTCCACATTTTATTGCATTGCCTGCCTGAGGATGCCGCAGATTGGCACTAGCCAAATAGGTGGCCAAACCTTGGCCAGGGAGACAAGTAGGCAGATATCTAAGACTGATTTCTATAAAATCATAGTAAAAAAAAAAAGAAAAATCTCATTGAATTAAAATAATTTCTTGAATCTGATTTTGCATGGAGCTCAGAACTTTATCTTTTATTAAAAAAAAAAAATCAAGCACAAAGACCTTTTAGTAATCTTTTTAATACATCCTTCAGGCAACTGTAGAAAGCCTGAGCTCTTTTCATTTAGATGAATAATGTAATCAAAGTCTTTCGCAATCAGTGCACTGTTCGCTGCAATTAGATGGAACCATGAGGTGTCTTAAAAACGGAACTGGAAAAATGATCACTGAACAAATCAGCTTCGGTCGGAGCAATGTATATTCCTTTGGAATTTGAATACCTTAACTGTGTCTCAGGAGCAGTTGCAGAAAAGATCAGCATGTTGTGGCTTTTGAGTTGGGAAGATACTGGTGGATTCCAAAAAGCTCTTACTAGTTCTAATAAAACTCAGAAAGCCTCTTGTAGACACTGAGAGGGTGAGCAAACAGACCAGTATTTTATTTGTTAGGTCCACTAGAATTTGTTATGGACTTGGAGCCTGTCTTTAGGGTTTCCACTTGACTCCATGTGTTAAGGAACAGTCCTGATTTTGCCCTGTGCGTGCATATTATTCTAGTTCTGTCCCATTGAGTTTTCCAAGCAAATGAAAGCTATAAAAGCATGCATGCAGAAGAGTAAAACCAGGATTGGATTATCCTGTTCCTCATGACATGGAGTCAGGTGCAGCCATATCTGTCTCAGAGCCAGGCAAGATGTCAAACCGTGTGAGTAAATCGAATGCATCCATACCTTCTCTATAGCTTGGATAAAACTGTAATAATAATCGTAAAACATTTTTATTTAAGTACAATGCCAGCATATGCAATGATGTCCTTTGGTTATAAGGTCTGTGCACCATAGACCTAGCAAGCTAGGTTTCAGCACAGGGGCTCCATGTGCTTTCTTTGCTGAAACGGAGAAAAAGTATTGGTGATAGAAGTAGGGTTGTCACCCAAATCTGCAGTTTTCACAGCTCTGCCATCTCATGCCCTTGTCTGATTGTTGTTCAACCTTTCCTGGAACAGAAGATGGAAATGTAACATTCTGATGAGGTCTATTGAAAGAAACCTGGGATATCTGTGTTGCAGCATTGCCATTGTACCATCCCCTTCAAACAATAGTGCTGTGATTAATTTCCATTGGGCATATCTCTGGGGTCAGGGTCTGAAATCCACTGCAATGCAATGCTGACTCCTGACGACCCAGAAGCTCCTGGGTTTTCTTGGCAGTATGACTGGAAGTAGATTGCCAAACCTTTTTTCTGAGGCAATGGAAGGTTAAGTGGTTTGCCCAAGGCCACAAGGAATATTAGTGGGAATCAAACCCTGGTCTCTTGGTTACCAAGTCCATGCAAAATCATTTACAGCCAATACTTAAAAGCAGTTTCCTGGATAGTAGCACCTACTATCTAGATCAGGGGTGGGCAAACCTGGTCCTGGAGGGCCGCAGACCAGTCAGGTTTTCGGGATATCTCTAATGAATATGCATGAGATATATATGCATTAGAGATATCCTGCCAACCTGACTGGTTTGTGGCCCTCCAGGGCTGGATCCGGAGACCCCTGCCGTACACCTCTGTCATTTAAGATTGTGAGTGGACAAGGTGCAGATGTCCAAGACATCAAAAAGGTTAGATAGAATTTGTCACAGTCCTCCTCACTTCTCACCACCACCAAAATATTGTCTATTAGACAACTTTTTGGTGGTGGTGAGAATCGAGGAGGAATGTGACACATTCTATATACCCTTTCGATGTCTAGGACATCTGTACCTTGCCCACTCATGATCTTAAATGACAGAGGTGTAAGCAGGGGTCTCCAAATCCAGCCCTGGAGGGCCACAAACCAGTCAGGTTGGCAGGATATCTCTAATGCATATATATCTCATACATGTTCATTAGGGATATCCGGAAAACCTGACTGGTCTGCGGCCCTCCAGGACCAGAGGTGCCCACCCCTGATCTAGATAAATGTCGCTGGTCAGGTCTATCCAGCGATTTTCAGCATTACTATGTTAATATCACTGCTGAAAGTCATTACTGACTCCCCGCTACTACTACTACGACTGAGCATTTGTATAGCGCTATAGGACCTGCACAGCACTGCACAGACACATGTAAAAGCCAGTCCCTGCTCATTAGAGCTTAAATCTAGTCAAGACAGACAACACAGTAGCTGTAGAGTTGGGATACATCTAGGGCAATGGTTCTTAACCAGTCCTCCTTGAACCCCTAGGCCAGTCGGGTGTTCAGGATAGCCCTAATGAATATGCATGAGATATATATGCATTAGAGATATCCTGCCAACCTGACTGGTTTGTGGCCCTCTAGGGCTGGATTCGGAGACCCCTGCCTTACATCTCTGTCATTTAAGAATGTGAGTGGGCAAGGTACAGATCTCCAAGACATCAAAAAGGTTAGATAGAATTTGTCACATGTCTCTTTGCTTCTCACCACCACCAAAATATTGTCTATTAGACAACTTTTTGGTGGTGGTGAGAATTGAGGAGGCATGTGACACATTCTATCTACCCTTTTGATGTCTAGGATATCTGCACCTTGCCCACTCACAATCTTAAATGACAGAGGTATAAGGCAGGGGTCTCCAAATCCAGCCCTATCCACAGCCAGTATCCACTGTGTCCTGATGAACACTGCCAGAAGGAGAGGAGTCAGTTTTACCAGGGAGAAGAGAAGGAGTATAACTACCGAACATCTGGGAATCATGCGTCCAAAGGAGAAGGGAGAGGATGCAGAGGAACACCAAGAGTCATGAGCTTCCAAAGTACTGCACTGCGGACCAGCATCTACGGCAACCTCCAGCTTCAAAGGTATCAAGCTTGTACACAAAGAGGGTTTCCAGGCTTGGGATTACCAGAAAGAGAAAAGAGCATTGTATCTGGCAATATTTACCCTTCGTTCTCCTTGTGGCCCTTAAATAATTTTGAGTAAATCCTTTGGTTCAGAACACCACTGGCTTGGACTCTGTTAGTGAGAAAAAGAGAATGGGAGTGAGTGGAGTGAAGGTGCCAAAGGCTTCCCAGTACTTACTGGTCCCATTCCAGGAACTCAAATCATTCCTGAGAGTTGATACTGAAAGGACAGTATTTTGTCTTGGAAAGTTGTGCCCCAATCTAGTACCCAGTGTTTCAAGTCACTGAAATGGACTTCCAGACTGGCAGGACTTACACATGGCAAAAAATCCTTATTAACGCAAGATAAACCCACACGGCCTTCCCACCCAGCCCATCACACATGTAACATCATCCTTATTAATGCCAGGTCAATAAGGAACAAAACACACATCATCCACAACATTCTAACAGATGAACAACCAGACATCCTATGTATAACGGAAACTTGGCTCACTGACTCTGATCCTGCTATAGTAAACCAAATAAGTAAACCCGGCTACAAACTCCGCAACTGCCCGCGCTCCAACAAAAGAGGAGGTGGAGTCCTCATAGCAGCCAAAGCCAGCCTGCAACTAACAATCACAAACACAGACATTGACCTACTCAAAGTAGAAAACACGGCTTTATCCATCTGCCTAATATACAGACCTCCCTCTCCACACCACGAAGCGCTAGCCACAGCACTGGAAAACATCACTACCACCCAAAACAAAAAAATTCCAAATCATCCTGGGAGATTTGAACTTAGCATCAATTCCCCCAACCCACTCGAACACCTTCTTTGAAGCCATGGACCAACTAGGCTACCACCAAATAGTAAACAATGCCACCCATGATAGGGGAAATACCCTGGACATGATTTTCGTACCCACCAATCGTCAACCAAACTTAGAACCACCTAAGTTAAAGATAACCCAAGTCCCATGGTCCAATCACCACCAAATCGATCTCAAAATAAAATTGCCTTCCCTACCCAAAAATGCAAAGGAAATGAGAATACCTCACCCAATCAGGAAGTTCAACAAATTCAACAAAGAACACCTCATAAATACCATTTCATCTCACATAGATCTGGAATACACGGACCTGGATGATCTAACAAACAGATGGAACACGAACATACAAAATGCTTCAAACCCTACATTGAAAACCTCAGGTAATGCAAGCAAGCCCAGCTCCGAACCCTGGTACACGGAAACTCTAGCAAGATCGAAGAGAGAACTCCGCAAAATAGAGAGAAAATGGAGACAAACCAAATCCATCGAGCTCAAAACCAAATACATGACCCTTCTTACAAAGTACAAAGATGACGTCAACTCTGCTAAGAGAAACCATCACACTAACATATTAAGTAAAGCGATCAACAGACCACGGGAGTTATTTGAACTCGTCAAATCTCTTACTAAAACATCCCAAAGCGACAACCTAAACAACTCCATCAAGGCCCAAACATTGGCAAACCACTATGCGAGCAAACTAACTGCCACAAGACCTACACCCTACCATGACTCAACACTACCGACACCACTAAACAACCTTGAGACCAACACAATTCAAGACCAGTTATGGAAACATTTCTACAAAATCGGAGACCAGCAAATTGCAACCATACTCACAAGCATAAACAGCACCACATCCCCACTCGACCCCTGCCCAGCAACCTGGATCAAGGCAGTGAAACAGGACATAGCACCGTACATCTCGCACATAGTAAACCTATCACTACAACAAGGATTCATGCCCACTGAGCTAAAGAAATCCGTCATAAGACCTATTCTAAAAAAACAGTACACTCAGCAGAGATGACCCAGCATCCTACCGCCCAATATCGAGCATACCATTCCTAGCAAAGATCATTGAAAAGGCGGTCCTATTACAACTCCAAGACCACCTGAACGACAATGCTCCTCTAGATGACCAGCAATACGGCTTTAGACAACATCATGGGGTCGAAACCCTATTACTAGTTCTACTTAACAACCTACTCAAGGGCCTGGAAAACAAAAAGAAAATGTATATACTCCTATTCATCGACATCTCAGCTGCCTTTGATACAGTTAACCATCGAACCCTCTTAAACAGAATCAAGTCAATAGGAATATCAGGAACCCCACTAAAGTGGTTCACATCATACATCTCAAACCGAATGCAACAGGTACAATTCAACGGCGAAAAAGCAGAAGCATTCTCTCAAACACAAGGTATACCACAAGGCTCTGCACTCTCAGCACTCCTTTTCAACGTATATATGCAACCACTATGCAAAATATTTACACAACATAAAATCAACTACCACATTTATGCCGATGATATTATGCTGTACACACAACTTGACAGTGACAACCCGGACTACAGCTCACTCGAAACATGTCTTGGCGAGATGCAAAACTGGTTACAACAAAGCAGCATGACAATCAACCACAAGAAAACTGAGGTGATGTATATCTCAAGGAAAGCAAATTTTGACCCACCTACATCAATAACCCTGTGCAATAACACTTATCAAACAAAGAAATAAATAAAATATCTAGGAGTTACATTTGACTGCGACCTGAAAATGGAAACCCACCTGCGCAAAACCAACAGGGCAGTCTTCTACAAACTAAGAGCTCTAGAACCCATACGGAATATTATTGATCCCCACGACTTTAGATCCGTTGCTCAAGCACTCATCATGCCACATTTCGACTATTGCAATGCCATCCTTCAAGGACTTCCTAAGAAAACCCTGAACATCCTTCAAATGGCACCAAATGTAGCTGCCAGGATCATCATGAAGAAAAGTCTTACTGAACACATTACACCAGTACTAATTGAGCTACACTGGCTCCCCATAGCAGCCCACACAAAATACAAAATACTGACGACCACCTTCAAACTCATCCACAGCATAGCACCATCCTTCCTCGACACCCTAATCAGATTGCAACCATCCAACAGAAACAGGAGAACCATCAATTCCAACACCCTCCACACTCCAACATATATCAGATCAGTCAAAAAAATCATTAGTAACAGGGCTTTCTCATACACAGCACCGACACTATGGAACCAACTCCCACCCGACCTACGAGCCAGCACTGATTTAGCCGACTTTAGAAAGAAACTCAAAACCCACCTATGTCAAAGTCATTTCACCCTGTACTAAATTCACATGAGGGGCAACTCCCCCACAGCTCCCCAGAAAACCTGTAATGTATAAATGTACATATGTAAATTATTATCCCCTTAGCTTAGAAGAAGATAATTTTCTGCGTGACGTGCTAACCTTTCGAATCTTTATGTACAAATCAAAATTATTCTGTCTTGATTCGACAGCTTTATCCATGTAATCTTTCCCGCTTCTGATTGCTGGAAGGAGCGGTATACAAATGCTTGCTAAATAAATAAATAAACATATATTCAGTTCTACCTGCTGCCCAGAAAGAGGCACAGAACATATGCAGTTTGTTTAACCACTACGACCAGCGTTTTAAGGAAAACACTGATTACATCAGTTGAATCCTGACCCAATAGTTCTGCTACCTTCTGGATTGATACCATCACAAGCCACCAAAGTGTTTCTCTTTTGCTTATATTCATAAGGCCTGGATTCATGATTCGCATTGATCAAATCCTGAAATCATCTCCGAGAGATACTCAGGTAATTGTATTTACACAGCCATTGCCTGAAATTATTCCATCTCTTATGATGTCATTTTCCAAACATACGCGTATTCTTGTAATTCCAGAACCCCAGCTGGCCCAGCCATACTCTGTTTACCCTCTTTGGTCAAGTTGGTGCCGAGGTGGGGAATGTTTGAGAATTTTGAGTCATTTGTATAGAGCTACTAGGCATGTGTAGTACCGTACACACATATATATAAGAGAAAATCCCTGCTCCATGGAGCTTAAAATATTTTCAAAACAAACTGAATAAGCAGGGAACTAGAGTGATTCTTTAAAGAAAATAATTAAACACATATGGGTGTTAATGTAACCAAAAGAGAAAAATGTTTGTTACCGAGGCACCAGGGCTTCAGGGATACCATTGAGCATATACTCAGAAGCTGTTCAGTGAAGGGGAGAGGTTGAGCAGCTCCAGACACAAGGCTTCCTGCAAGCGTGCCAGGGAGGAATACTGTTCTCAAATGCAGCAAACCCATTAAGATACACAGTTGACAATGTACTTTCAGTGCACAAAAGCAAGAAAAGTTTGTTATTAAATATTTTTTGGAAAAAAGGTCTTAAGGTCCTACTAAGGGTTCTAGGCCCCAGTCGCTGAAAAGACACAGCCCTACCTGGAAGATGCTATTGTATGAAACTGGGAACTGTTGGATGTTGTTTGTTGTTGTACTATATGATACTAATAAACAGATTTTGGAAAGAAAGGTCCTACTAAGGGCTGTGATGGGTAAAAGAAGCTCAGGAATAGCTTAGCTTGGGATGTTTTTAGGCATTATTTATAGCATAAAAACACCACCTTTAACAGCAAACCTAAAATGGGATTCCAAAGGGGTTTAATGTAAGTGTTGCAGCCTAGGAAAACAGCCACCCTGGGAGACTCAGGGTGAGAGGGTTCCCACAATCATGTCACATGGTAGCCACTGCTGACACCCTGCATGCTCCCATATGGGGCCACCTGCTCCTTCACTTGCATCATTTGCACCTTGTCTCTCAAAAAAAGGGTCACAGAATGGTCACTATGCCTGTATTGGCTTTTTCTGATTTGCATGCCACGCCTCCTTGTACTTTGGCCCATAGATCAGAGCTGTGCAGCAGGAAGCGCCTATTCCCCAGTCAGCCCTCTTTCCACTTACTACATGCGATGTTAGTGAGGTAGGGGACAATGTATTGCTGTGTGCTCTCTCTGCAGGGGTTTGGTTGCCCACTGCCACCCAGACTGTCTGACTGATGGGACTAGCGCAGCATTAACACCCTACCGCAGTCATGCCCCCTACATTGGCCACAGCTGCTGCACCCGTTGTGGTATAACCTCCTGCTAGCCATGCATTAGCCCCATGCTTCTCGTGATACTTTAGTAAACATACCCCTATTACCTCTCTGAGAAAATAAAAACACCTTTAACCAGTGAACTGACAAGTGTTAACCTTTCTTTATGGTGAGGATTTACCAGGGGTTCTTACTTGGAGGAGAGAACTCTCTCTGCAGGTTAATCCCTTGAGAGAGGAGAACAAACATTATTTCATGTTAGGATTTACCGATGAAAAACGTTAAGTAAAACATATTGTTTCGACACGAAAGCTGGTTTTACTTGCCTGCTATCTACTGAGAACTTCGAAGTCTCTAAGGTGTCTGAGAAAAAAAGTGACCAAACCTTCACATTCATTAATTGTAAAATCTTTCTATTCTTGCAGCTGTATATTGGTAAAGGCTCCTTTAAGCTTTGAACTAGTAAATCTACATTTGTTGCTGGCTGATACCAGTTATTTAAAAAAGCCTTCTGAAAATGTTTTTCTTTGAATAAATCTTAAATTACATTACCTGAAGAACTGTCTGACACCTTTAGAATAGAGTTTAACATCTAGTTCTTATATTACACATGGAGCCCAATTCTACATAATAGGGATGAAGCTGTATGTTCCCGCAGTTGCAGAATCTGGGAACATGGATGGGCCGGCGTGCACAGTATTCTGAGCGGGAAGAACACAGCATGCTGCCCATCTCCACTGCTCAATGCTCCTGCTGGTGTGCCGGTGCCGTGGCGTCCCATCGCCATGGCACTGGGACCCTCAGCAGGTGCAAGCAAGGCCCAACAGTGGAGTATTTCCCCTTACCCCACCGCCCAACCCTCGGTGGAGTCTGCCAGGGTTGGGATTGGGCAGAGGGGCCTCACTTGCCGTGGTCCCTTCTGTTGGAGGGGCTGCCTGGCTCGGTCACCGCCTTTGCTGTGACTTATTCCACCTCTGACCAGCCTGCACCTGCTGGAATAGGCCCTGTAAGTCCATGTGTTTTGGCCTGTCCCAACTCTGCATATTCTCTGCCTCCAGCCCTCCCCCTCCCACCCCCGTCCAGTGCTCCCTGCACTATCCCTCTGAACGTGCAGGGAGGGCTGTTCTTGGAATAGCATGCCAGGCCGACATGGGGTTGGACGTTCAGCCAGGACATCCAACCCTGCTATTCATGTCTCTGCATCCAGCCTAAATTGTTTTGACTGTAACACTACACTGAGGAAGCTCACAGAAATGCGTGAGTGTGCGTGTATGCTATCAAGTCAATTCTACTAATTATTGAACTCCCTAATTTCCCTGTTATCTATTTGGATATTTATTCTAATTTATAACAGGTGAATTGCAATATCTCAAATTCTGAAGTGATGATGTGAGAACCAGTGAATTTCAGCCTGAGATAACACAGTTTGGGGTAAAGTTCATGGTAGAGCTGTAGATTCTTCTGGTGATCCAGATTACATTAAGCAGGAGAATAAGGGGGTCGGGATTTTTTGGGTTATCTACCTCATCCCATGCCATCACTGTACATAATCTTTCTGCTTTCAGAGACTATTTTTTGGTTTAGAGAGTTGAAACATGATCTCCCATGCCTATAAACCTTGAAATAGGAAAAGAGGTGCAGGCTTGACATCCTGGTAGGTTGCAGAAGTTGTGGGACACAGCTCAGCTGAAAAACTGCTTGGGTTTTCCCAGCTTTATGTATGAAGACGAGGTATCTTTGCTGCTTGTCAGATTTTAAGTGTGTTATTAACCAGAATGGCTTAATGCTTACCTCAACAAGGTCTCTTGGTGATTCCTTCTTCTTGAGTAGCTTGCTTGAGTGTGACACAACAAAGCAGCCTTATGAGGCTCCACAACATGCTCCCTCTTGAGATACACCTGGAAGATGTCTACTTGTGATTTCATAGAAACAGAGAAAATAACAGCAGATAAAGACTATTCGTCCTATCTGATGCCTATCTATAACTACTAAGGGGTATGTTTACTAAACTGCGGTAACGTAGCAGCGGCTACGTTAAGGCACATTATGTAACATTAACGCGTGTTAACGTAACATAATGTAACGTTAATGCAAATAGCTTTTTGGTGGTGGTGAGAATCAAGGAGGAATGTGACACATTCTATCTACCCTTTTGATGTCTAGAACATCTGTACCTTGCCCACTCACAATCTTAAATGACAGAGGTGTAAGGCAGGGGTATCCAAATCCAGCCCTGGAGGGCCACAAACCAGTCAGGTTGGCAGGCTATCTCTAATGCATATATATCTCATGCATATTCATTAGGGATATCCCGAAAACCTGCAGGATTGCGGACCTCTGGGATCAGATTCGAGTAGCTCTGGCCTACTAGTTAATACACTGACGTTCTAGGTGGAGGTCATGGGTTCAATTCCTTGTTGTTCCCTCCTGTCCAAGGCAGATATTTTGCTTGCCTGTGACAGTCATATCTTTGCAGATCCGTGCTGCCAGCCCATAGTACCCTCACCACAGTTGCCAACAATCCTTAGGGCGTTATAAGGCTCCTAATTAGGCACAATACAAGGCACCTTATTAGGCACAGTACAAGGCACGTTATAAGGCATGTTACAAGGCACCTTATTAGGCACAGTACAATGCATGTTATAAGGCACGTTACAAGGCACCTTATTATGCGCATTACAAGGCACGTGTCTTGTACTGCGCCTAATAAGGTGCCTTAAACGTGCCTTATAACGCGCGTTACCTGACACAGTTTGCCATAATGATGCCCCACCCACTCCCTTATATGGGCATCTGTATCATCACCACGGAGCATAACACAAGTTACGTTACCGCAGTAGTAAACATACCCCTAGTAAACATGTAGTAAACATACCCCTAAGCTCTGTAAGAGGGATTTCCAAACATTTCTCATGAAGGGCCACATAGGACATTTCAAATCATGCAGTGGGCCAGGTGGGGGTAGCACCCTCCCTTGGAGAAGAGTTTGCTCAGTTGCATGGGGGGGGGGGGACAGAAGAGGAGAGATGAGAGGAAATGGGAAAAGGGAAAGGGAACCACATTTTGCCCTTTTGAGTGATTTCAAATGCTAGGAGGCAGAGGTCATGGGGTGAAGCGGGTAACCATACCCCTTATTCCTCACCAACTGTTCCCCAGCATCTGCTCCTGAGAGAGTGGGGAATGGATAAATAGCAGCGTGGAGGGAGGATGGTGACTGGCATGCACTCTTCCACTCTTCTCCCACAATATACTCTTCTTACTCTCTTCCCCTCCTTTATCCTCACTCCCTCTTTGGCTTTGCCATACCTGTCTTGTCTAGCTCTCTCTTACCTTCCCTTTCCTCTCATTCTACTCTCATACCCCCTATCCTTCCCTTCCCTTCCAAAAGCACTCATAGGCATTTCCAGTACTTCATTCCTGAAGAAGGGAGTCATTGCATACTCCCGATCCCATCAAAAGCAGGAGCATCTCCTTCCTCTGGGTCTTTTGCCACTTTCCGAGATGAGGAAAGGAAGAGGAGGACCTCGGCAACAGGAAAGCTAGGCAGAGAGGGACAGCTTAGCACATAAGCCTTATTATATACTCTCAAAAATATACTTGGCATATTATTATCTTTCCTGACTGTTTCAGAAGAGCTAAGTAACTCAGTTTCAAAAGTTTTTGCTCTGTCCTGGTTTTGAACTTATATTCCAAAGCATCATGGGATTTGTAGTTTTTGATTTAATCCATAGAAATCAACATTACAGGTCCTATAATGCATCAGGATAAGATTGTCAGAAATCTGGAACTGGCACAAAATCTCCCTCCTGGAACTGGGCAACTTGGTAGCAGAACTGCTTTATCACATTGACTGGCTTCTGCAAAGTTTCTGAAGTATTAACTCAAAAGGTTGAGAGGGATCTTTGTTGGATGGAGTTTGGTTCAACAACTCCAATATATTATTATCATCCCTATGGGTGAGGTGAAATAAATTTCACATCTTGCCCACACAAAAATTCATTTTCTCTCCAAGCTCTGTTGGCCTAGGAAAGGTCACAGATCATTACCCAGAGGTTGCTCTGGCATCTGCAGCTCTAGAATGTTTTTGACATTAAGTGCCGGCCTGTATCAGGAGAGGCCTGTGGGTAGTGAATCCTCATTGTCTTGAAACTTACTGAGGCACTCTTATCAGGGGTCTCCTCCTGTGACCCCAGTGATGGACAGACCTGCAGGTTCTTAATTCTCAAATCTTGCTTAACCCTCACATGACATGGGTCAAAACTGGATTTTTTGTGAGACAGAAAACTGGTGATCTCCTTCACTGTGTGAATGTGTACTGTACCTAGGAAAGAAAACCCCAAACTATGGTTACACAATGCATGTTCCACATTAGGAACCACCACCCATGAAAAAGATTTAGGCATCATCGTGGATAGCATATTAAAATCCTCCACCCAGTGTGCAGCGGCGGCCAAGAAAGCAAATAGAATGCTAGGTATCATAAGGAAAGGAATGGAAAATAAAACAAAGGCTATTATAATGCCTCTATATCGTTCCATGGTGTGATTGAACCTTGAGTATTGTGTACAATTCTGGTCGCTGTATCTTAAAAAGGATATAGCATTATTAGAAAAGGTACAGAGAAGAGCCACCAATATGGTAAAGGGGATGGAAGGATACCCCTATGAAGAGAGGCTAAAAAGATTAGGGGGTATGTTTACTAAACCGCCTTAACGTGCGCCCGGCGATAGTGTGCAGGCTGCCATAAAAGGAGTGGGCATTTCAGTCTTAAAGTAGCAAAACGGGATTATTGCACGATAACACGCACTGCTGCGCACATTATCGGGCGAAGCGCTAAGCGCGTTAATGCGCGGTAATCTTAAGTAGGCGCACAGACATGCAAACATAGAAACAGAGGTGTAGCACAATGGTTAATACACTGACTGATGTTATAGGGGGTCATGGGTTCAATCCCTGAGTGTGCCTAATACGTAAGGCTGGCTGAGGCATCACCCTTTACTTTTAGGTAGTGATTTTTGAGGCATTTTAATTAGTGCTGCCAGCAAACACACCCTCATGGTGGCGTAACCTAAGGTGCCGCATAAGGCACCCCAGAATGCATCCATAGGGCACATTATAACGTGCACTGTACGCCAAGGCACCCTATAATGTCCCCTATAGGGCACCTTATAAGGCACTTGATAGGGCGCCTTATAAGACACCCTATGGTTACAGTACTCTGAGGGTGTTTTTGCTGGCAGCACTAATGTACATTGAAAATAGACAATGCCTCAGACAGCCCTATCAAATAACCCCACCATGGGTTTGAACCCATGACCTCTGGCTTCACAGGCAGTGAAGTAACCAGTGGGCTACAGCTGCCAACAAACCCCTGGCTGGCTGCAGAAGGACTGCACGTCACCACACAAACTGTCTGCTGTGGTGACCAGGATAGGGTTAACCCACCCATACCCATGATGCACTGCACATGCAAATCAGCAGTCGACAGATGGGCACAAGATGGAGTATGCACCCCCACAGCAACTCGGCCTGGTAGGGGGAACTGACCGTGTGTGGTACTGGCACAGAGTAGCCACAGACCGTCACATTGTGCGGGTACTGTGCTCACCCTGAGGGTGAGGTGGGGCGCCCAGCACCAGGTCCACAGCACCTTTCATGGCTGAAATACACCATGCTGCAGGTCCCTATTAGTGCTACTGTGTGTCATAGGTAGTTCCTGCAGACACACCTAGGTTACATCTGTGTCCTTTTGTATTTCTCAGTCATGTCTAGCCCTTATGGGCTATGATGTACCCAGAATAGTGCGGGTGTGTCTGCCCCTGTTGGCCACTGCTCTAGGGCAGAGGTTCCCAACTCCAGTCTTGGAGGGCCAAACACTGTTTGGGTTTTCATGCTGTTCCTAATGGATATGCATGAGATACATCTGCATACCATGGGGGCGGTGCATAGCAATGCAGCACAGCCACATTTATTAGAAGCAGCATGGAACCTGAATGGTGTTTGGCTCCTCCAGGACTGCATTTGGGAGACTCAGCTCTAGGTAATGCACCTGTTTATGGTGTCTGTGTTCTGTAGGGTAAAATGTAGGTGTTTTGGGGCATGTTTACATCAGCTGCAATAAAGGTTCTGTTTGTATTAGCACGTTTTAGTAGTGGGTAAAGTATGGGGGCTGGGTTGGCAGAAACCACAGCTGGGACTTCAACCTGTGACCTTCTGCCTCTGAACACACTAGCTGTGTGCACTGCACCACCATGTTGCCACAGAGACAGTGCATTCCCTGGTGATACCATGACTGTTCGTCCGGCAGGGCCTGTCTGTTGCAGTGCATGGCACCCACCTACACAGGGATGGCCATGGTCTGCTCTGGGCAGCTGCCACTGCCCCCCTCCACCACCAGTACCCCTCTGCCACCATGCTGACATGCCCTTCTGCTGGTGGTGCTGGTGGTGCGCAGTCTCAGGCCATCCAGTGTGCAGGTAGGCGGCTGCCTATGGTGCGTGTTTTGGGGTAGGGGTGCCTGCATAGACATCCACGCTTCCCCCCCAACACCGCCTGCCAATGTTCTGTGTCCTTGGAGGTACCTGCTGGGTACTATCCCCTGTGACACTGTGATAAACACACTCGTGCCCATGTTGGGCCCTCATCAGTTGCTGTCTGGCTGCTGTACAGTTTCAGCATTCCTAAGTGCCACCTAGGCATCTGCCTAGTCCACACTGTGCCCCAGCTGCACCACAGAATGTGCCGCCTGCAGCCCTCTGTATCCCATTTTCAAGCATCTGTCCAGTTGGCTGTTCCGACATGCCCGCCCTGCTGTTGCTGCACATGTGCACGCCATAGGAAACTTGTCCAAAGGAGAGGAAAACCCTGCACAACGCAATTTCACTGTGGGCTCATTCAATCTTGTATGGGGACAGAGCATGGACCCTTCCAGAATTCATATCCTTTTTTGGTGCTTTCTTGGGAGTGTTTTTTTATGTTTCCCATTGAGATCACTATTGCCCAGCTTGGTTATTTTATTTTTCCATTTTCTTCTGTTCATTTTCACTGTTTATTTGCCCTTTTGTTCCATGCACATGTATCACACTTATCACTTTTTGTAGGTTTCCCTGGTTTTGCTGTACATTGCTGACATAAATGGTTTCTCTTCCCTTTAAATCAGCTCTAACGCCAGGGTTTCACTAGCGTTAGTTTTCAGCCTCGGATTTCACAGCGTTAGTGTGCGGGGAGCCTCTCCCCTCCCACTCTCCACCCATTGACCCCTTCTCTCTGCTCCTGGGGAGCCTTCCTCCGCCCTCCGGGAGCCTTTCTCCGCCTTCAGCGCTAGTTTGCGCCACTGCACGCATTATCGCTCGCTAAGGTACCTCTGCGCCCGATAAAGCGCTATTGTCGCACGATAAGGTACCTTATCGCGTGATAACGTCACAGAGCGCACATTAAGACAGTTTAGTAAACATACCTCTAGGGCTCTTCAACCTTGAAAAGAGGCAGCTGAGGGGAGATATGATAGAGGTCTATAAATTAATGATTGGAGTGGAATGGGTAAATGTAGATCAACTGTTTACACCATCAAAATATAGAAAAACTAGGGGACATGCAATGAAGCTACAGGGTAACCTATTTAAGACTAATAAGAGAAAATATTTTTTCACTCAACGTGTAATCAAATTCTGGGATTTTCTACCGGAGGATGTAGTAAAAGTTGTTAGCGTATCTGGGTTTAAAAAAGGTTTGGACAAGTTACTGGAGGAAAGGTCCATAAACCATTATTAAAGTGGACCCAGAACATCCACTGTGCCCCAGTACAAGCATTGTGGAACCTGCGTCTTTTGGGGAAACTGCTAGATACTTGTGACTTAGATGGCCACTGTTGGAAACAGGATACTGGGCTTGATGGACTTTGGTCTGACTCAATATGGCATATCTAAGGTTCTTAGGTTCTTTCATTTGGCATACTAAAACAGGAGACTTTTGGACTCTCATTCTCATAAATTCAGTGCCATCTAGTGGAAGTGAGCATTACCGTTGATGGTCTCACATGCTGTTCCACTCAGACTGTGATGTAAAGAAAGTATTAGTTATTTCCCCCTCCCCCAGGCATCTGTGCATTCACTCAGGGCTGTACTGCATTCGCTCATGTAGAATCATGCAGCATGCCAGTTGCATCCATGTATTGCTGCAAGGAAAGGAACTCAGCAGACTGTCTTTCCCACTAGATAATGCTTGACCTTTGCGTACTAACCACTTAATAATAAAAACAGCTTTGCACAACAGGATCCCAACTTGCTTAATAATATAGTTCTAGTAAAGAACGGACAGGGGGCACAGCTGGGTAAAGCCATCCGGAGGTGATTAAAACATCGGAATCCCTTACATGATTTAAACCAGACAAATAAACCGTGTGGCATATGCATATACCTGACAAAGGCGGTTAACACACTTTCATCCCGCTACAAACCACTGCAAGTAGTGTCAATCTGTCCTTGCACCATTAGGTAGCACAGCAGGAAGGAGCCCAAAAGTGCCTTTAGGCAACACAGAATCCAGATGTCAGGTGATTTGCTAATCCCTGCTGTGACAGAGTGCTGCTATTTAACTAAGTGCTAGTATAATTGTCTGGAGAGATCAGAGGCTGGCACCGGCTCAAGCAAGGAGTGGTGATTACGGTAATGGTGTTAATCTGCACAGACTCAATACTGGATGGGCCGGGAGGCCTCACATGCAAATCGAAGCCAAGAGCACTAGCTAATGGCGCCCTCGCCAATATTCCCACGTTTATCATCCTGTTTCAGTGTTTTTCACTTCATTTCCCTTTGATTGCTGTGGCACTGAACAGGGCATCCCACATTTAGCCTTGTAGAAAGATTTAAATATAGGTCTGATTGCCAAATATTTATTGAGATGCTAGTCAATGGGCAGGCAGACCATATTTAGAGTGCAATAGCCAGGTCTGGTAGGCTATCTCCCTAGCCAGGCTTTGCACTGGGGACCTTGAGGTCGTGACCCCATAAGTCATCATTCAGTGTTAACACAGTGTGTTGGTTATTTATTCTTCTGATTTAAATGAAACAGCACTGCATTAAAATCGCATAATGCTGTCTGAAATCTGATATAGAACTGAGCCAGCTTTGTTAGCACAGATTGGCTGTTCTCTCCAGGAGGTGACTAAGGTGAAGGCAGGACCATTGTGACCATTAGGAAAACTAGGCAGTTGCCTAGACCACTAGTGGTTCAGAGGCTGGCCATTGCCCTCTCTGGGACCTGCAGCATCAGCAATGGCTTCAAACAACCCTGCAGGACTAACCTAAGTCTTCAGTACTGCAGAGCTGCTTGCGCTTCTGCCTAGGATTGCCAAACTCTCCGCCCCCCCATCCGCGCTGCCTGCCCACGCCCTTGTCCCACCCCTTTTCCTTTTCTTGTGGTGGCAGCGGCAGTAGCAGACCTCTAATAAGAAAGAAAAAACATGGGTCTTTGTGTCTCCCTGCTTGCAAGGCTGATCTGGTTCCTTCCTCCTCTGACATATTTATTTATTTATTTATTTATTTATAGACTCTTATATACCGCACTATTAAGCATCAGCGCGGTTCACAAAAAACAGTGAGATACACAATTCAACAGTACTTTGTGTTTACAGAAAATAGGAGAATATAACTCGGATAACAGGGTATATAATTAATAAACATAGTCATAATATCATCATGGCTTCAGTTTTGTGTGTATGTGGTCTGTGGGGTATCTGTATTGTATGTGTATGAGTGGAAGGTCTGTGGGTTGGTTGAGATGTCTTTATTGTTTACTGGATAAGATAAAAGGAAGAGGAAGTGTTTCAAAGCTTTGCGAAACTGCAAAAGGTCTGGTATTGCTCGGATGTTTTGAGGAAGGCTATTCCAACACCTTGGTGCACAGAATAAAAAGGCCCTGTCTGAAGTAGTTTTGGTACACTGTGATATTGATTTAGGGACTAACAGAGTATTGAGTGTTACTGACCTTCTGTCTCTATTGAGGGGTGGTGTTTGGATCAAGTCTGATATTGATGAAGATGAGAGTTCTTTGAAGGCTTTGAATGTAATTAGTAAAATTTTGAAAGTGAGTCTACTTTGAATTGGGAGCCAATGAAGATGTTTTAGAATAGGTGAGATATGGTCTTTCCGGGAAGCTCCATGAAGGACTCTAGCTGCAGCATTCATATGCTGGCGCCAGAGGGGATGGGACCAGATCATCCTTCCAAGCGCGGAGTGACAGGTGTTGAAGTGTTTATAGTCACACCATGTTAACTACTCTTCACATCTTTTTATAAGTTATACCTTTGATTACGTTCTAGTCAAGTTACATAGTAAAACTTTATACCCATGTTACCTGTACACCACTGTGACTTATAGATACAGGGTAGCTAGGTACAGTAAAAAGAGTGAAATTGAGGAGTGGTTGGTAAGAAGAAGGAGTGAAATCTGGATACAGAAGCAGAAAAATAAATGGAAGAAAACTGAAAAGAAGTTTTAAAGACTGATATAAGGGAGGAAGTGAAGACAGGAGGAGAGAGAAAAAATGGCAAATGGAGAGGAGACCATGAAAGTAGAGCTAAGAGAAGACAGAGGAAAATAAAAAACAGAGATTAGGATCAATACCATTAGAAAAATAAAATGACCCGACAACAAAGGTAGAAAAAATAATTTTCTTTTCTATTTTGTAACTGGAAAATGTCGTTTTTTGGAAAGTACATCTATCAGGAGTAAGGATTGGTGTTGGACAGGGCTGGGGCCTAGTCCAAGTCAAAGGCCTGAAAGGACTCTAAAGCCTGCTAGTAAGCTCTGTCTTTTTCATTCTCAGACAGATCTAAGGCCCTCTTTTTCTTGGGGCCCAGTGCAAATGCCCTGGTGGCTTCCCGATTGCTTCCTTCTTAATGCCAATGTTGACATCTGCTGTCTTTAGTTTTGTACAATATGGAGGTCATTCTGAAACCCATGCAGCCCCGCAAGCCACCTGGACCCTATTCCCCCTCCTGCCCTCCCTGCATGTCCCATGCTTTAAGATGGGGATAGCCAGTGGGGTGCAGGAGGGGGGAGGGCCAGCCTGGCAGCACGTACAGGCCAGATTCAGGTCAAAGCCCTGTACGTACTGCCGGGCCAGTAGGAGTGTGCTGCTTATACCACCTCCCCTGGGGAGGATCCGCAAACAGCAGGGGCAAGCCAGACTGTCCTCGGGCCCGATTCTGGCTACCACAGGAACGTTTGGTTCCCCCAGACCAGAATTGGGTCCTAACAGCCCCGTCTTCCTGGGGACGTCCGGACAGCTTGGACGTCCCTCTCCCTGAATCAGGCTCTATAGGTGGGGAAAGCATTTATTTATTTATTTATTAGTATTTAGCTCTCACCTTTCCAATGGTAGTTCAAGATGAGTTACACTAAGGTACTTCCCTGTCCCCATTTCTTTCTGCTTCCCTGGTGTTGCACCACATGCAGCGTCTGAGGTTTTAGTTTAATTTTTGTCTACATATTTCTGATCACTTATTGGTGAAGGCCTATTTGTAATGTGTGTGTGTGATCAAGACTGGGTATTCTGTTAGCTTGGAATTTCTGTTCAAGAATGTGTAATAATCTGGCTTGTTAAGCATTCCTAATAGGCTTATTGATATTTTAGGGCCCACTGCAATTTTTACGGTGTTGCCTTTTTCTAGGTAGAGTCCTTGTGTGAGTTTTGGAAGTTAGTACTGGCTTGGTAGATTTTCTCTTGGTCTTAAATGACTTTTGAATGAATTCCAGGGCCAGCCCAAACATCAGGTAACCTAGGCGATCACTTCTGGGGGTCAGCAGAGTGTAAGGCATTCAAAACTAAACAAAAAATACTGATAGTCGGGGGGGGGGGGGGGGATGCATACAGGTTAAGATTTGCTTATGGTGCCATCACTTTAAATCAACTCTGGGGTGGCCCTGATGAATACTGTCCCTACTCCTATCCAAAAATAAAAGATAATTGAATGTCCCTATCTAAGCCCACACACTGTAAAGTCATACCTTTCACAGTCATACGTAAAACGTTATTCCTTTAAAAACTTAGGAATTTCTAGTTTAAACCTTACTGTAAATAGGCAGAGTCCTTCCGCCAGAAGTCTAAAACTGTTGCCTCTCTCTCCCCCTCTGCACTGCTTCCAATAGTATGCAGCAGTGTCACTACTCTTAGGATTCTGAATTGCCCAGACTCAGCAGAGCTGTCTAGATTCCTTCACAGGATTAAACATATATATTTTCCAAAGAAGCTTCTCTATAGTTTCAGCTTCCAGTATTTTCAGGTTCCTTAGAGGAACTCAATATAACTTTCCTTTCTCAAGCTGTTTCAAAGAAAAGAAGTTTCTTCTTTCCCTCCTGCTCAGAGGACTCCAAACTGCCATGCCCAGCAGAACTACCAGATCCTCTGCACAGGATTTAAAGTATTTATTTTCTCTAGGAAGCTTTACTGCAATCTTAGCTTCCAGAGCATTTAGTTCTTTGAAGGAGCTTAATCTAGTATTCCTTAGCAACTCTCCAATTTATAAAGCAGGAAAGGTTTCCCTGTTTCTACTCAAACCCAGCTCCAATAAATCCCTTTTCAGGATTTTTTGTTTTACTTCTCAACAGACAAAAGCTGAGCCAATTTCTTATGCTCAGAGCTTTTCATGACGTCAAAGAACTCCTTAACACTAGAAGCCCCAAAAGGAATTTTACCTAGAAACCCCAAAGTGTGTCAATTGACGCATCCAAGACAATTGAGTGTGTCAATTGACGTACTTTGGGGCTTCTAGGTATAAATTCATTTTCCCGCTAGGTGGTGCATCTGTCATTAATTTTCAATGCACATATTTGAACACCTTGACCTTGCTAACAAAGTCATGGAACATGACTGACATGGTTCTAGCAGTGGCGCTGGTATACAACTTCGAAGATGCATTTGCGTCAATTGACACACTTTGGGGCTTCTAGTGTTAATGAAGCTCCTTTCTGTTCCTTCCTTCTACACTCTCTCTTAGTTCTGCTCAAATCAGAACTTTTAAAATAAAAACTCAATCAGAAAGTTCTGCTCAGAGTTTTTTGAGCAAATCCTTTCCATCCAACACAACTTGTACACAGCAAACCTTGCTTCACATAAATGACACAGTTAATAAAGCTCAAAGTCTGTTAACTCTCTGTCTTCCAATTCTCTCTCTAAGCAGGCATTAAACAATAAGCAGACCAATACTTAACAAAGTTAAACCTTTTTAACCCAGTTTCCAGTTACCTTAATCTTCCACAGCATACATATTCCTCTTTCCCCTCTTCTTATCCAGCACCAACTATCTCTTTCAGTTTTATATCAGTCCTCCCAATACCAACTGTTTAGTGACCTTCCACTGCTAGAGCTGCATATAGTATCGCAGCACTGCTCTGGAAAAGGGCAACCCCCGCCCCCCCCCCCCCAATATCTCCAGCTACAAGTATTTTTCCATATCTAATTAGAGTATATCCTAGGTTTCTGTGCTGTTTCTGTAAGCATCTGAAGCAGCAAATTTAAATACTGCTTCCCTGCATCGGTCTCTGCAGTTTCCCTCCTGGAAGAATTCTCTCTCAAGAGATCTCTGCACTTTCCCCAGCACATTCAATACTTTCCTATAGGGCAGGGACTTGTTTTTAAATTAAAGTTAATTTTTAGCATTAAAATAGGATTTTTAAAGCCTGCAAATCCAGGATTACACTTCTTTTAATTTATCTGAGGCTCCAGTGTTCTTTCTGGGTCCTGGGAGTGAAGTCCTGCACCTCTCCTGGGGCACCAAATAGGTAATTTATTTATTTTAACCTACTGGTTACATTCATAATCATTAAATCATTGAAACTCTGCAGAAAATGTATGAAGACAAGTATTTAAAATGTTTAAACCTTGGCCTTAATTTTTTTAACTTATTCTTAGTCCATCATAATTTGCGTCTATGCAGGACTGGAGGGCTAGAGATAAACACAAGAATACTGAACCCATCACCTTTAGGGCACAGTGGAATATTTGCAAGGGCACTATTAGCCAGCGCACTTGGCTTTGATTTGCATGTGAGGCCTCCCGGCCCAAGCAGTGTTGAGATTAGAGTAACAGAGAGTCTGTCACTGCTAGGAATGGAGGGCTCAAGGGATTGGGACAGAGATACAGAGCCTGCCACCTCTAGGGCTGGATGGCACTGAGAATGGGCACAGGAATCTAACTTTTTAATGCCTCTGCCCAGATACCTATCCTGTGTGTGGAAAAATGTTCCTTCCCATCTCGTCAGCCCTTCAGTTTTCACAAGCACTAAGCTGCCATTAGAATGTTAGATGACTTTGCCTTTCATTCTTGCATCAGAAGGTTGTAGCTTGCCACCGCTGGCATGACTCATTCTTCGTAGAATCCATTACCATACAGTAGTTTGAACACAGTGTTCTAGTTACTGTGTTGCTAAGCATAATTTACTCGTAATCAATCATTTTAAGTTTGTATATTTATTATTTTTGCTAGGGTCGATGCGCTGAAGCAGTACTAATAGAAGTGTCAATAGCTGTCATCTACAGTTGTCCAGTTTCTCACAGGGTGCTCAGTAATGACACCAAGGGCTATGTTTACTAAACGTGAATAACGCGCGTAGTATGACGTTAACGACCGTAAGTGCCGTATAACGCGCGTACCGACGCGCTAACGACCGTTAACGTCATACTACGCGCGGTAACCGTAGTTAACGATCGTAAAGCTCCGCGGCGCGTTAAAACAGCGCAGAAGGTGGAGAGTGGGCGGAGAGAAGGGGTCAATGGGCGGAGAGTGGGCGGAGAGAGGCTCCCCTCATACTAACGCGCGGAGTGTCAGAGCTCACCTTCAACGCAAATGAAAACCTGTCGTTAAAGGCATATTAAAGGGAAGAGAAACCATTTCCGTCAGCAATGTACAGAAAACCGGGGAAACCCACAAAACGTGAGCAGTGTGATACATGTGCACAGAACAAAATAGCACATAAAACGTTAAAAATGACCACAAGAAACATTTTAAAAAGCAGAATTCAGCTGGGCAACAGTGATAGCAATGGGCAACAAGGAACAACACTCCCTGGAAATCACCAAACTAAAAGGAAATGATGTGTGGAAGGGTCTACGCTCCGCAGACCCTTGCAAAGAGCATTACATTGTAAAGGAGCTGTCCTGGGTGTGTGGTGTAATGTGTCCCAATGATATCATTGTTGCCCAGCTTGGTTATGGGTGTGTGCCCCTTTTGTGAGGTCATTTGTCTGCATACAAGGTAAATGAGGCCACAGTAAACCTGTTGCAGAGCAGGGTTTCTGACTCGTCAGGCCGGTTTAACTAACTCCAGGGACTGCACAGTCTCTGTGGCCACAGTGTGGTGCAACAGACACAGCCAGTGCCTGTACGACCAGAGGGTCACAGGTTCAAATCCCAGTTGGGGCTCCTGCCAACCCAGTCCCCATAGTTTTACCCACCACTAAACAGTGATAGTAAAGACACTCCTGTAGTGCAGAGAACATACGCATGGCCTATATTTTACCACACCAAACACAGACACCAGAAACAGGCACATTACCTATAGCAGAGTCCCGCAAATGCAGTCCTGGAGGGCCCCACAACATTCCGGTGTCATGCTGCCTCTAATAAAGATGCCTGTGCTGCATAGCTATGCACCACCCCCATGGTATGCAGATGTAGCTCATGCATATCTATGAGAGACAGCATGAAAACCCGAACAGTGTGTGGAACACCAGGACTGGAGTTGGGGAGCTCTGCCGTAAAGCAGCAGCCAAGAGGGCCACACACCCACCCACAGGCCCCATTGGCCAATGCCAGCTGGAGAGGCAAGACATTGGGCCCTGCCTGTATCTCCCAATACCAGCAGTTGCATACCTTAGCAATGCCACCCTACACCTGGGTATATGGTACACAGCTATCAAACGTTCCCTCTGATAACTGGCAGATATCAATTCCTACGTTAAGCACATTTTGCTCATTGAGCTCCACCATAACAATCATTCTGATGTCTGCGGTGTGTGCTGCAGGTCTGGTCTCTGACAGTGTTCACAACCCTGGGGAGTGACCCCCCAACACTCTTGTGTACCATATCCATGCCTGTACTATGCCCAGGACTGGTGTGGTGGTATGGCTGCTGACCACCTCTATAGTAGCACAATGCTGGCATAGGTGTGGGGGTGGCTGTCTGTCTATCCAGTGTGTGGTGGCTGCAAACACCTTCAACAGCCCACACTGCCAGCACTGTTGCCAGTATTGGGCTGCCAATGTGCATAATGAGGAGCAAGGTACCATGGGTATAGGCCGGACAGGGTGGCCTGGCCAGGGTGCATCTGCACAGGGCATAGGGCAGTGACAGGCACATTGTAGTGCCCGGCCACCAACTACACAGACAGGGTGACCTCAGTATATCCTGCTGAGAGATCACTCTCACCCTGACTGTGCAGTGACCACAGCATGGCTAGGCACTCCCATAGTGCTATCTAGTATTTCTCTCATGTGATACATATGGGTTTCCTTCTGGGGCCCAGTCACTGATGTATTTGCCTGCTGTGTATGCTGACATCCCAGTTCTGGGTGCAGGCATCTCCACTGGGCACTAGCAGACTGTTTGCAGCTGGTAGGTGTTGTGATGGAGTGGCTTGCACCAGGGGAATATCAGATAGTGGTGGGGTGCAGCATACCATATCCAGGCCTAATGTCTGTCTGCTATTGTGTTATGGCTGTGTACAGAGCTGCATTGACTGCCCTGTGGGGTGTCTGTTCCCGAGCAGGACTGGGGTTCATGTTCCCCTCTACTGCCACCGTTGCAGCATGGTGGACTGTGGATCTTTTGATAGGAGACCCTGTTTGCCTCCCTCAGCCCTGGGGGAGGGGTGTGGTGGTGGTGCATGGGGGCTGTACCTGACTGAAACAGACAGAGATGTCCAAGGTGTTCCTGCAGAAACTACCTATCTCACACAGTAACACTGCTTTGGACCTGCGCCATGGCCGGTGCTGTGGACCTAGTGCTGGGCGCCTCACTGCACCCTCAGGGTGAGCACAGTACCCGCACAATGTGACGGTGTGTAGCTGCTCTGTGCCAGTACAACACACAGTCGGTACCCCCTACCAGGCCGAGGTGCTGTGGGGGTGCATTCCCCATGGTGTGTATCTGTGGACAGCTGCTTTGCATGTGCAGTGCATCATGGGTGTGACTGGCCCAATCCAACCCTGTGAAACACCAGCACCTGCTCACAGGCTCTGATAAGCCATAGGCCATCACACGTACATCTGTTAGCATACTGCATAGGTGCAGGACGCCCTACAAAGTCTGTAATATAAGATGCCCACACTGGTAAAAACACACGTACCCACGCACGTAAGCAAACACGTACCCACGCACGAATGTACGCGCGTCGCTACGCACATACCAACGTACGTGGCTAGGCACATTCCGAGGGTGTTTTTTCTGACACCAATACTCAGCGTAACGAAAAGCATGCCTCCTCTTTCCTTCTGTAATGTACAGGGTGATGCCTGAGATAGCCTTCTGTGTTAGGCACACTGGGGGCTCGAACCCATGCTGCCTGTAACAGCGGTCAGTACCGTAACCATTGTGCTACAGCTCTGTTTCAGTGCTTTGTGTCTGTACGTCTTCTTATGTTTGACGCGCAGTAACGTGGCACGGCGCCCGGTAGCGCTCGTTAATTTTGCTAACGCGCGGTAGTGGTAACGATGTACCGCCCATGTCCTTATTTGGGGTTTCTTTCACTACCGCGGCTCCTACCGCGAACTGCACTAACGCGATTTAGTAAACATAGCCCCAAATGTCAGGTATTCAGAAGAAGCAGAGAAAGTTTCCTGTAATCGCCTTGGCTGGGGCCGAAGCTTTTTTAAAAGTATCATAGCTTATATGCCACTCAGAGACCTAAGAACCCGTTTACAATGGGTAAACGGGTGATGCTAACATGCATTTTAGCACATGGTAACTGTCAGGGCTGGTCCACGGTAACTGTTCTTGTGCTAACATGATAGTTAACATGCCCTAATTTCCATGGTAACTGCAGACCACATGATGGGGTGGGGACTGGATAGGTTAGGAGAGGAGAGTGGGCATGGAGAGCACATTGTGGTTAGCGCCAAGGTGATTGCTGCATGCTAATTGTCAATGTTACAATTACTGCAGAAGCCCTTCTCGTCTCCTCAGTGGGTGGAGATAAGTGCAATGCGATAACTGTGCCTGGTCCAGTGATATTCATAAGATACAGTAACTTGGTAAATAAAGATCAAAGCAGCACATCCTGTTTAAGTAGGGATGTGTATAGGCAGCAATTTTTGATTAGCTTTCAGTTCATTTGGCTTTTCAGAAATTTTTGGATGTTCTTTTGGTTTGTTTCATAATGTCATTTTAATAAAAAAAAGTTTTAACACACATCAGAACTTTTCAGTCCACATTAAGGGACCCTTTTACTAAGCTGCGGTTGCAGCTACTTCAGGTTTTAGCATGCACTAACCATTAGCACACACTTATCGTAACTGTTACCATGCTAGCATGACAACTAGCATCCTATTTCATCTTCTAACTGCAATGGGAGAGTAGGCATGACTGCTAGGCTGTGGGAAGTCGCCACTCGCTAGCTGTCATGACTGCTGCCAATACGGCTGCATATAACACCCTCAAGAGGTGACTTTAAGTGCAGCCATGCTACCGGCAACCCAGTAGCATGGCATCCCCCTTCCCCCAAGTCCTTATTGCACTCTCCTGACCAAACCCTCACCCCGATCCAAGGCCTCTAACTCCACTCCACTGATCAAACTCCCCTTCAGTACCATCCCTGCTTGGAAAGCAACCCAACAATCAAGGCCCCACATCTCTGATCATTCCCTCACAAGCCCAACCCTAGACCATCCCCCATCCCATGAGCCTCCTTAGACTTAACCATTGACTCTTTGGTGGTCTGAGAGTGAATGGGGCAGGAGCAGTCCCCCTCTGCTGCTGCCCTGGCTGCTGGCATCTTAGACAATACCTATATATGCTACTACTTTCCCTTCACTTAATCGCACTGACAAGACACAAATACACATACAGTATAGCCAATAAATAAAAAGGAGATATGTAATATGTTGAATTAGAACAATGGAGAAGAACCATCAGAATTGGGCTGTGGGCCAAACTCATTAGTGAAAAGCTTTTTATGAACACTGAAATGTTACCCAATACTGCCTACTATATCACTCACTGGCTGAATTCTCCATCAATGAATCATAACCATCACTCAAAACAACATGTATTACACAAACATTTTGCACAAATTTTCTATAAAACAAACAAGTGCATTGTGCGGGCAGTAGGCATTCTGGCGGTAAGGGCGCTTGACTCCACATACTGTATCGGGAGCTAACAGGACATTGGGCATCAAGATGTCAAATGTACACCTTAATGCCTGAAAATGGAGCTCTTGTGAAAGGGAGCTCCTGTGAAAGTCATGTTTGAGGCTATGGATGGAAGGAAAGGTAAGAACTGTTGGACCTATCAGATGCATATGTACCCTACATGTCTGTCAGTAAGTGGGATGGGCATGTGGGAGGCAGCTGTACTGTATCAGTGAGGTGTGCCCATGTAATATGCTGTACCATCAGTGTGTGGCATAGGATTGGGAAGAGGTGTCCCCTGGCAGAGCCAGCATCGCCACAATGTGGGCATCAAAAGGATGGCGAGCAGGATTGGTGACATGCAGATCATTCACAGGAGTGGTGTGAGTGATACATCCAAATAATTAAACCGTTCCTATGTGGGCCATGGCAGAGCAGCTGGCTGAAGAATACATGACTGTACAAAATGAGCATATGCTGAGGGATGGGTTGAAGGATAGATGGTAGCAGATGAGAGTGTGTTATGGCTTTGCTGCCCCAATGTATTTGATTTGACCGCACAAATGCAGTTGAAGTGTGAGTGAAAAAGTGTAGCTATGCCACAGGGAAGTCCAAATACCAACTATTTGGGTATGACAGCTGTGTCAGCTTTTCTTTTTTTTTTTTAAACTTTTATTTTCATTTTGCAACAAACAAAAGAAACAACACACCAAAGGAGACAAAACAAGTATACAATATGGAAAAGTAAACCCAATTACCCCCCACCCCGATGCTTCTTCTCTACCCGATTAGATCAGCATGTGGGCGCTTCCAATTAACAGTGATTACACAGGTACACTAAAAAATTTTTTTTTTAAACTGCCTTTAATGTTTCGATTGATTTTTACGTTTTTTGGTGCGCTGAATCCAAATCTGGTAACCAATTTGCTCCATCACGTACAGATTTTTTGCTACATTGGGTTAGCAGTTTGAGGTGAACGTTTCAGATTGAGTGCGATCGAGATAAAAGTTTCTTGGATGAATTCTTTATACTAATTGTTTAGTAGTTATTCAAATAAGAATAAAGAAAATTGTAACAAGGCAGCACATAAGAATAGAGTAATGTCAACAAAACACACTGTGATGGTAGCAAAATTGTCTGCACTTAAAACAGCCACATACATGTGCACAAACATTGAGCATATAAGAGCGAGGTTAGACACAAAGCAAAGCAAAGAAATGTGCAAAAAATGTTGTACAGATATGTATGTAAGAATAGAAAACGCAAACCGCACCATTGCAATACATGAAGACAAACATCCGATGGTGTGAAAATAAAATTCTAATAAATGAGATCCGACACTGTGGTAATAACTAGCAAATTTTTATTTCAAAGTTTAGTAAAAACACGATATTTGTCAACACAGTTTAGATTTTAAAGTCATTCTTGGGTCAATCAATCTCCTGGTGGGCCCGTTTCTTCTTCCCCCGAATGCTTCTCTTGGTGCGCTGCTTGGCGTATTTTTCATCTGGGGTTTCCCGCAGCAGCAACCAGCAGAAATCAGCCATCATAGTGGTGTTCCATCTTCCTTGGTACCTTCTCTCTGCGTCCTTGATGTCCTGGTGAAACCTTTCACCTTGTTCTTCACTGTACGCCCCCAAGTTTTCGGGAAAGTAGTTCACATGGGAGTGCAAGAAATGGACTTTCAGGCTCATGTTACAGCCTTGTTCTTTGAAGGCATTGAGCATCCTGGCAACAATATCCTTATAGTTCTCATCCCGCCTGTTCCCCAAGAATTTGAGAACAACATCCTTGAAGGAATCCCAGGCTTCTTTTTCCTTCTCAGACATCGTTTCAGCGAATGCTCCATCTGAAATGAGTTTCCTTATATCAGGGCCAACAAACACTCCTTCCTTTAGCTTTGCTTCAGAAAGCCGGGGGAACTTTGAGCAAAGGTACCGAAAGCACTCACCATCTTTTGGAAGGGACTTGATGAATTGCTTAATGAGACCCAACTTAATGTGGAGAGGTGGTAATAGAATTTTATCACGAGGTACCAAGCTCTCATGAAGAACATTTTTCTCACTGGGTCTCAAATACTCCCGAATTGGCCAGTCTTTTTTCCCCCAGTGTAGGTCGCGGGCCCGGCTATCCCACAAGCAAAGGAAGCAGGGATATTTGGTGAAACTGGATTGCTGCCCTAATAGCATGGATAGAATTTTAAAGTCTCCACAAATCATCCACTTATGCTCATCATAACGAATCTTCTGAAGAATCAGGGCCAAATTCTCGTATTTTTCTTGGAGAATAACAGAGTGAGCAATAGGAACTGAAGCAAATGTGTTGCCATTATGAAGAAGAACACCTTTTATGCTGTCTTTTGACGAATCAATGAACAGCCGCCATTCAGCAGGATCATACTTGAGTTTAAACTTTTCCATCACTCCGTATATATCGTTGCAAAATACCAAATCTTCCTCTTTGCTGAAATACTTCAAAAATTGTGTCTCGCGGTTGCGGTACCAATAAAAAGTTGTTCCTGGTGACAATAGATTTTTCTGTTTAAGCCGAGAACCTAACAGTTGGGCAGCATCTTTTGGGAGTCCTAAATCCCGGACTAAATCATTCAATTCAGCTTGAGAGAAAAGTTCAGGTTTCGGATCTGGTTCAGTTTCAAACTCGGAAGTACTGGACTCATCGGGAAAAGCCATCTGATGAGTCTCATCATGATCAGAACCGTCCACACAAATATGATCCAAAGATTTTGGTGGTTCAGGCACAGGTACTTCGTTGCTATGAGGCATAGGCCTAATTGCTGAGGGAAGGTTGGGGTAACTTATTACGTTCTTATTTTTTAAGTTGTATCCCTTCACAATGCAAGAGCAAAAATAGCAGTCACTGCTGTGGTCTCTTTGTTCACGCCACATCATAGGTGTTCCGAAACGAAATGCTTGTTTTTTACCTTTCATCCATAAGTGTAGATCTTCCTCACATATCTTGCACACTTTGTGAGGAGCCCACGGTTTGTCTTGATCGCCTAACTTCAAACCGAAATAGGCGAAATATACTTTTTTAATAAATGCAGAAATGTTCCTCTGCCGCTTTTTCACGGTATATTCCCCACAAATAAAACAAAAACTGTCCGGAGAGTTGACGCAACCTCTGGCTCTGTGAGCCATCACAAATACACAGCACTGCAAACTACAACTGTAGTGAACCACTTCGGAATAAAGCTGGATTACGACTGAGCAAACAAAAGGTAATAATGAACTTGCAAGAAACTGAAATTTGACAGGAACGTTCATGTCGCAACCACCGTGTTTGAGCGAGCGAACGAGGCGAGGTGAACAGGAAAGAACATGCGCCAGCGCGAGTACTGGATTTAGCCCCCCGCCTGCCAATTGTCCTGTTAATGTATAAAATGAATACAAAACACTCTAAAATATCATGAGGGAGTGTTTCTAGTTAGTTAACCATTACAACCTCTATTTTGGGCCAAGAAAATAAACTGCAGTCGGCTAAAAAGAAATTATGTGAACATTCCTTATATGGGTAAGAAATCTAATTTTGCAAGAAAACGTGACGTGATGGAACATTTTGGCTATTTTTCCTGGATTCAGCACCCCAAAATCTATAGGAATCAGTTGCAAAACTGGAGGCAGTTTTTTGGTAGTGTACCTGTGTTATACATCAAACGATCAAAAGAGCGTCTACAATACAGCATGATCATGGGACAGAGATATATACAAAGTTAGACAGTCAGATGAGAGCATTTAGCAAAATGTACATAGTCATTGAGCATCTTCCATTGAGACCAATGAGAAGGAGTCTGAACAGGGGAAGCGAACAGACGAGGTATTTGTGCATATTTACTGTAAAGACAGGCATGATTCCACCATTCATTGGGGCTCAGATGGGAGCTAAATTTCCAGTATTACTTAATTAGGGAAATAGCAATGCCAAGCATAAAGTTCGAAAGGAGATAAGCCATTTTTGGGAGAGAGGGGATCCCCGCAACTGGGCGAAGTCCCACTATCCTCCAAGAAAGGGGCTCCTGAGAGTGCGAGATAGACTAAATACGACCCCAGACCCGACGCCAGTAATACTGTAGTGCGGGATATTCATGCATAACATGAGGCAATGAACCAATGGCCGCAGGACGTGTCCAGCAACCATTGCCCTGAGTAGTGTTCCATTTGTCTAATCTGTGAGGAGTGTAAAAACACCGGTGGGCTAGAAAGAAGAGGGTCTGAGTGAGTGAGGCGGATCGGGAACCCGTGTCCCTCTACTCCAGATAAGGCTCCATTGCTCCGAGGTCAAAGTCACATGCAATTCTCTCTCCCATACTTTCTGCGCTATAGGGGTATCTCTAGTTATAGCATTACATAAGGTTTAGTAAAAATTGGATGCTACACCCGGTGAACTACCGATAGATCGGAAAGTCTCCAATCAATCTTATGTAGAGAATGCCGATGGCGGGAGTACCCTAGTACTCCGAAGGCGATGCTGAAGTTGCACTGACCAGAGTCGGGAGTCTAAAGATTGCATAAGAGTATTAAAGGCACCTAAAGTGTCTAAAAGCATTGGTGGATAGTGGGAGTCTGATGGGAGAGTCATACCAGGGAGAAAAGTAAGAGGAATCGGTTTGCAAAGGCCCGCTTCTATATCTAGCCACACAGGTCTACTCGGTACTGGATCTTCCAGCCAACGAGCGCCTTATTTGAGAAGAAAAGATTGAGGGAACACTGGAGTAAAATCGCCACCAAGTATTAATGGAGCATTGGCAGAGGCCAATGCCAACTGCGCAATACTTGCATAGTAAGCAGGGTTGTCCACATTCGGGGCATAATGCTAATACACGTGAATTCACTATCTCCAACCTCAAGGTGTACACGGGCCCATCTACCCTCTTTGTCAACGCTAATATCAAGTACAGTAGCGTGCAAAGACTTCTTAACCAGAATGGCTACCCCGTACCATTTAGAAATGGTGGGAGAATAGGCAGCTACCATGTAAGGCTCAGCATTGAGTTTCAGTGTTTCAGCAAAGTTTAACTGCGTTTCCTGAGGAAACACCAAATCAACATGCTCATGGCTAAGATAGCTAAGGATTTTCTTTCCTTTGAGTGGACCATTAATGCCTTTTACGGTGATTGATAAGATTTTACATGAGGCCATTCAGAAAAGTTAAAAATTCTGAGCATTATAGCACACATAATTTCACTATGTCCCTCAAACTGACTGTATCTGGCTGTACACATGACATAAGAAAAATAAGCTAATATAATACAATGAAGCGCCCCACATTAACAAAGAAAACCGCAGTAAGGTAGAGGAGAAGCAAAACCCCAAAATTACTGGCGACCATGTGTCTGCGGGGAGAAACCCCAGAGAAGGCCGAAATTGAAAAAACACATAACCTGTAGGACTGTGCGTGCTCCGAATCCGACCGAGGCACACATCATGAAGGGATAGGAGACCAAAAAACAGAAGTCATATAGAGAAAGAAAGAAAGTCCAGGCAATCTCTGTGCTTGGCTATGACCGCCGCATCGGGCCCTTCAAAATGGCGGACAGAGCCGACAGATAAGAGTCCAAGATTTGGGATTAGCGCATCTGCTCTGCTTCTTTGGAGTCCAAAAATGTTGATAGTAGATCAGGATCTTCGAACGTCCTGGTTTGGTTGTGGAGAGTCACTCGGAGCTTCGCTGGATACAACAGGCCAAAGCGAGCCTGTAGCTGTTGAAGTCGAGGGCGAAGAGCAAGGAGTTTCTTCCGACGGTCAACGGTAGGCTTTGCCAAATCAGGAAAGAAGGAGACTTTACGACCTTCAAATTCCAAATGATGATTCGCTCGGGCAGCATTTAAAATTTGTTCCACTTGTTGATATCGTAGCAAGCTAAAGATAATAGGCCGGGGGGTCGTGCGGTTGGGCGCCATGTGGGCAGGAACACGGTGTGCTCGATCGATTTCCAGTTCTCTATGAAAAGTGATCTTCAGCAAGGAGGGAAGAGTTTTGAGCAAGAATTCTCTTATATCTCCTGCTTCCACCCCCTCCGGCATTCCGAGGAGCCTCACATTGTTGCGACGGGCTCGATTATTGCTATCTTCTAACTCCTTTTGAAGATTCTGTATCTGGCGCTCAGCCTTGTCCAGTTTGCCCAAGCGCACCGCGTGCGAGTCGAGGACCCCCGCCATGTTGTCCTGCCGTAATGAAAGACTTTCAAGTCGGTCCTGGAGCACTCCAAAGTCTTCTCGCATGGCTCGAAGCGCTTCTCCATTGGACTGCACCAATTCCTTCACGCCGCGTATTTCCTCCAAAATCTCCAGGTGCATTTCGGGGTTTTCACGAAATGGAACCATCTTCTGTGGGGAGGACACTTCTGTTTTGGAGCGTTTTCCGTGAGAAGAAGAAGGAGACCCGAAGTCCAAGCGCGCTGGTTTATGGGCCGCCATCCCCCCCGAGGTACCCCGGTCAGCTCGGAGCAAAATAGTAAGTTTGTATAGGTATTAAGTCAGGATTCTAAGTAGGCCTCTCAGGAGCTTCAACGCAAAGCGTCCTACCCGCTGGACATCAGGCTCCGCCCCCCCGCTGTGTCAGCTTTTCTAACCACCATACAATCCTCCTGACAAACTGGACAAATTTCTCTCATATTGGCCATATGAAACAAGTAGGGAAGTATGATAATCCCTGCAGGTGGCCATCCCAGGAGTGGGATGTACCTGCATGTACTGCATACATGTGATGGAGCCAAAGATGTTCAGTCACAGTAAAGATGAAATATTCCAACCATATATAACTGTTCACCCTGCATGTTATACATCTGCATGGTGAACAGACCCTTTGCAATAAGCTACAGCAATGGGGGGGGGGGGGGAAGAGGGGTGGTGGTGCTGACACCAAGCAGAAGGGCCTACTAAGACCATAGTAACCAGCAGGTTACCAACAGCTGAACAATAGATATTAGCCTCTCTGCTTGGTAATTCTAATAACTCATATCAACCACAGGCAGCCGCTATATGTTAGACAAAACTGTTCTGTGTCAGCTACTCACATGCCATCTGTGCCCAGTTTGTTAAACACCACATGCTGCATGTGCACATAGCCTCCATGAATACATTGGCTTTGTACAAACAGCATGGACAACCAGCAGCATGTATAGTGACTAGACTACAATAAAAGAAACAGCCCACATATCATTACAGTTTGACCCAATATAGCACACTGTGCATACATAGCCATGACATGGTCACAGCTTGGTCAGAGTGAGAGTGGCCTCTCAGCATGAACAGATATGTGCACCCATGCTAAGATGGCTCCAGCATTGAGTAACTCTCTGAGACATATACATCCTTTGCAACCTGCTCTGATTTAGGCAATACCCAGAATCCTCTGCTCTTCATTATGTACCCTTTTATCTTAGACCTGGGGACAGATCTTGCAATATGAGGGACAGTGAAAAGTGGGCCAGATATAGGCAGAGAGTGCATGCTGGCCCACAGTAGCCTATGCCTGTCATATGCACAAAGACAGTGTCCCCCTACACAGCTCTGAGCAGCGAACATTGAACCTAGTTCCATGCCTGTATTTGCATGAAATGTCATGTCCCTAGCCATGGATGCTCCAAACCTGACCAGTCCAACACATTCTACAGACACATTGCCCCTCCCCCTCCCAAGAGCATGTGGATTCATTGCAGTCTGGACATGGGGTTGGATGTAGGAACAGTTGCTGGTGACATATAAACTACCATACCCTGCCTCCTTGTACTCAACACTGTCCTTGTGACTGTCACACTCAGTGCCCATGGGGAGCTAGTGAGGCTGTCATGCAGGCGTTCTGATGGAGCACATGCAGACACAAGTAGTAGTAGTTTTCTATTTTGTGATTTTTTTCTTAATGCACAAAATATGAAGAAAAAAAATCACAAAACTGGAAACTATTACTACTTGGAGATTCCATCATCAAAGGCACCAACTTAGGAACGCAATTCAAAGGAGATAAGATAGTCAAATGCCTCCCAGACTCTTCAGCCAGCAGGAATATGAACCAAATTGTTGGTATAGTTAGTGCAAAATTGATGTTGTCATCCACTTGGGTGCAAATGACCTGGCTAGAAACAGTACCTCTACAGTTCAAAGGGACTTTCAGACTCTGGGAGAGAAACTCAACCCATTGTTAACACTATAGCATTCTCAGAGGTTCTACCTGTTCATGGTAAGGGGGCAGAAAGGCTGCATCGCATAAACAACTTTAATACATGGCTCCAAACCTGGTGCAAACAAGAAGGATTTAGATATATAGGTGACTAGGGAAACAGGTGGATCAACAAGAGGCTAAACTATGCTGATGGACTACATCTCTCCATAACAGGGAAAAGGATCCTGAGTGAAAAATTCAGGCAATATGTGGACATGCATTTACACTAGGGAAAGGGGTTGACGGATGGAGAGAGCAAGTTCAGGATGTCACTCCCAGCAAAAGCAAAATAACATTGGAAACAGCCACACTTTTAAACTACACATCAATGGCAAGTGGGCAGAGGCATGTAGCACAAAATCCATGCAAATACAGGCAAGCCAGTCAACAAATGCTGGAAAGCAATGAGCACAAATGCTCGAAGCCTAGCCAACAAACTTCCTGACCTGAAAGCCCTAATGGTGGAAATGGACTAGGACATTGTGGCCATTACAGAAACATGGTTTAACGAGTTGCATGAATGGGATATAGCCACAGCTGGCTATATTCTATTTAGAAGAGATAGAGATGGTAGAATAGGAGGAGGAGCAGCCCTATATGTCAAAAGCAATATTAACGTTACTGAAATGCAGGGGACGTGGGAAAAGGAAGAAGCGCCGTGGATTGTGTTGGAAAGAGGAGATAGCACTGTCATCCATGCTGGTGTAGTCTACAGGCCTCCAACTCAAACCAAAGAAATAGATAGCAAATTGATTATTGATATTGCAAAGGTAGCCACGAAGGGGGAAGTGATCATATTGGGTGACTTTAATCTACTCAATGTGGATTGGAGTATTCTTTCTGCAAATCTGGATTGTGGATGCCTTCCAAGATGTGTTACCTAGACAAATAGTGATGGAACTGACCAGGGAGAGCTTCGTGCTGGATTTAGTGCTCACCAAAGGAGATAGCGTGTTGAATGTCCAGGTGGGTGCCCATGTGAGCAGCAGCGATCATCACATGGTATGGTTTGAGATAAAAGCCAAGTTGGAGTCCAATCACAGCAGGCTCAAAGTCCTAGACTTCAAAAACACTGACTTCAGTAAAATGAAGGAGGGGTTGGCAGGGTGGGAGAGAATAAGGGAAGGGGAATTGCAATGGGTTAAACTAAAAGAAGCAATAAAAGGGGCAACAGATACATATGTAAGGAAAGTGAACAAAAACAAGGGGAAAAGGAAACCTATTTGTTTCTCCAAAGAAGTTCACAAACAGGAACACAGGAATACAGGATCAAACTAAAAGAGACAAAAAGAAAAATAAGAATAACAAAATCCAAGGCAGAAGAAAAGATGGCTAAAGATGTGAAATGTGGTGACAAAACTTTCTTCAGATATATTCGGGAGAGGAGGAAAATCAGAGATGGAATTGCAGGACTCAGAAGTACTGGGAACGGATTTGTGAAATGTGACATTGAAAAAGCGAAATTGCTAAACAAATACTTTTGTTCTGTTGTACTAAACAAAATCCTGGAGAAGGACCACCTGTGATTCCCAAATATACGAATAGAAATGGAGTAGATACCACACCATTCACAGAAGATGATGTGTTAGAACAGCTTGCAAAACTGAAAGTGGACAAGACCATGGGACCAGATGGGATACACTCCAGGATACTGAAAGAGCTCAGAGAAGTTCTTGCAGGGCCATTAATAGATGTTTTTAATAGATCCTTGGAGACAGAAGCAGTTCCATAGGACTGGAGAAGGGTTGATGTGGTACCTCTCCACAAAAGTGGTAACAGGGAAGAAGTGACAAACTACAGGCCCAGTAAGCCTTACCTCAGTGGTGGGAAAAGTAATGGAGGTGCTCCTGAAAAAGCAAACAGTGGACTTTCTTGAAACCAATAGGTTGCACAATCCGAGGCAACATGGTTTACCAAACGATGATCTTGTCAAACAAATCTGATTCTTTGAATGGGTGACCAGAGAACTAAATCAAGGGCATGCAAAGGATGTGACCTACCTAGATTTCAGCAAAGCCTTTGATACTGTTCCTCATAGGAGGCTTATCAATAAACACAACAGTTTGGGAATGGGTCCCAAGGTGGTGAGCTGGATCAGAAGCTAGTTGACTGACAGAAGGTGATGGCAAACAGAACTCACTCGAACGAAAGGAAGGTGATTAGCGGTGTGCCCCAGGGTTCGGTTCTGGGACTGGTACTATTCAATGTATTTGGGAGTGATATTGCTGAAGGACTGAATGAAAAAGTCTGTCTTTTTTGCAGATGACATGAAAATTTGCAACAGAGTGAGTGAGGGAGTAGACAACATGAGGAAAGATCTACAAAAGCTGGAGGAATGGTCTAATGCTTGGCAGTTAAGATTTGATATGAAGAAGTGCAGTGTCATGCACTTGGGAAGCAGAAATCCAAGGGAATTGAACATGATAGGGGGCGAGAGGTTGGTGTGCACAGACCAGTAGAAGGTCCTTGGAGTGACTGTTTCTGAGGATCTCCAGGTGGCGAATCAGTGCAACAAGGCAGTGGCAAAAGCCAGAAGGATGCTAGGTTGCATACAAAGAAGAATTACCAGCAGAAAGGAAGAGGTACTAATGCCACTGTACAAGTCTCTGATGAGGCCTCACTTGGAATATTGTGTTCAGTTCTGGAGACCATATCTCACAAAGGATATAAAAGGACTGAATGCGGTTCAGAGGAAGGTGACCAAAATGATTTGGAGCTTACATCAGAAGACTTATGAGAAGAGACTTGAAGACCTAAATATGTACATTCTGAAGGAGAGGAGGGACAGGGAAGATATGATTCAAACCTTTAAATACTTAAAGAGTATTAACGAACAAACAAACCTCTTCCAAAAACGGGGAAGCTGTAATACTAGAGGGCATAACATGAAGCTGCAAGGGGGTAAATTGAAAGGCAATGTCAGGAAATATTTTTTCACTGAAAGGGTGGTGGATTCTTGGAATACACCTCCCAATGGAAGTGATGAGGGAAAATACAGTGACAGAATTCAAAATGGCATGGGAAAGACACAATGGATCCCTTTATAGCAACAGGATATAATCAAAATAAACATAACTATCTCTTATATCTTAACAAATAGGGGTGACCTACACGGAGCGGTGGGTATACCCCTAAACAAAGCCATGGGGAGGGGTGACCTGCACAGAGCAGCAGGTGCACCTACTCTTCCCATCTTGCTGGCAGATTAGATGGACCATGCTGGTCTTTATTTGCCATCATATACTATCTTACTATGTTACTATGACACAGAGTTAGCCAGCTTAGGTTTTGCCATGTCAAAATAGGCGTTGCCCAGCAATGCCACCTACGAAGGGCACATACTAAACATGTAGGGTACTGTTCCCTGCACCCCACCCCACCCTAATATTCACCTCTAGGAACTGCCTTCCCATATGATGGTATGCCACATTTTGGCAGCTGGATGTGTGCACACACCATTCAGAAGTTGTGTCCCACTGCTCCAAGCAGGCAGACTGGTGCATTTGGACTCTCATTTGGGGTAGTAGGTGATCTACTGCTGGGTGCTTTGGCCAATGATCAGTAGACAGTGTTGAGGTGATGTTTCTTGTGTGCTAGGTATGATAAGGAAAGGAATGGAAAATAAAACAAAAGATATTATAATGCCTCTATATCGTTCCATGGTGAGACCGCACCTTGAATATTGTGTGCAATTCTGGTCGCCGTATCTTAAAAAGGATATAGCGATTTTAGAAAAGGTACAGAGAAGAGCCACCAAAATGGTAAAGGGGATGGAAGGATACTCCTATGAAGAAAGGCTAAAAAGGTTAGGGCTCTTTAACCTGGAAAAGAGACGGCTGAGGGGAGATATGATAGAAGTCTATAAATTAATGAACGGAGTGGAACGGATAAACGTAAATCGATTGTTTACCTTAGCAGAATATAGAAAGACTAGGGGACATGCAATGAAGCTACAGGGTAAACTATTTAAGACTAATAAAAGAAAATATTTTTTCACTCAACGTGTAATCAAACTCTGGAATTTGTTACCGGAGGATGTAGTAAAGGCTGTTAGTGTAGCTGGGTTTAAAAAAGGTTTGGACAAGTTCCTGGAGGAAAGGTCCATAAACCATTATTAAGAAGTGACTGAAGATATCAATGCTTGACCCAGTACAAGCATTGTGGAACTTGTGTCTCTTGGGGAAACTGCTAGGTACATATGACCTAGATTGGCCACTGTTGGAAACAGAATACTGGGCTTGATGGACCTTGGTCTGACCCAGTATGGCATATCTTATGTTCTTAATTTGCCTGATGCGTACCTCCCTGTATGTGCATACACTGCATGGAGCAAAGGGTCCCTTCACTTGTACTCTGCAAATGCATCATGGGACAAGAGTAACGTGTATGCAGGTTAATCACAGATTCCTGCCACTGTCATCAAGTTAGTGAATGGATTGCACATCCAGAGAGGTCAGCCCTAAGGCTAATTCCCTATAGGCTGCTGCTGCACCAGGTGGGCTTACACTCTTGCCATGGATTCAGCTGTTATTGCACTTGGCATTAAACTGGCCTCTCACCTATGCAAATTGGTGTTTCCTGAGGTCTGGGGGCTGAGTCAGAGGTGAGGGTTGCTACATACACACATGTGTCCCCCCTGCTCACTCCAGTGAAGCCAGCAGATGATTTGGGAGCTGCACAACAGTGCCATTTTGGGAAGTAAGTGTAGAGGACTGCTGTGGATATAGACTCTGTTGATGGTGTGACTGGGCAGGCATTACAGCATCACTGCCACAGGTTGCATCTACTTACGGAAAACTAACCTTCTGCTTGTAAATGGTGTCTCACGCAGAATGTGTGGTTAATGTCTAGCTGACCTACAGCATGTTGTATGCACAGCCATAAGCCTGGGCACCGAATGCATACACAATGCATTGCTGAAGCTCATACTACTTTGAAGGCAAACACAATCACACAGATATACACACACAGACACACACATGACCCCATTGTCCAAAAGTGGTGCAGGTTGGCATTCTTACCTGCCCCTTAGGCCTCATTGATGATCCACTATTGGCAATGCCTGCTCAGTATGCAGACGCTGTCATCGTGCTTTGCGATGCTCGGGCACTGTCAATGCCTGCTCACTGTGCAGGCACCATTAGCACACTCTGCAATGCTCAGCCGCTGTCAATGCCTGCTCAGTGTGCCGGTGCTATTGTCATGCTCTGCCATTCAGGCATGGGTGATGCAGCTCTTCAGTGTGACAGCTGAGTGTGTGGACTCTTGCTGAACAAAATGTTAAAGCTTACACGTGCTGATGCAGTTCTGGAAATGTAGGATAAAGTTAACACATATGGACATATAATTCCTGATCCACAGGCTGGTCTTAGAACTTGTGACCTTTCTCTCATACACACATTGGCCATGTGTTTGGAGCCACAAAGCAGCCATATGGGTTCACCAATCCATGGTTTTCTATGTGGTCATTGGCAGGATGCATACGGCCATGAGTTGGGGTATGCCTATATCTGCCTAGATCTCTGCAAGCTCTCAGCCATACTTGTCGGACCAGGTGTGTTCAACAAGTGTGAGAAAGGGGCATCTTGTTTGGTCTGTATGTTGCACTGCCTTGCTATGCTGCTGGTTCTACTGACATTCATTTCTTACATGTGAGATCTGTCCAGTCAAAGTGGCAGGCCATGATACATGAACACACACATTGCAGACCATGGATGTACTAGCAGAATGACCAGCATTCCCATTTCCCGGTGTGTGCTTGTGGGGCAGTCATGGAATGATCTCATATCTTGCAGACCAACATAACTTATTTGGTATCATATGTGGCTCAGATGGTTGTCACTGAGTACTTACTTATAGAGGGGTCACTGGTTCATGCACAGATTATGCTTATCATTTGGCAGGTGAGGGGGCAAGGTGGTCATTTTTCCTCTGACATGGGCTGTTATCATAATGTATAGTATTCCTGCCTAAGTCCCCCCTCTTGCACATATCCACTCAATATATGCAGTGGCGGGCATCCTGATCCCAGGGCCAGCCCATTCACTCAGAAAACTAGCTCGATGGCAGGCTCCAGTGGTCTTTATTTATCTCTATTTAATTTCTTGATATGCCACACAGGTTGAAAGGCATCAGAACAGTTTACAAATGCCATAAGCAGATACTGGATATATTCCCTTGTCGAAGGGCTCACAGTCTACATGTGTACCTGAAGCAATGGAAGGTTAAGTGGCTTGCTCAAGGCCACAAGGAGCACCTATAGGACTAGAGACTCCAGTCTCTCTGGCCCGAGATTGCTGTCCCTGAAAGGGAATTGAACCCTCTGGCCCTCCAACTTGAGATTAGGGTGGACAGCATGCTGGCCGATCCTGCCCTCCATGCCATCGTGGCACAACCACCACTTCAGTGCCACAGGCAGCCTTCTTGAATTTGCAGATATGCAGCTAGGCATACCATGCCAATCCTGTCCCCCTCCATGGGGATTTTTGGCATGTGTGCTGCTGCCTTAGACCTCAGGAGAGAGGGATCACCATGTGCTTCACTGTACCTGCTGCTGACATGCTTGCCATCGCACTGACAGTAGCAACTGCAGCTTTGCAACTGACATACAGGGATGGGACGTAGAGTTTGTCTGCAGCAGGCCACTACCCCCACCCTCACACAATGTTGACATGGCAGCATGGTGGCAGTGAGGATGGCACAATGTCTTTTGGACTGCGGACTGTGTGCTGCCACTGTCACAGTGGAGTCCTAAAAGACTTCACAGATGTACACCCTAGGCAGCAGCCTTGTCAGCATAGTGGACCATCCAGCCCCACTGCATCACCCATGTGACAACTCCTTTGCCAATTTGGCACCAACAACATAGTACCCTTTCTTAATAGGGTGCCATGCTGTTGCTGCCAATGGAGCACTATTATCACTTCTTTGGAAACTCCGATGGGTGGAGCACATTGCATACATTGAAATAGGCACTCTCCCTTCAGAAATAGCCCTTACCATGAACTTTCACATAGCATTAGGGTTCCCAGTGCTGGGAGCTCTAACGCACGGCAACACAACCCGGTATTAGAGAAGCACACCCAATCCCCGCCCCTCTCTGGCCCATTAACACCCATTCTCTACCTCCATTCACTTTAACGTTAAGTGACCCACTTCCGAACATTAATCCAGTGTTATTGGCGCTTTTCATGGCGTTAACCACTCACAAGCACTGATAACGCTCATTAACAGCACACTTGCTCCCTTATTGCCCTTTAGTAAACATACCCGAAAAGAGTATCAAAATATTGCAACAACAATATTATTTTCCCAAAGCCTTTCTTTGTAACAAGGGAAAACTACTCCCAAAGCAATGTTTCATCCAGTTCATAACAGGGCAGAATCCTTTATATGTAGTTAATTATAGACACACATGTCCATGTAAGTGGATTAAATTCAGCTGTAAGGGCAAAAGTTACTTAGTTGTAGAGCGATATTACATTTCAACCTCCATTTCTTGTAAATGGGTATACGCAAGTTCGCTCCTCTGTTACCGGCTGCTGGACATTTTCCTTCTCCTGACCTGCCTGCATATTTTGAGACTCTGATTCAGGGGCTCGGCATTTTATCCAGCATAAATTGGCATCAATTGCAGAATATAAAACAGTTTGCAACACATTTCAATCCCACAACAGTAACGGTGCCCAATAAATACAACTTACGTTAACCAGTATAAAGGACATTCAAGGAGAAATATTTCAAAGAAAAAATTTGTGGAGCTCTTAAATACCTTGCTGGCCTCCACAGCGTGTTCTAAAACACAAGCTGAGACATAGATTTAAACAGTGCAAAAAGAATATTCCCTTACCCAATCCAAATGCTGAAGATGACTGGTGGTTACCTGCCCTATTTTGGGTATTTTCTGGCAGCTTACAAAATGGCAGCTCTGACCCCTACTGGTAGTACCACAAGACTCAGACCACCAGGGAGCAGTCTCAGAGGTTTGGAGGTAGATCTGGGATTGAGCCTTGTGGAGGGAGGCGATTGGGGGACCTTGAGTATTGGACGGCTTTCCGTGGGGGCTGGTTCTGAAAGAGAAAGGGCAGGGGGGTTACTCAGCAGGGTGCAGTTGGGACTTGTTCCTTCTCTTGTTTTTGGTCATTGGGTTATGCTCCCTGCCTCAGCAGGTAACACGGGTGTTTCCACACTACTGCTGAAGCAGGAAATGGGAGTCCTATGTGGCAAATGTCTGCCCTATGTATTAAATGCAGGGCAGTTACTGGGCACACCCCTTACATTTACTGCACAGAGTCTGCCCTTAACACATCTTAACTTTTAAAGTTAAGGTGCAGTAAGTATCAGTCTCTACTTTACTTTAATGAAAGGCTCCCTAATTGACTTAGCATGCACTAATTCATAGGTTAACATATGTTAAATCAATTTAACATGCACTAAATTTTGTAAAGCACACTAAGAAACCAAATATTCACTAATGAGTACACCTCTATGTTTAAGTATGCTAGAAGATGTTAGGAGATCAACATAATGCCTCCCTCTATCAAGTAGAATAAAATATAAAGTAATAATTACCACAATCAAATTACTATGGAACATATCACCATCATTCCTTACAACTAAGATACATACACAAACAGAAAACAGGAACAGAAGAAACTGCAACCCAAACACACTCGACATACCCTCATCGATCCGTAGTATAAAACAAGTAACCAGCAATAGATCCTTCATGTACACTGCACCTATACTATGGAATCACCTACTAGACAACATGAGAGCTATCCAAGATCTCCAAACATTTAGGAAACAATTAAAAACACTACTATTTACCGAACACTACAACAACCGAATATAAAAAATCGGCATGTCTACCAAAACCAAACCATCCATCATAAATGTATATAGTCAAAAGAAATTAAATGTACATAGTTAAAATGGATCAATCTCACAGATCCCTTGTATATAGTTAGCATGCAATCTCAAGTGTACTATATATCTGATTATGTTCAATGCAATCTCATGTGTTCTCTGTAACTGGTTATGTTCAATGTAAACCACCCCTGATCTCTGGAAGGGGTGGTATATAAAAACTTTATAAATAAATAATGTCTCTTACTGTAAAAGGGATGCCATCCTATGCTTTTTGGATAAAATATAGGCAGGGAAAAGGGGGCAGGTTATCAGGATTATGACCTGATAAACCTTTCGCCCCACTGGATATCAGCAACTAGGAAGCTTGGAGAGAGGGAGTGTGGGTCAGAAGTTGCTTTGTTTGGTGCTCCCCCTCCAGCAACCAAAAAGGTGTTCCACTGCCTCAAGCATGTTTATTATAAAAGTCTTTAAGCTGCTTTCACACACTTTGGTGTATGTTTATTAAACTGCGGTAAAGCCACCCGCGGTAAGGGCAGTGTTAAGGTGCCTGAAGCCATATAAGGCAGTGGGCAGGTAGGGGGCATGCTAGCATTAGAGTACCTTTGGCCATTTAACGTGAGTTAACAGGACCAAGTGCAGTAAGGTGACAAGATGTCCTAAGGAGAAACAAGGCGTCTTAAGAGTTGACAAAGCGCCTTAACAGAAGATAACTTCAACTACATGATTGTTTCAGTGTGCCTTTACAGATTGCTTTTTCTAGGGGTCGCAATCTAGGTAATATTTTGGTAAAAACATCTATGCAAGAAGATCGTTTACAATTTCATCCCCCTACTACTGGCCATACCGCGTGTCAGCAGTGTGTTTTCTGTGCTACAACACTTACAGGGATAGATTGGCAACATCCGAAGACTCATCGAGTGTATCAACGTCGTTGGGATACGACTTGTGATTCTACTTTTGTAGTGTATTTAATTCAATGTCCATGCTCCCTTGTTTATGTTGGGAGAACAATACGCCCTATTAAACGTCGTTTAAGTGAACATGCCTCACGTCTTCGTCATGCAATACTTTCTGCTCCGTTGGTCTCTCATTGTATTGACTTTTGCCATACTTTTGACCATCTCAATTGGACTATATTGGATCAAGCTCCTAATAATCCCCGTGGAGGGTCAAGAGAAGATAAACTCCAATTTTTGGAACAACGTTGGATATTTTATCTTGACTCAATTGAGCCGGGAGGTCTCAATAGAGAAATTGAATGGCAGAGCTTGCTTTGAATGAATGTTGTCGTCACTCAAATTATTACCAATCAGATCAGGGGTTCCCCGTCATGTGGGGGTTTGCCCGATCTGATAGGTTGGTTCTCTCTTTAAATGGCGTTTGTTCCGCCATTATACAAACGATATGACCTATGCTGCAACGACAGCGTTACTCAGGATGACTGCTGAATTTGTGAATTTTGGACTTTACACTTGATACAGGGTGATAGTGCCCGAAACGCGCGCGTCGTGTTGAGATTTCTCCAAAATCAGCGTTTCTATTTCAGATAAGTTTTTCAGCTTATTTTTTTGAAAAATTTGAAATTTTACTTATGGTGAAGAACCTTAATATAATAAAAGTGGTTGCCCGCTTGGTGTGGGTCGGCTCTCTATCCGACCTTCCTCCGGTCAGCTCCGACAAAAAATTATATGTAAACAAATTGAAGGTCTTTGTTCTGTGGTTGGGTTTTGATCTATTTGCCAATTAGCCCTTACCTGCAGGTTTTTGTTATTGTATTAACAGAAGATAAGGCACCTTAAGATGTGATAAGTCGCCTTAACAGGAGATCAGGCATCTTAACATGAGATAAGGTGCCCTAGCAGGAGATAAGGTACCCTAACAGTTAAGGTGCCTTAACAGGAGATAAGGTGCCCTAACAGGAGATAAGGTGCCCTAACAGTTAAGGTGCCCTAACAGGAGATAAGGTGCCCTAACAGGGGAGAAGGCGTTCTAAGGAGAGACAAGGTACCCTAAGGTGGAAAGCATGCATCTTAAGGCAGGAAAATGGCTGTAAACCAAACGCTGGATAGAGCACTAGGAATGTCAATGTACAGGTGATGGAAGGAAGGAAAGGTGGGAGTTGATGGACCTGCCATGTTGGTGGGCACCCTATGTTGCAGCCAGTAAAGCAGATGCGCATGTGGGAGGCAGGTGTACCGATGCACAGGGTGGTGCCAATGTAAAGTACTGCAGTGACAGTCTGTGGCATAGGATGGGGAAGACGTGTCCCCCCAGTGGAGGCAGAAGCAGCAGGATGTTAGCAGCGACAGGAGGACAGAGTAGTAGTAGTTACGTATAGATCAGGCACAGGAGAGGCGGGCATTAAGAGCCGTAATGCAGAAAATGGTACCAGTATAGGTCATGGAGTAGCAGTCTGCACAACAGGACTGTACACAACTGACAGAGGCAGATAGATTGGTTAAAGGACAGATGGCAGCTGAGGAGAGGGTGGTATGGACTTCCAGCACCAATCTGCAGAGCCCTGACTGTTACAGGCATGAAAATGATCTGAGTAGTACAGTCACAAGAAGAACAGGTAGGAATCAAACCCTTGTCTGCTGTTTATGGAGACCATGAACTAACCAGTAGGCTAAACCTCCACACCTCTCTGTACAATAATGGCTGGATACAAAGAGACTGCAGGTCACTGCCTAAAATGTCTGCTGTGTGTGCTGGTATAGGGTAGCCCCACTAGTACCCATGATGCAGTGCACATGCAGAACAGCGGTCTACAGCTGATCACCAAATGGAGAATACACATATGCATCACCTCAATTCTGCACTATGCTTGTATTACACACTGCTACAAACTATGCTACAGAGCGGTTTCCACAGTCACCCTGAGAGTGAGGATGGGCACCCAGCACCAGGTCCCCAGTACCTGCAGTGCTAGAGATGATCTCTGCTGCTGATCCCCATCACTGCCACTGTGTAGCAGGTATTGACTGCAGACTTGTTTCCTGCAGACTTGCAGCATGTGCAAGTCACATCTGCCCCTGTTGGACAGGGACCCACCTAGAACAGTGCATGTAAATACCCACTATTACAATGCTGATGCTATGGACACCAGCTACCGGAGTGGGGAGGAAAATCTAGACTTACATGGGGTTGCTACTAGGGTCCTGCTGGCTCTACCAATATCACTGAGTGTAGGCCTGAAACACCTCATGTCCCTACCACCTAGGTCTAACATTCACCCACATCAAGTACAGTCAGACTACACATGCTGCCCACCACTGGGTTTTCCAGCCATGCACATACTAATTGCAGACAGTCCGCTGGTCAGTACACATTACATATGCACAGAGCAACCATACGCACCCAGGCTTGGGATATAACGCATAGGCACCAAGCAGTTGGTTCAGTGATCAGGCCCCTAGAACAGGAGATGCACCGACATCACTAGAGCCAAACAATATATAGCGCTATGTGGATACATAGCCGTGCCATAGTCACTGCTCGGTCAGAGAGTGCCCTCCCAGCAGCATGGCATGCTCTGGCCACCCGGTCCATGCAGGTGGCAGTTGGGTACTACAACATCCCAGCCATTGCCCTACCCCTGATGCAGACACATCCTGACCAATCTGCCCTGTTCAGGCTATACCAACAATACTTTGCTCCTCATCATGCACATTTGCAGGCTAACGCTGGAAACAGCTTAGGCACTGCGAGCCTCAGTGAAATGTAGAAAGGCACAAACAATAGATAGACATACTCACACACAATCATATTGACACACTGTGCAAAAATGGGGATGGTTGGCATTCTTGCCTGCCACTCTGGTCCCAATCTCAGCTCAGGCATTGTTAAGGTGTGTTCATTGTGCAGGAACTAGTAGTACACTCTGATGTTAATGGCTGCTCAGTGTGCCGGTGTTGTCAACCTGACTCTCCATCCAGATGAAGATAATGGAGCCTGTCTGTGTGGGTGTTTGTACTCTTGTTGGCCGATTCATTGGGGGTTGCACATGTTGGTATTGTCCCTGCACTGTGGGATAAAATTTAGTCACAGGGACATGCACTGCATGATCCATAGCAAGGACAAAAACCTGTGACCCTCTGCTCCTAGATACACCAACTGTGTATAGTACACCACATGGTCACATCCGTCCCTGGGGCTGACATGCTTCCCATCAGACAGACCTTAGTGCATGGTGCACTGAACACAGCACACTGGAGCAGGGCCTGGCCTTGGTCTGCTGCAGGTGGGTGCCACTTCCCCCTCCACCAGTATCCCCATGCCATGCTGACATGCACATGCGCTGTCAGTGTTGATGGTGCACAGTCCCAGGCCAGCCAGCATGTGGGTAGGGGGATGACTAGGGTGCAGGGTCCAGAGGGGGGACAGAGGCATAAATGGACGGCCACACATCCCCCCCACAACTGCCTATCCAGTGTCCTCATCATCGCCTGCCAATGTTATGTCTCTTTAACCTGGGGAAGAGACGGCTGAGGGATGTTATGTTAGAGATCTAGCACATATTGCTTGGAGTGGATTGGGTAAATGCAGATCGATTGTTTACGCCATCAAAATATAATAGGACTAGGGGACATGCAATGCAGCTATAGTGTGAGCCATTGAGGATTACTGGGAGTGAATGGTTTCTCCGTCAATGCATATTCAAACTTTGGAATTCATTTCCGGAGAATGTCGTAAAGGCTGTTAGTGTAGCTGGGTTTCAGAAATGTTTGGCCAGGTTCCTGGGGATCGGTCCATAACCATTACTGATGAGGGGCCCAGAATATCCCCTGCCTGCCCAATACATGCATTGTGGATCCTGTGTGTCTTTTGTGGAAACTGCTAGGTACTTGTGACATAGATTGGCCACTGTTGGACATAGGATTTGGCGCATGATGGACCTTGGTCTGATGCAGTCTGGCATATTTTCAAGTCCTATGTGCTTATGTGTCATCTGGGCAACTGCCTGGTCCACCCTGTGCACCAGTGGCCCCCACTGCATGACCCACATGCACCCTCCTTTGCCCCATTTGCATCATCACTATGGGCACTATGCTGTTGCAGCTAATGGAGCACTACTATCACTCTCTTGGGCTCACCTGTCTGTGCAGCACATTGCAGACATCAAAATAGGCTCTCTGTCCTCAAAATACACCCTTACCGTGAGGTTTTGATATGCGGTAAGGTTCCTGATGTTAAGGTGCCATCGTTAAGGGAGCAAGGCCTTGTTTCCACACACTCCCCACCCATTGACCCCCACTCTCCACCCCGTGGATGCCTCCTCTCCACCCACAGGGCGCTTTACAATGCCGGTACCGTTAGCACACGCTAAAGTGGCGTTAGCGTGCGCTAACGGCACACTTGCTCCTTTAGTGCGGTTTAGTAAGCATATCCCTTTGTCTTTTGCCACTTATGGTATAGCATTGCAGCTAGAGGGCATTTGATTGGTTCATCTGATGTATGATGATCTTGATGACATCACAACCCACACTGCCTATGTGATCTTTGTAGGAATACAGGAAAGAGAACTTCAACATATGCTGTTGTTGTTAAGTGCCGTTGAGTCGGTGTCGACTCATGGCGACCCTCTGGATAGTTGACCTAAAATGTGTTCGATCTTTAGTCAGGCGGCTCATTGTTGATAGAATGGCACCGATAGCTGATGTTATTGTATCAATCCATCTCATTGCCGGCCTTCCTCTTTTGCGTTGACCTTCTACATATAGCAGAACTTAAGCTTGGAACTGAAATAGTGATGCCTGCCCTGTGCTTTTGTGACATAATTCACAGAACATAGGGCATGCAGCATTCTCTTTTAGTTACTCTTCATGTTTTTATAGATGTTTTACAGGACAATAAGCTTGATTCAAAATAGTTTCATAGGATCAGCATTTTATTATTTTTTGTCATGTGTAAATTTGCTGCTTTAGAAAAAAACAGTTTTCCCCTGATACTGTATAAATCAGTCGGAATGATTTATGTACTGTGTTGACTTTCTGCATGAGAAAAAATGGCCAGTATAGTAACATTTTGTCATTAAACTTTATTGCGTGAAAGGCAGATAAGTACTGTTATGAGTACAGCTGAAATGAAGCTTTTTTTGTTCCTCTGAAATTCTGCCTGCTCATGCTCTCACCTAATCCCTGCCAGACGTGGAAAGGTTTGTTAAGTGCAATTGTACCTAGGGGCCTAATATATCAAGCTTTGTTTTCCTGTAGACACATGAAGTGTAATTTAATGAACACATGCTCCTGCTACGCACATTTCCGCATGCATCTGTAGGGCTTATTTTATAAAATGAAACATGCACATGTTTAATTTTATGAAATAATGGCGTATGGATGCACTTTAACATAGGTGCGGCTGTTATGTCTGCCTAAGAGCAGGCGTAGTTGGCTGCACTTAGACTGGTGTAGACACACGCATACGTCATAGTATTTTATAATATGCATGTATGAGTTGCAGCCCTGTGCACACCCCAGCTGAAAGTATTTGCAATAGCACTTACACAAGTCCTTTAAAATAGGGACTTCTGCACATACCTAACACACAACTTTCCATGCGGCCCTTATAAAATCAGCCTCAAAATGGGGGAAAAAAGCCCTTTTGTGCTTCAGGCTTGAAGAATCTTGCTATTTCTCATTCAGCTGGCTCACCAGATCTGATGCACTTTGCCTTACTCCAGACTCTGGCGTTATCCTTAGCCTTATATGCTGGGAGCTGAAAGGTGGCTTTTGGCCATGACATGTCTGATCAAGTATTTTCCCATGCGTTGCTCTTTTATTAGACAAGACCGATAGCAGATGAGCAAGCACTGAGCAGTGGGTCAGCGTTAAGGGCTGCTTATTTAACCTATTTAGTTGTGAGGTAGGCACTGGATACAAAAAGAGTCATTTAATAAGGGTTGGCTAAATTTTCATGTAAGTATTTCATGTGCATACTTTATAAAATAGGGGCATAAGTGGTCAGAAATGTGCATAAATTCAAGGCATCAGCACTTATACCATCCCCATGACTGATAAGAACATAAGAAATGCCATGCTGGGTCAGACCAAGGTCCATCAAGCCCAGTATCCTGTCTCAAACAGTGGCCAATCCACGTCACAAGTACCTGGCAGTTTCCCAAAAAGGTACATAGATTCCACAATGCTTGTCCTGGGGTAAGCAATAGATTTCCCGAGTCCTCTTTAATAATGGTTTATGGACCCTTTCTCCAAGAACTTGTCCAAACCTTTTTTAAACCCAGCTACACTAACAGCTTTTACTACATCCTCTGGTAACGAATTCCAGAGTTTGATTATGCATTGAGTGAAAAAATATTTTCTTTTATTAGTCTTAAATGGATTACATTGTAGTTTCATTGCATGTCCCTTAGTCTTTCTACTTTTTGATGGAGTAAACAACTGATCTACGCTTACCTGTTCTACTCCATTAATTTATAGACCTTTGTCATAACTCCCCTCAGCCGTCTCTTTTCTAAGTTGAAGAGCTTTAACCTTTTAAGCCTTTCCTCATGGGGGTTTTCTTCCATCCCCTCTACCATTTTGGTGGCTCTCCTCTGTACCTTTTATAATTCTGTATTTTCGTTTTTAAGATATGCACACAATATTCAAGGTGCGGTCACACCATGGAACGATACAGAGGCATTATATCATTGGTATTAATTTCCATTCCTTTCCTTATGATTCCAGTTTATTTATTTAGCTGTGTTTATATACCACCTTTCGATGGGTCAAGGTGGTTTACATAGAATGAGGGTGGTAATACAGTAAAACAGCATCAAGATAACTATATACAACCATGCAACAGTAACAGGGCTTCTCAAACATATACAATTTAAAAGTATATACAATGGTGGGAGGTGGGAAATGAGTCATTTTGGCTTTGCTCCTATTGGAGGGGGGCAGGTTAGGTGATGAGGCTGAAATGTTCTGAGAATAAGTGTGTTTTCAGATGTTTCCTGAAGGTCTTGAGGTCTGTTATATTCCTGAGCTGGCTTGGTAGGTTGTTCCATGTGGATGAAGCATACAGTTGAAAAGCTCTTTTGCATGCTTGCTGGTTGGATTTAGTTCTGATATGGGGATCAGGAGGTCATTCGTCATGGAGGTGCATCTAGATCTATGGGGTTGGGAGGTCTGCAGTAGCATGTGGAGGTATGTGGGGGGGGGGGGGTCTGAGTGTAGTGTTTTTTGTATTATGATGATAGTTTTTAATTTTATATGGCTCCATAGTGGGAGCCAGTGGAGCTGTTTGAATATAGGTGTGATCTGGTTGTTTCTTGCTGCAGCTTGCAAGGTCCTTCCTATTGAGTTTAGTGCTGTTTGGAGGGGCATGAGTGTGGATTGAGGTAGACCATGGTAGATAGCATTGCAATAGTCCAGGCGAGGTATTATGAAGGCTTGCAATACAGTACAGAAGTTGTGTGGTTCAAGAAGTGAGCATAGGGAATGGAGTGTCTTTGTTTTGTAGAAGATTGTCTTGGTGATCTTGTTGATGTGGGATTTGAATGTGAGATGTTGATCAAGGTTTATTCTGAGGTATTTGACTTCAGTCTGGGTTTTAATTGCTATGCTATTCAATGTTTTTGAAGAGAGTAGATTGACAGTGGTGTATTTAATTATGTAGAGGGCTTCTGTTTTACTGTAATTGATCTGAAGGTTGTTGTCTTATAGCCAGTTGGTTACTTTGGTGAAACATTCTTGGTGAGCAGATGATTTGGGTTGGTTTATGTTGATTGGTTCATAGATCATGATATCGTCAGCATAGATGTGGACATTGAGGTCATGTGATCCGATGATTGGGCAGAGTGGTCGGAGGTAGAGGTTAAAGAGGATGTCAGAGAGGGTGGATCCTTGGGGGACTCATTGTGTCTGTTTGAATGGGTTGGAGGTGTTTTGTCCGATCTTTATTTGCTGGTATCTGTCTGTGAGATAGGATGTGAACCATTTGAGTACTGTGCCTTGAATTCCATTGGTGCGCAGACATTGTAGGAGAATTTGGTGGTTTACGGTGTCAAAGGCAGAAGAGATATCTAAGAAGATTAAGAGGAAGCCTTGGTTGATCCGCTGCATTCTTTGGACTAGAGTATTTATCAGGGTGGTTAGCAGTGTTTCCACGGTGTGGTGAGGGTGGAATCCATATTGTTGAGAGTCCAGTAAGTTGTTATTGTTTTCAATATGTTTTTTTTTGTGACAACTAAGAAAGAAGTCCAGAGGTCTGGGTGTTGTTTGTCTTCGACAGGTGGTAGGTGAGGGCAGGGCCGGATTTACCTATACGCCATGTACGCCATGGTGTAGGGCCCACAGCTGGCAAGGGCCCACAAAAATGGAACAAGTTAGGCTTATTTTTTTAAAATAAAATTTTAAAAAAAACCTGCTGGCTGCCGCCGCGGAGCCCCCTCTGCTGCCGCGGCAGCATGGACTGACCCGCGGGGGCCCCCTCTGCAAGCTCGGTCCCTCCCTCCATGCAGGCTGTGAGAGACGCGAAGGCAGACTGTCTCCCTCGCGCCTCTGTTAAGCCCGCAGGGGCTGATGGGAAATTTCCCATCAGCCCCTGCGGGCTTAACAGAGACGCGAGGGAGACAGTCTGCCTTCGTGCCTCTCACAGCCTGCACGGAGGGAGGGAGGGACCGACCGAGCTTGCAGAGGGGGCCCCCGCGGGTCAGTCTATGCTGCCGCGGCAGCAGAGGGGGCCCCGCGGCGGTAGCCAGCAGGTTTTTTTTTTAAATTAAATTTTACTTTAGGCCGGGGGGGGGGGGGGTAGGACTGGTAATGGGCTATTGGGGGGGCTGGGGCTGGGACTGGGACTGGAAATGGGTTGGGGGATTAAGGCTGGAGGTGGGCTGATGAGGTTAGGACTGGTAATGGGCGGTGGGCTGTTGGGGGGGTTAGACCTGGTATTGGGGTTTTGGGGGGGATTATGACTGGTAATGGGCTGTGGGCTGATGGGGGCTGTCTGGTATTGGGCTATGGGGGGCTAGGACTGGAAATGGGCTGGGGGGATTAAGACTGGAGGTGGGCTGATGGGGTTAGGACTGGTAATGGGCTGTTGGGGGGGGTTTAGAACTGGTAATGGGCTTTGGGGGGGTTAAGACTGGTAATGGGCTGTGGGCTAATGGGGGCTGTCTGGTAATGGGCTATGGGGGGCATAGCACTGGAAAGGGGCGGGGGGGTTAAGACTGGAGGTGGGCTGATGAGGTTAGGACTGGTAATGGGCTGTTGGGGGGGTTTAGAACTGGTAATGGGCTTTGGGGGGGGGTTAAGACTGGTAATGGGCTGTGGGCTGATGGAGGCTGTCTGGTAATGGGCTATGGGGGGGCTAGGACTGGAAATGGGCTGGGGGGGTTAAGACTGGAGGTGGGATGATGGGGTTAGGACTGGTAATGGGCTGTGGGCTGATGGTGGCAGTCTGGTAATGGGATATGGGGGGCTAGGACTGGAAAGGGGCTGGGGGGGTTAAGACTGGAGGTGGGCTGATGAGGTTAGCACTGGTAATGGGCTGTTGGGGGGTTTAGAACTGGTAATGGGCTTTGGGGGGGGGTTAAGACTGGTAATGGGCTGTGGGCTGATGGAGGCTGTCTGGTAATGGGCTATGGGGGGGCTAGGACTGGAAATGGGCTGGGGGGTTAAGACTGGAGGTGGGATGATGGGGTTAGGACTGGTAATGGGCTGTGGGCTGATGGGGGGGGTTAGGACTGGCAATGGGCTATGGGGGGCTGACTGGAAATGGGTTGATGGGGTTAGGACTGGAAGTGGGCTGATGGGGGTTAGGACTGGTAATGGGTTATAGGGGGGGATTAAACTGAAAATGAGGTGATGGGGGGTTAGGACTGTAAGTGGGTTGATGGGGGGCTAGGACTGGTATTGGGTTGGGGGGTTGCTAGGACTGGAAATGGGCTGATGGGTGGCTAGGACTGGAAATGGGCTGATGCAGGGACTAGAAGGGAATGGATGCTGGGTGAGGCTGGAACTAGAAGGGAGCTGATGTTGGGGGAGGATTAGAATGGGATGGGGCTGGAAGAGTAAAATGGAGAAGGGAAAAATATTTTGTGTGGGAGGGATAAAAAATCTACAATTGGCCGGGTATTGGGAGAGTAAGTGGGGATTGAGGATGGAGGGGTAAAATTTGAGTGGATGAAATAGGAATGAGGAAAGAGCAAAAGGAGAAAGATTAGTATGTTAAAGCAGATGTAGAGAGAGAATGGAAAAAAACTAGAAGAGAGAAGAAAGGACAAATGGACAGCAGACGATGGAGAGTTAGCAGAAGACACGAAGAAACCAGAAGAAAGTGGCTGGAGCAATTGCAGCTGAAAAAAATGCACAAAAGGTAGAAAAATATCTCTTTATTTTGAATTTATTAATTGGAATATGTCAGCTCTGGTAAATGTGCATCATTAACGTCTGCGCTTTGTTTAGTACAAGAGCAAATTAATGTATAGTTTTATTTCTACAGTGTTGTACATTCCAAGTTTGACTTTTGGGATTCCCAGTTTAATTATTGTCTTCCTGTTTCTAAATTGTGATTACTTGTTTGGTGATGGTCTATGTTCTGCATGTGTAACTGAGCTGAGGTGTTCTGTTTATATAATTCCTATTTGACATTGCCACTTGTTCTCTTTCCCCAGTAGGTCATGTATTGTTGTTCTCTGAAATGTATTGGTTTAATATTTGCAGTGTTGCCTTTTGATTGGTAGAGTATGGTGCTTTGTGAGTCCTGGTAGTGCTGTTAGGATACGGCGGGTTTGCTATGGGTTCTAAATGTAAACTAGAAAAACATGATTCCCCTGTAATATATCACCAACACAAACCACTATAAATGTTAACCTAGACTCTAAAACCAACAGCTATCCCCACACATAAGTGTCAAATTTTTTGTCGGATCGTTCACCGTGAGACAAAACTTTTCACCTCCTGAAGTGAACCCTCCTTTTTAGTCATAATTGAAAACGGCTGTTTCCCAGCCAAGCCGACCAAATCAGCACATTGCTGTTGTCAGCAAAAACCTTTTTCTTAAAACTTCAAAAAGAGTCTATTGGATCCCAAATGGTCCTCGGGCTACAAAAAACCCAAATTCACAGCTCCAAAAGTCCCCCTTCAAACGTAAAGATATTTTAGAGAACTTAGCTGCTACGGAACGGGTCCCCTTCACTCTGTCCGTGATAGTCTCCGAAATTCACTCCTCTTGCCTCCAAGAATTGAGGGCTCATGAGTTAACCGACAGGTGACCAACACCGCTCCACCACTCCACACAACGAGGTTCAGACACGACACCAAAGGTGTTTCAAGCCGTCTGTTCTTCCTTTTTCCACAGCTCTTCGTCAGGCAGTATGAACCCCGTAAGAATCACACCGCTTAAATCAGGTGATACAATGACATCAGAGTTCAAAGGTCCACAGCTCAACAACTTTATTGAGCTCCTAAATGCAACCCCCACCAGTCAATGTCAGCATTCATCCCATTCGGTGCCATCGATTGGAGACGAAAAATCCACTGCTGTTCTTTAAAATGCAAACGGGCCAATCGATCACCCCCCCGCAACACTGGGGCTACCACATCTAAAACCCTCCACCTTAGATCATTAAAATAATGATTCATATGTTGGCAATGTGAAACACATTCCACTTGTAAATCTGATTTTGTGGTGTACATGCTGGTGTGCCCTTGTGGCCTCAAGTATGTGGGCCGCACTATCAGACCGGTTCGGAAACGTTTATTAGAGCATAGATGACGCATTGATAAGCGACAAGAAAGGGCTCCAGGAGTTTCACATTGCCAACATATGAATCATTATTTTAACGATCTAAGGTGGAGGGTTTTAGATGTGGTAGCCCCAGTGTTGCGGGGGGGGGGGGGTGATCGATTGGCCCGTTTGCATTTTAAAGAACAGCAGTGTATTTTTCGTCTCCAATCGATGGCACCGAATGGGATGAATGCTGACATTGACTGGTGGGGGTTGCATTTAGGAGCTCAATAAAGTTGTTGAGCTGTGGACCTTTGAACTCTGATGTCATTGTATCACCTGATTTAAGCGGTGTGATTCTTACGGGGTTCATACTGCCTGACGAAGAGCTGTGGAAAAAGGAAGAACAGACGGCTTGAAACACCTTTGGTGTCGCGTCTGAACCTCGTTGTGTGGAGTGGTGGAGCGGTGTTGGTCACCTGTCGGTTAACTCATGAGCCCTCAATTCTTGGAGGCAAGAGGAGTGAATTTCAGAGACTATCACGGACAGAGTGAAGGGGACCCGTTCCGTAGCAGCTAAGTTCTCTAAAATATCTTTACGTTTGAAGGGGGACTTTTGGAGCTGTGAATTTGGCTTTTTTGTAGCCCGAGGACCATTTGGGATCCAATAGACTCTTTTTGAAGTTTTAAGAAAAAGGTTTTTGCTGACAACAGCAATGTGCTGATTTGGTCGGCTTGGCTGGGAAACAGCCGTTTTCAATTATGACTAAAAAGGAGGGTTCACTTCAGGAGGTGAAAAGTTTCGTCTCACGGTGAACGATCCGACAAAAAATTTGACACTTATGTGTGGGGGTAGCTGTTGGTTTTAGAGTCTAGGGTAACATTTATAGTGGTTTGGGTTGGTGATATATTACAGGGGAATCATGTTTTTCTAGTTTACATTGGGCTGATTTCCAGGGGTGTATTGGATAGGATGGGTTCTAAATGGGCAGTGTTTGTAGTAGTTCCTAATGTGTCTGGCAGTTGGCACTGGATTATAGTAATGTAGAAATCTTTTAGTCTTTCTTTATCCATACACTCATTAAGAGGCACGTTTACTAAAAGTTAGTATATGGTAACATTATGCAAATAGTTATGCAAATGAGGCCCCTTATGCAAATGAGGCCCCGCACCCCCCTTGGGCCGCCCCTGCTGGGGGCCCACAATTTTTGTTGGCGTAGGGTCTCACTCAAGGTAAATCCGGCCCTGGGTGAGGGGTGTCTGGTTGGTGCCTGCTGCCTTTTCTGCTGTCCTTTCTTTTCTTTCTGTTACTATTTGACTGCTTTCCTATCCACTTAATGGCGTTCCTTTCTACCTTTCTTTTCTGCAGCCATAATATTTTGTATTGTACACCGCCCTAATACCTTGGTAAGGGGCGGTATATCAAATATGCCAAATAAAGATAAAGATAAAGAAAGTTCTTTGTAGTGTTGAGCTAGTTGTTTGGAGGTGAGCTTAATTTTTTGATTTTTGGTGGTTGTCATTTTTGTCAGCTGTTTTACTATATTAAATAGCTCCCTTGGTTGGTTGATTGCAGAGCTGAGTATTTTAGTGTGGTGTTCTCATCTAGCTTTGTCTGCTGCTATGTGGTATTCATTAGGAAGTTGTAGATAATGTTTTCCGTCATTTTGTTTATTTTCATTCCATTTTCTTTCATGCTTGCAAAGTTGTCGCTTTTGGTTGTGGAGGACTGGGGTGTACAACTCAGTTTTAGGTTGCTTTGCATGCGTGGACATAGTGGGGGGTTGTTGCTATGGCTGCTTGTCTGGTTACTGTTGATCTAGTTTTCAATGAGGATATTGGGGTCAGTGGACTCTTCAGTCAGTTGTGCAAGGGTGTCTTTAACAAAGCTGTCTTTTTTGAAAGGTTTAAATCTTCTTGTTGGTGGGTGCAGGTTGTGATTTTTCTTGATGAGGTTTTGCTGGAGGGAGAAATTTATTAGATTATGATCTGACCATGGAGTGGTTAAGCTTGAATAGTTTGAGGGGGCCTATATGGTTACTGCAGAAAATTAGGTCCAGGGTGGTGGTAGGAGTTCAGTAAATAAGGCAGATGGTTGTCTGTTTGTTGGTGATGGTGACGGAGTCAGCTTTATAGGTGCTTATGCTTGTGTAGTTTCAGAAGTTAAGGTTGCTTCAGGAAATGATCACTATTGTGCCTCCTTTGTTATGAGATCTTGGGCATTGGTAGGTGTTGTATCCATTTGGCATTAGTTTGTTTAATATTACATTATCAGTTTCTGAGATCCATGTTTCTGTTATACATAATGGGGGTAATTCTGATCCTGAATAGCGAGGTTGGACATCTGACATGGACGTTCAGCCCCTGCTATTCACTTATACCTGATGCCATCAAATGAGCTCCCCGCATGTACAGCCGTGATGTGCGGGGAGCTCAGTATGGGGGGCAGGACAGAGCGGGCTGAGGGAGGTCGGGCCGGAGGCGTGAACCTCAACCCGGATGTACAGGGCCTATTCTGACAATGGCCTGTATGTCCAGGCAGGGCCAGTTAGATAGGGGACTTATTCCATCTCGGAGATGGACTAAGTCCTCCCCCTGAGGATGGTGGACATCACCGGAAGACCCCGCAGCAGTGGTGAGTGTATGCAGGGGCTTCCCCACCAGCAGATCCCGGCCGTGGATGGCCCCTCTGGGGGTAGGTCGACTTGGATTTCAGCTGAGCATGGTTCTGTGGGGGATTGGGGCAGCTGCATGGCGTCCCTCTGCCATGGCGCCAGGACGCTATGGCACCGGGACTATGAAGGTGCTCTGGCTTGATTGAACAGGGTGAGAGCAGGGCATACAGTGGCTCAGAATCAGATGTATAGCCCCTGCGGGATCAGAATCAGGTATAAATCCGGTCCTTCCAGATGCTGGACATCCAAACGGACCTCAGTATGTCTGTTTTGGGATAATAGCATGTCTCTTATGATTTGGATTTTGTTTCAGATAGAGCATGAATTGATTAGAGCACAGTGCAGAGTGTGTATATGGGGAGGACTGGATGAGGTTGTGGGGGAGATTTATAAATGTAATATGCGTCAGGGGATTTTGTATACATTGTGTGCGTGTGGTAAGTATATATTTATGTTGGGGTGGGTGTGATATCATGGTTGGGGGGTGGCGTTTAGGTTAAGTTTGTGTGCTTTGGATAGCAGGAGGATTGCTAGTATCATGAGGAGAATTGGGTGCATTGTCAACATTGTTTTGCTGTGGAGGGATTCCAGTGTTGGAGGCTGTATAATGTTGGGAGGAGGTTACTTTCTAATTGCTTCTTTGGTTGGATTAGCTATCTGGAGAGTGTTCCTCGATGGTGGGTCTGTGCCATTGGGGTTTCCTGCTGGGCAGCATTGTTGAGTGTCTTTTTGCCTGTGAGTATTGAGGGAGACTTGCTGTTTGGAGGCAGAATGAAGTTATTGATGTTTTAGAAAACAGATTTAAACTTGGTGCAATGGTGGACTGGTGTATTGTCCTGGCTTGTATGGTATGTCCTGGATTAGTAAAAAAGTGGTTGTCCTCGCCCGCGATCTGCAACTAAGGGACAAGCAAAAGGACCCTCTGCTGAGGCCCTCAGGCACGGACCCACCGGGCACAGACATGCCTAAGCATGCTGTTTTTTTTTAATTTCTGGAAGGTATCCAGCAGTGGGCCCTGATTGGCCTTGGTGGCAGGGGGGCAACAGTATCCTGTGTTCCTGCTCCCCCATTGTAGGCACCGATCAGGGGTGTTTCTGATGTGGCGCCTAAGGGCGCTAGTTGTTTGAATGTCAGAAGGTGTCCAGCGGTGGGCCCTGATTGGCCTCAGCGACTGGGGGCAGGAGTATCCTGTGTTCATGCTCCCCCACTGAGGATCAGATAGGGGGTGTCTCTGATGTGGCGCCTAAGCATGCTGATTTTTTGAATGTCCAGAAGGTGTCCAGTGGTCATCCTGATTGTCCTCGGAGGCAGGGTAGGGAAAGAGTATCCTGCATTCCTGCTCCCCTGTTGCAGGTTCCATTCGGGGGTGTCTATTTGCTTTCTTGGCCGCTGCTGCACACTGGGCAGAGGGCTTCAATGTATTTTCCATGATGACACCTAAATCCTTTTCCTGGGTGGTGGTTCCTAAAGTGGAACCTTGCATTGTGGAACCTTAGTTTGGGATGTTCTTTCCTAGGGGCATAACTTTGCACTTGTCCACATTAAATTTCATCTGCTATTTGGACATCCAGTCTTCCAGTTTATCAGGGTCCTCTTATAATTTTCACAATCCTCTTGTGTTTTAACAACTTTGAATAATTTTGTGTCATCTGCAAATTGTTAACCTCACTTGTTATTCCCATTTCCAGGTCATTTATAAATATGTTAAAAAAGAAGTGGGCCCAAAACAGATCTCTGGGGTATGCCACTATTCACTGTTCTCCACAGAGAAAATTGGCCATTTAGCCCTATTCTCCGCTTTCTATCATTTAACCAGTTCCTGAAACTTCCCTACGGAAAGTCCAGAAAATGCTCAAGGAATTCACCATTAAGCTGCAAAGGGAAGCGCTTTCTGTATTGATGATCTCCATGGAAGGTGGAGTGGAACATTGAGTGGGCATCATTAAGTCCTGAGGAAAGAGTAGCACCACCATGACCACAAACTTTATTATCCCGCAGGTTGTCCTCAATTGAACTGCTGGATATGGAGGTTGTGCTTCAATTTTAGAGGTGAAAAGATCCATATTCAGTTATGCTTTCATTCACGGGGGGAGAGTACCACTACCATACAGTTGTGGTCAACATTATTTACTGTATACTCTTGCATTTTAGGTATGTTGTGCCCGATATTTGAAGAGCCAGGAGTGTGCTGGATGCTGAAATGAGGGACTTACCCATGGAAGGATGTCATAACAGTGCACACCAAATATTCAAGACAGCTTGTTTTGGAAATCCACCATAACCAGGTAACGGCAAACGCCGAGCCATGAGGGCATAATGGAGCATGGGTGAGGCATGGCCCTGTCATACCCACATAACATGGATATTCATGGCACTGGAATATGCTATAAACTGCGTAAGGCTAGGCAAGGGTTTGTGACGCCTAGGACACTGCAACGCTACCCATGGACCGCTGTACGCACATAGTGAAGCAAATCCATGCAAAAGAGGTGCCACCATGCTCCCTGCCTCTTTGTGGCTACTCACCTGCACAGGCACAGCTGGATACCCCTCCAGATGGCCAATGATAGCCTCAGGTTGGACCTCCAGCCCCTTCTTGGGTAGAGCACCCCTTTGTACTGGCGTACAGCTCATGTCAGGGCCACTGCCTCATCAGGGCTGAAATTTGTAGTCCTCCTGGATGCCATACTGCTGCTATCAGCCCAGTCAGAGGGGGGCTCCTGCACAGGCAGCTGCTGGACCCTGCTTGTTGGTGCTGACTGCTACACAAGTACTCTGGGATCTTGCTATACGGTTATGCTAGTATGTGCCCTATGCGCTCACCTGCTCGGGGATCACGTTGGGTCTTTTGTACACAGGTAGTTCAAAATCCCCTCCTCGTGCCTGCCTGCTTATGCAGGTGTGTTATGCGCCTGCTGCTATGCTTGGTTTGGCACTCATTTTCATAGCTTGCCTGTGTAGTAGCCGCCTGACTGACAATTTGGGCTCTTTTACTGAGTGGGTATCCTTAGCTGGGTAGGTCCTGCTTCTCCACCTTGTTCAATATCAGGCCCATTGTGTACACTATCTTGAGAAATAATTGTAACTATTCCAATTGTATGTCATTATAATAGTTTAATAGTTTCTTCAAAGGTATAAAAGAAAAATAACGATGCCTGTGCAACCTAGACAGTAATTTCTGAGAAAAAAAACAAAATATGATCTGGAAACGATTAATGGCACCCTTCACTAATATTTAGTTGCACAACCCTTGGCAGTAATGACAGCCTTCAAACGTATTGTGTAGCCATCTATAAGTTTCATACATCTGTATGCTGGTAGTTTCTCCTACTCTTCAACTGTGATTTGTTCCAGCTCATAAACATTTCCAGAATTCCTTTTATCAATGGCAGATTTCAGCTCTTTCCAAAGGTTCTCGATTAGATTGAGATCAGGACTCATTGCTGGCCAATTTAAAAGAGTGCATTTTTTCCTTTTTGACCATTTTTTTGTACTTAGTGTCAATACTTTTTCTTAGACAATAGATAGTGAGATACAGTACAAAAGTATCAAACGTTTCATAACTTCCCATAAACAAACAAGGAACATTGTTGGCAAAGAATACTTACCAAGAACAAAGCCGAACAAGTCAAGGACCTCTCTCCCTTCCTCTGCCCCCACCCCATCCCCATTCAAGAACCATCAACATTATAGGTATTTATACTAGTACACAAAGAAACTAAAAATAAAAAAACAAAAAAAATCAGAGGGTAGACCACGATTTCCAGCAGGAATATATTGAGTGACTCCCCCAATTCCTAAATGGTATCCACTACTTCTCACCCCCTCCCTCCATCTCCCACCCCTACCCCTCTGCAGCAAATATCCATCCACAACCATCCACTCACACCAAATAATCACATCCTTACCACAAGCACTCAACCTCATACTACTGCTCACCCCTCTAGTATCACGGGACAAAGAATCAATCGCAGGTGACCAAATAGCTTGACAGTGATCTTGGGCTTTAGTACCAAGTGTCTTCACCATCCATCACTCCATTTCCATTAACTCATGGAGGGCCTGTTCCCACTGCCATATCCCTGTGGCCTTCTCGGACATCCAGTATAATTTTCTTCCCCTCATAAAGCCTCGCTTACACAGTTGCCACCCCATAGCATAAGTACACCGCTCCACTGGATATCATCCAAACAAACACATCTCCACTGAAGGAGACAATCCAAGACCCACAAGGGACCCCAGCCGCAGGCACATCTTCTGCCACAGGGTCTGCAGCCTTGGGCAGGGCCAAAAATGATGTAGTAATGTGCCAAAGGTTTGTTTACAAATTATGAAAAGACCCCTTTCCTTCATCCCTGCCTTATATGCCCAGACATCATGCACATAAGCTCGCCACAAAAATTTATACTGAAGCTCTTGTAGATAGACACATTAAGAAAAGGAGGCAAATTTTTGAAAAGCAAACCACAAGAGGGCTGATCAAATATTATCAAGCCAATCACTATGCCACCTGCGTGAAAGGAGATCCAAGTACCTCTGATCCAGAGCAGGTCTCAGCGCCTTTTAATCCCCTCTGACCCCCCTCTCTCCACCAAAGAGCTAAACACCCCTAGTATTCCCCTCCCCCGAAGGATGCCCAATTCTGCCCGCTGGAGAGTCTGAATATAATAATGCACCTGAAGATAACAATAAAAGTCCCTCTGTTCCAACTCATACCGATGCAGCAAATTGGCAAAAGAGTCAATCTCATTCACCTTGTCCATTTTCATGTCTCCAATTTTAGTGATACCATGTGCTGCCCACTACTGAGGGACCAGTGACTACTGTCCCAGATGAAGCTCTGCATTACCAACTAATGGCAGAAGCCCCACATATCTACATGAAATATTTTGGCATTGCGATGGTTCAACAGGCTGCCCATAGGGCCTGCAAATAGACACTCTCACCCCACCTGTCTGGGAGTCAATTTGATTCCATATGCAACATATAGACCCTATGACACAGGGCTAAAAGCCAATCTAAGATTGGTAAGGATGTACACTCCATTGTACCATTGTACCATTGACTACTTCACAGAGGTGACACATTAGATATTGCAAATTATATTCCTGCATACATGACAGATCTAGTCCCCCTTCCTCTCAGCACTTTAGCAAAGTCTGGAAAGGTATCCATGGCCACCTCTCTTGCCATTGAAAGTCCCCCAATTTCCAATCTAACTGTTGCCAATCTTTACAAGCTCCCCAAAGTGGCAGGTGCCGAAGCACGTATATCCAATGTGGCAGCTCCATCATTTAAATAATGCCACTCATCCCCTCAGCAAGAGAGGCAAGCCCATCCAACTGCACAGATTCTGGGCCGACCTAGACAGGAGGGGTTGAATATTGCACTCACACAGCTTCAAGGGATCCTCATGCAACTGTATCCCCAAGTAACGGATTGATCTCTCCACCCATGCTAATGGGTAAACACACCTCCAACCCCCTCAGACCCTCCCACCCACATCTAAGGGCATTGATTTACTCTGATTAATCCATAAGCCCAAAAACCATCCAAAACCTTCAATGATTCATAGCGCCTCCAGGAGGGAGGACTGTGGCACCCTTAGACATAGCAACATGTCATTGGCAAAAGCACTCAACTTAACCTCATTGGTGCCCAGTCACAATCCCTGGACCCGCCCCTTGGCCTGCAGCACTAAAAGAAATGGTTCCAAGGAGAAAACAAATTACAAAGGAAAAAGCGGTCAACCCTGCTGCTCCTCCTTGCCTAAATCAGTGCATTTAGCACTGGAGATCTGCTTCCATAAGTTTATGGAGTAGCAGCCCATGGAGGAACACCTCTCCAGAGACCATCAGACTCAGCTGTGTAGAGTGTTTGGTAAAAACTTCAAAACACCTTTGCTGTATTATGCGGATTATTCATCCTTCATAACCGAGACATATCGGGCCTCACCTCTCTCCCGCATCACCTGTGCCAACAATTGCCCAGACCTATTTCCATAGCGATAAAAATTATGTTTATAATATTGCATGGCAAGCAAAGCCCTCCTGTGCAGTAGTGAATTGAGAGCCGCCTGGGTTGAAAGAAAATTCTGCAGCATTGCTCACCCCGAGTGCCCCTGCATCCTCCTTTTCTGCACCTGCATAGTTTTCTCCAGCTGCAAGATGCTTTGGTCCAGATGTTTCCACCGTCCTGCTGTATAGGCTATAACGGCCCCCCTCAACACAACCTTGCAGTCTCCAAAAACAACTTGGGAGTACATTTATGCACATAGTCATCCCACTGCCTACACAGATAACCCCGAAATGCCTCATTCTTCCACAAATAGGCTGGAAGTCGCCACTCCCTATATACCTCTCATCTTTCCTTCCCAATCAACCCACACCATAGCATGGTCAGAAATCATTATGGGTTCAATCTCAGCCTGGAGAATGCGACTGAAGCTACCAGATGAAACTGAGGTAAAATTGAACCATCACCAAGAGCCATGCACCCTTGACAGATATAGTCCCTCACTCCAGGGTGGAGAGCCCACTAAACATCCACTAGGACCCCTAACCGACACAAATAATCAATCTCTTTGTTAGTCCAACCCTGAGTCTGACCATTTCCAGAATGATCCTGCTCTGGATCATGAGGATAATTAAAGTCTCCCACCAAAATAACTTTAACGATATGTCGCCCAAGATATCCGGTGGAGGAGTCCCTTAAAAAAACTGATTATACTCATTAGGGGCATATGCATTACCTATTAAGAATTCTTCATTATAAATTTTTGCAAAAACAAATACAAACTGCCCTTGTGGATCTGTTTCCCATGCCATGACTTCTAAAAGATAGCCACATTTCACCAAAACCATCACACACCCCTTTCTAGAGCCTGAGAAGGCTCCATGGAGACCCAGTCCCTCCTAAGTTTAGTATGCTCTAAGGCACTCAAGTGAGTCTCCTGGAGTAGAGCTACCTGGGTGCCCCTTCGCTTTAAGGCCTGGAGGATTTTAGTGCGTTTAACAGGTGAGGTTATCCCCCTACATTCCAGGTAGTAATGTGTAGATTAATTGACACTATCCCACTGACCTAAGGCTAATTTGCATTGCCCAAACTGAAAGCCACCCAAAGGCTACCCAGCCTTGACCCCCAAATTCCCTAAACCTCTCATGGCTGCGAGATGCCATGCTGCAGGGACCTTGTCATCCCTTAACCAACCCACTCCTCAGCCCCACTCAACACCATCCATCTCCATACACCACATATCCAACGAAGCCCCAGCCCCAAACACTCTACCCTACCCTCCACCCTCCTAACCAAACAGATCACTCTCAAACCCCCTATCCACCACCATAACCATAACCATAACCAAACAGTTCCTATATTCCATCTTCATGGAGCAAGTCCTGTTCTCCAATACCTTGGGACATCCTCACCCTCAGTACAGATATTCTCCACCATTGTTTTCCAGAGCAACCCCTCAGAACCAGTCCGCGCCCCTAGTCTCAACAGACTGTTACAAGTCCCAAAATGGTTGAAATTTTTGGTATACATCCAAGGCAACAAAGCTGCAAGTCCATGTCGATATTTACCCCGGCAGCCGGTCGCCACTACCGCATCACTCAAGTCTCAAGGGCTAAGCACCTGATCTATCCTAGGCAATGTCTTCAAAAATTTCCTTGTGGCCCCCACTTGCTCAAACACATAAGCCACCCCCTCATGATGCACTCTCAGGACCACAGGGTAAGTCAGCATGAAATAGATGTGCTGCTCAAAAAGCTCCACACAGGCAGATGCAAATTCTTTGCACTTCACAGCCACTGCCGCCAAATAATCCTGAAACAATAAAATTTGCTGGCTGTCCAGCCGTAAGTCTCTCTTCTTTCAATATGCCTGCAGGAGTTGAGCTTTATGTTGAAAATTTAAAATTCATGCAAGAACAACTTGCAGCCTACTCCTGCCGTATGCTTTAGGCCCCAATCTAGTGCACGTTGCGCCTGTATCAGGCCCACAATGGTGTCCAGTCCCAGTTCTTTGGGCAGCCATGTTTCAAATAGAAAAGGCAACTGCGTTTCAGACCAAGACTCAGGCACTCCCACCATGTGTATATTATTCTGAGATCGGTTCTCCAAGTCATCAACTTTTAGGACCAAATTTGCAATTAGGGTCTGATGAGCCTTAATCTCCTATTCATGCTGCACATCCACATCCTTGAGCGAAGCAACCCTTTGCTCCACTTCCTCTACTTTCCTACCGACCTCAGCCAAAGCCTCTCCCATAAGATCCAGCTTTTGGATCACTTGATCAAATTTGGGCTTTAAAAGTTTGACAGCTTCATGGGCCAGCTCCTCGTGGGCCGATTCTATGCTATTGGCACTCAGTGAGGCCACCATCTTAGATTCTAACCCTGGCTTTTCCTTCTCCTTTTTCATCACTGAATGCATGCTGTTTCTGCCTCTGGTACCTGGTTCCTGCACCCAGTGTCTGCCAGAGCCATCCAGATACTGGATTATCCACAAATGGGGAAGACAACGGTCAATAACTCTAAGATTAATTGAGGCAGCCCCAGACTGAGCAGAGGAGCATCCTCACTCACTTATGCGATCACATGGCCCTTCTGTTTTGTACTTTTGGATGTATATTTTTGGTCATTGTCCTGCTGGAAGACCCATGACCTTCGACCCAGAACTAGCTTTCTGACACTAGGTAGCACATTTCACTCCAAAATACCTTGGTAGTCCTTTGACTTCATGATTCCTTTATTACTTTCCAGGCCTCCAGTTCCTGAGACAGAAAAGCAGCCCTCTAACATTATGGAACCTACATCATATTTAACAGTAGGAAGAGTGTTTTTTTTTCCTTTATAAGCTTACATTTTTTCTCCTGTAAATGTATCGCTGGTCTGCATTGTCAAAGAGCTCGTTTGGTTTCATCTCTCCACAGAACATTTTCCCAGAAGGATTGTGGTTTCTCAAGGTGGATTTGGACAAAGATTGGGAATGTCTTTTTATGTCTGTCTTTGAGCAGTTGGGTCCTCCTTGGCCCTTGCCCATGAAGTCCTTCTTTGTTTAGCGCATGGCATCTGGTGTGGTTTGAAACCACCACTCCAGATTGTGCCAGGTCAGCCTTAATCTCTTTGATGTTGTACGTGGTGTTTTTCCAACAGTTCGCACTAACATTCAAATACTTTTTGGATTAAATTTCCTCTTCCCACCACATCCTGAGAGGTTGTTGATAGTTCCATGAGCAGAAAACTTCTTAATACCATTGTAAACTGTAGACACAGAAATCCCAAGGTCTTTGGAGATGGCCTTGTACCCCTTTGAAGTTTGATGTTTGATGATAATGGCTTTTCTGATGGTCTCAGGCAGCTCTCTTGTCTTCACTGTTGTGAAAATGGAACAGGAAGCTAATGTGGCCATTTTAAACATTAGAGGAATCATTCATTGGTTGATTCAAGTCATGTAATTACTGACAATTGATCACAGGTACATCTAATTTTACTGCAATGGGATTGTAGTTCTTCTATTCAAACTGATTTGAATTGGTTATCATGTCCTGGCAATGTCCCTGTTTTTATACTCTTTCCTATTTCCTTTTTTAATGGTCTTGTTTTATTTGATTCTTTTATTTGTGCATATATAGTCCAAGCCATTTCATTGTTCGCTTTTTTTTGGAGATATTGGACATTAAAGGGTTGAACTTCAAGGGTACCAATAATGTTGACCACAACTGTAATGTCTGAAATGTTATGAAGGCTATCAAGGGTATGGATTCCTTGCTGCCGTACTTGCTGGCAAATTGGAATCCCAAGTTGAGCAAGTGGTCCTCAAGACAGCTCAACATGATTGGACAGGTAAGATTTGGTAGAAGCATCTGTAGAGTCTCTTCAAACTGTGAGTACTGCTCAAATTAAAGAAAGGGACATCCTCTATCAGAGGATGGACCTTTTGAGAATCAAATGAGGAAACATAATTCATATTTTCTCAGTTTTTCCAAGGGTCCTTTTATTGCCCCCATTGAGATGGTCCGTAAATATCTATAAGAAATCTTGCAGATATCAGAAGGAGCTTTGCCCCCTATTACCTGTGCACAATATATCTTGCTTTCTGTTGGGGCCTCTTCAGGGACTCAAAGAATGGGACTATCTAAGGACCTAAATCTGACTGAATTTCGTGAGACCTCTGTAGCAGTAATAACGTAAAGGATGACCTTGATGCCTTTGAGTCTGATAGGAATGCTGTCTTGTGATTATATTTTTGTAGTATGATAGCTTCTTTCTTTGGCTCAAGAATACGGATTTTTCCTGATGTGTCATGAGATACTCAGAAGAGGAGCCGTAAATTATTGACTCTTAAGGGGAGAGTCCAGAATTTAGGTGCCACTATGTTTCTTAGATTTCCTTGTAAATATTGATTTTTATAGGGGGATAAACATTTTCTATTTTTTAAGCCTAGGCAGCTAATTGATTTTCTTTCGGCAGGAGAGGTGTCCAGTATTCAGGTAGCAACCCCAGAAGGATATGTGCTGGAAACGTTGACATCAACTAGCGCTCGCTTTCAGTGGCAATAGTATATTTCTTTTTCCTTTTTGTTTTATTTCTATTTTCTTGGCCTCACTATTATGGTGGTCTATAATTTGTATATAATCAAAGTTTGTAATCTTTTGTATATGATTATTTCATTTTCATTTTCATTCAAGTTGATTCTTGGATACGTATTATAAATGCTGCTATAAATAAAAAAATAAAAGAAAAACTCATAGTAAACAATAAACCATAATGAAATATTGTGATTTATGTGCATGGAAATACAGTTGTGCCTTCTAAAATTATCCCCAAAGAAGGACATTTTGTAAAAAAGTGTCTAGTTAGAATGTGCCTATATTAAGTCTGTTTCATAAAGACAAGTAGGCACCTACTTCTTTTTTTATAAAATGCCTGCATAAGTGGACTGACGCATGCCTACATAGCAGGTGCAGATATTTACACCAGCCCTGGAGCTGGTGAACATGCCCACACCTGTATTTTTCAAGTACAAATGTAAATTTTAGCATTTTGTAATCTGTGGGCCATGTTTACTAAACCACAAGGGTGGTGTTGGATCCACGCTAAAAATGGAGACATGTCCGGCATGTCCCTAGGTAGCTAGCGCTTGCAGGACACATGCTGGACAAGTTTACAGTGTGCAGGAGGCCATCACTCTCATGCTCAGGAAAGATCGTGGAGTTGGGCTTGCCTCTTGGCCTGCTGCTAAGCCAGGAAAAGGACTTAGGTGAGAGCGCCATTTGTTACCACCTCCGAGGGAACAGAGCAACCCAGGCATGTCAATGGAGCTGAAGCCACTAAATTTAAATGGGACTTCCACACTGGTGGAGCAGTCAGAGGAAAAGTGAAAGCTGTGGCATGCATGGCCCATAATTTATGGGGGCTGCTGTTGCTGAAAAAGCAGCATTTGAGCAGTACCAGAGATGTGTCTTCTCAAGATAAGTAGGATGCAGCGATCACGATGCTTAAAATGCAACCTTGGCAACGGCACTAAATTTAAATTTAAAAGGGTCACAAAAGCCTAATTTAGCCAGTCCAGAGCAGGCTATCTCCAGTGGGAGGGGGGAAGGCAGACATTGCCAGAGTAAAAATGTAGTACAGATAGTAACCAAAAAGAAGAAGGAAGAAAGAGCCATGAGAATGGCATGATCGACTTCTGTTGTTTAATGGGTGTGTGACATGCTGGGAGGGGTTGTATGTCTATTGGCTCCCCCCCCCCCCCACTAACTCTGGACCCCACCAAAAATTGTATTCTAGCTATATCCCTCCCTTATGGATTAACTAAATGAGTTATAAATGCTATACAACATAGAACTAATATTTCTTGTTTTAGCCTCATACCATTTTCCTTTGTTCTATAATTTATTTATCATATTTATTGCCTACCTTTCCAAATGAAAAATATGCCTTTCCACTGAAAAAAGCCTGACTCAGGTATATGCCCCAACAACAGCTGCAGAAGTAGAAGACGTTTATAAGATCTATGAACAAGTGCAAGCTGAAATTGACAGAAAATGCAAACAGGTTATCCTGATAGTCATGGGTGACTGGAATGCAAAAGATGGCAACAAAGAAGACGGCAAAGTGTTTGGAAAATATGGACTTGGCAACAGAAAGGAAACTGGAGAAAGACTGATAGAATTCTGCAAGACCAACAATCTATTTATCTCAAACACTTTCTTCCAGCAACACAAGTGGTGACTGAACACATGGACTTCACCCAATGGATTGTACAAATATCAAATTGACTACATCTATGGAAGTCAGCGATAGAAAAGCTCTACAACATCAACAATGACAAAACCTGAAGCTGACTGTGGTACAGATTGCCAACTACTAGTTTACAAATGTAAGCTAAAGTTGAAAAACAGCAAGCCACTCATGAATGTAGCAAAATATGACCTTGAGAATATACCACTGAATTTAAAGACTGCCTGAAAAATCGATTTGCTGCTTTAGATACAAATGACAGAGCTCCGGAAGAGTTATGGAATGACATCAAGAAGGTTGTGTTGGAAGAAAGTGAGAAGTCTCCACTGCATTGAATATTTGGGTTAGAGGTCAACAGGGAGGGTTTTGCGCTGACAAGGCGCATAGCCTTTCAAAGATGCGCCTATCTCAATATCTTAAAATGGACCTGCACCTTAACATAAAGAAGGCAAAGATCCAGACAACTGGCAAAATCAATAAGTTCATCATTGATGGAGAAGAAATTGAAATAGTGGACAACTTTAACCTACTTGGATCAACTATCAATAAAGAAGCAACAAGCAGTCAAGAAATCTGACGATGCATTGCTCTTGGCAGAATGGCTATGAAGGACCTAAACAAGATTTTCAAGAGCAGAGATGTCTCTCCCCATACAAAGATTTGACTTGTCCAAGCCATGGTATTTTCAATAATGTCATAGGGATATGAAAGTTGAATAGTGAAAAAGATAGACAGGAAGAAAATCAATGCCTTTGAATTATGGCACTGGCAAAGAATACTGCACATACCATGGACTGCTTGAGGAACAAACCAGTCCGTACTAGAAGAGATGAAAACTAAGCTTTCTTTAGAAGCTCAAATGACAAGACTTCGACTTTCATACTTTGGACACATCATGAGAAGAGAAAGATTGTTAAAGAAAGCCATCATGTTTGGCAAGGTGGAATAAACCCAGGGCTGGTGCAAGGGTATTGGGTAGTCCAGGCAAACCTTCAGCCTTATGCCCCCCCCCCCAACCAATATTTTGATAATTACCCTCAACAATCATTATCAGGACACCATCCCTGCCACAAGAATTCTATAAAAATACATAATAGGATATCATACTTCTAATGATTAAATCTGCTTTGTATGTATGTATGTATGCAAGTGTTCTCTCTTCCTGTAGGTAAGAGAATGCGCTAATGGTTCTTTGAGTTTGAGTGGCTGTTAGAATCTATTGTTTTTCTTTGACTGTTTCGGCTTTTTGCTGTCCCTCAGAAGCTGCAGTACTAGGTGACTGCCTAATCGTGCTTGATGGTTGGTCCTGAATAAATATCCTATAGAACAGCGGTTCTCAATCTGTGGGTCACGACTCCCATGGGGGTCGCCACAGGATTTAGAGGGGGTCTCCTCAATCCGCCGTTAAAAAAAAAAAAGCACAAGTTGCTGCCGCTGCCGAGTTTGCTTCTCGGCAGTGGCAAACTCTCCGCCTCCCAGTCCCTTCTAATGCAGCCACGGCTCCCTGCCTCTTAGGGAACCGCAGCTATGCTTGTAAAACCGTTCTGGAGCCTTCCTGTCTCTTGACGGGTTCCTCCGTGCAGCATTGTCCCGCCTCCAAAGGAAGTTGCTTACCACTTCCGTTGGAGGCGGGACAATACTGCACGGAGCCCGTCAAGAGACAGGAAGGCTCCGCAACGGTTTTACAGGCATAGCAGCAGGTTCCCTAAGAGACAGGGAGCCACGGCTGTAGAAGAACAGCAGGGCAGCAGCAGGCAGACAGGGAGAGGGGAGGAGGGGGCAGGGAACCTGCAACGGGGCTGACATGAGGGAAGGAGGGAGGGTGGGAGGCTGACATGGACAGGGGGGCTGACATGGAGGGAGGGAGGGGGCTGACATGAACAGGGGGGCTGACATGGATGGAGGGAGGGGAGGGCTGACATGGAGGGAGGGGGGCTGACATGGATAGAGGGGGGCTGACATGGACAGGGGGGCTGACATGGATGGAGGGAGGGGAGGGCTGACATGGAGGGAGTGAGGGAGGGGGCTGACATTGATGGATGGAGGGAGGGAGGGGGCTGACATGGACAGAGGGGGGCTGACATGGAGAGAGAGAGGGAGAGCTGACATGGAGAGATTGAGGGAGGGGTGGCGGACATGGATGGATGGAGGGTGGGAGGGAGGGGGTGGGGGGATGACAGGGAGAGAGGGAGGGGAGGGCTGACATGGAGAAATAGAGGGAGGGAGGGGTGACTGACAGTGATGGAAGGATGGATGGAGGGAGGGGGCTGACATGGAGGGAGGGGGCTGACATGGACAGAGGGGGGCTGACATGGAGGGAGGGGGGCTGACATGGAGGGAGGGATGGCTGACATGGATAGAGGGGGGACTGACATGGAGGGAGGGAGGGAAGGGGGCTGACATGGACAGGGGGCTGACATGGAGGGAGGAAGGGCTGACCTGGACAGAGGGGGGCTGACATGGAGAGAGGGAGGGAGGGAGGGGAGGGCTGACATTGATGGAAGGATGGATGGATGGAGGGGGGCTAACATGAAGAGAGGGGGGCTGACATGGCCGAGGAAGGGAGGGAGGGAGAGGGGGCTGACATTGACAAAGGGGGGGCTGACATGGAGGGAGGGAGGGGGGCTAACATGGACGAAGGGAAGAGACAGGGGGACATACTGGACAGACGGGGAATAAATGATGGACAGAGGGGAGAGACACTGTGGGTTGGGATTATAATGGGCAGATGGGGTGGGCTAGGACTGGTAATGGGTTGATTAGGGAAGGCTAAGACTGGGAATGGACTGATCAAGGGGGGTTGGGACTGGTAATCTGCTGATAGGAGGGTAGGACTGGTAATGGACTGATATGGGGCTAGCATTGGAAATGAGCTGATCGGGGAGGTTAGGAATGGAAATGGGCTTATTAGAGGAAGCTAGGACTTGTAATGAGCTGATGGGGGGTAGGACTGGTATTGGGCTGATTAGGGGAGGCTAGCACTGGTAATGGGGTTGAGGGGGAACCAGCACTGGAAGCGAGCTGATTGGGGGACTTCGACTGGGAATGGGCTGATTGCGGGGAGGGGAAGATAGAGCTGCTGGCCCTGGAAGAAAACTGGGGGCTAAGGCTACAAATGGGCTGATACAAGGGGATGGGAGAATGGAACTGGAAGGGAGTGGATCTGAGAGGGGTTGCTATGGTATTTGTACTAGAAGGGACTGGTCAGTGGGGAAGGAGGGGGACTGGAAGGGAATGGACACTAGTGGCAGTCATGGGAATGCAAGTTGACATTGGAAGGTACTGAGAGTGAGGACTGGAAAGGGGTTGATACTGGGGAGGGTTACTGGGACTGGAAATAGGCTGATGGAAAGACGTGAAGAAAACGAAAGAAGAGATAAGAAATGGCAGATGTACCATAGACCACAGAAAGAGAGCTAAAAGAAGACAGGAAAGCAGAAGCCTCAGATCGGGACCAGCATGATCAGAGAATAAATTGGTCAGACAACAAAGGTAGAAAAAATTATTTTATTTCATATTAGCGATTTGACTACAAAATCATCATAATTTTGAAATCAAATATTGTTACTTGATATTGTGATTAATTATTGTGGTTTAAATAAGTAAATTTTATAAATAAAAACATATTGCAAAGGCCTATAATATATTAATAATTCAACAAATGATTACAGCGACAATGCGTTAATGGTAAAGGAAGAGAGACACATTTGATTTTATCATTGGGGGTCATCACAAGTTGACCAATGGTAAAAGGGTGTCACTGTACAAAAAAGTTGAGAACCACTGCTATAGAAGGACCACAGTGCCCTAGTGGTTGAACTCTAGAAATGCAGCAGTTTGTTGTACTGGCTCTAATCCCCTACCCCTAGAACAGGGGTTCTCAACCCAATCCTCCAGACACACCTAGCCAGTCAGGTTTTCAGGATAACCACAATGAACATGCATGAGAGTAGTTTGCATACAATGGAGGCAGTGCCTGCAAATCTCTCCCACGCATATTCATTATGATTATCCTGAAAACCTGACTGGCTAGGTGTGTCCCAAGGACTGGGAGCTCATTGCAAACTGTAAATAAAACAACCTACACAACTACCTTGTGGTTTAGTAACTTTTGGCTTAAAAGACTTTTTCAAAGATGACTTAGAAACTATAAGTAAGACAAGATATCATAGCTGTCAAAAATCTGTAGTTGGAGGTGGTTGAGGGAAAACTGCACACATCTGTAACTTAAAGTAAAATCAAACAAAAGCATGCCAGGGTAGAAAAACCTGGGGTAAGAAATTTCGGGACAATCAGGCAGGTAACTGATGCTACATCCAGGAACCTTAAATCTTGCCATCCCAGACTTCAAAGGAAGCGTGCCTTTCATGTGCAGCCTTTCATTACCTACTCAGTAATTGAAACACTCATCTCTTAATTAGGTTTGCAAAAGCTTTGCATTTCACCTTTAAAGGGTTTCTGATGCTTCGGGTGATACTTTGAAAACAACATTTAGCCAGCATTCAATTTTGTGATGTGGGTATTCTCTGTGTGTTTCTATCGTCATTTTTAATTCTCGATATACTATGTAATACGAGATTTGAATTAATACGGGTATTTGGAAGCTGCAAGCCTTGAGTCGAGCAAACGTAGTGACCTGGTAGTGCATCCCTCCACTCTATTCAATGCCACACACCCTGCCGTTGTAGAGATATCTTATGCATATTCAAAAGGGATATCCTGCAAACCTGATTCAAAATAGCTATGAAGGAAATGGTTTGAGCCCTTAATAATCTAGTGTGTCACTCCACCCCGATTTGTATAACATATAACATTACGGAAGTACTGAAGAACACTAAACATGCGGCCTTGACAAGGGAGTTTTCCATTGTTGCCAACTTTCCCTTTTTCTAAATAAAGACAACCATTCTCTGCTATCCGAGCTGGCCCTGCCGTTAAGCAAAACAGGTATCTGAAGAATTTGGTAGGTGGCAGTACAGCTCTGAGAATCACTAATACAGTACTGCTATTAGCAAGGCTCAGGCTCTTTCAGCACAGGCTGGTGCTCAAATTCTGCTGCATCCTGATCTCCCCCCCCTTCAGAGGTGGGGCAGGATAGAGCAGGACTTGAGTGAGGGTCTGTGCTCAAGGCCCAACACCATGCTGAATTTCTGCAATGGGCTGGGGCAGAGGTACTAGCCACCTGGGAGGAGAAGGAGGTAGGGAAGGAGAGAGGAAATTCTGTTCACGAGGTGAGAGAGTTGGGAATGCCAGGGGACTGATGCTGGACATGGGCGAGTAGGGAAGGGGAAGGGAGATGCTGGATGAGGGGTAGGGAGAGCTAAATTAGATGCTGGGGGGTGTAGGTTAGGGTATAATACGATGCTGTACTCAAAGGGGGAGGGAAAGGAAAATTAGATGCTGAACATGGGAAGGGGGATACTAGGGGGTATAGGGAAACTAGATGCTCCATTGTTGGGGGGGGGGGGGTAGGCAAGGAAAAGGGAGATGAGATGCTGGATACCTTGGGGGACTAGGGAATGGCAGGGAAGATGCTGAACATCTTGGGAGAAGGGAAGCGTTGATGCTGGACGAGCTGAATGGCTGAAAGCTGGCCTAAGGCGTCAAATACCCTTGGAAGAACCCTGTCTGCTATCTATCCTCATAAAGATTCCCCTCATTCTAATCCATTTCTCTGTCAACATTAAGGGCAATCCTCTTCTCTCTTTTCCCTTTAAATTATGCTCTCCCAGCTTTTCTACTGTGTTGACTTCAGGACCAACAATGGGAAACATCTCCTTTGGGCCAGAATGCATCCAGGAAAAAATCCTCCATCACAAAGAAACAAAACCATGCACACATTCTGCATGAGATAGATATTGGGAAGGGTACTTTTGAAATCCTACAGGCAGCTGACAGATCCTTGGGCCATTCAAAGGGAAACTTGCCTTGAAACCTTACTAATACAGTTCAAATCATCCCTGAAAGTATACTTCTTCCAAGCTTTTCCAGGCAGTTAAGCTTCTCTCAAGTCTGTAGGGCTGGAGTTGAGTAACAGTGTGATTTCTGCATTACCTTTTCTCTACATCTTTTTAACTTTTCTGTGGCTAGGTTTTAAATGTATGCATTGGCTGCTTCTTTCTACTTTTCCCTGTTACTAGTTTTTTCTATGACTTATATTTTCTTGTACACCATCTTGATGCCCTCTGAAGGGCGGTTTACCAAATATTCAAATAAACAAACATTAACAAATGCAGGGTGTTTCCCTTTGCAAATTCAGGAGGCACGCATGATGCATGGCCTTTTTTTTACCCATGAACCCTTTTACCCTTTGCATCTTCATGGAAGAATGTGCAGAGTTCACATAATTTGAATACTGCCCCCATGTATATTCTCTCTCTGCCAACCGAATTCTGACCATTATTTTGATTCAGATAAAAGTATGCTTGTCCGCAGCAAAGCATCATGAGGTACATCCGGTTGCCAGGGCACTGTGGCTCCATTCAGGAGCCGTGATCCCTGGCCATCAACCACTCTGTCCTTTCCCCATAGCCCAACCACTGATCTCGCCTCCTATGGCCTGGGTCAGGCTGTGGGGAATCTCCTGCACCCCTTCACCTTTTGTTCCCTGCCGAGCCTCCTGTCTCCCGACGTCTAGGGGGACTTATTCCACCTCGGAGGTGGAATAAGTCCCCCATCCAGTATGCACGCCCTAGACTTACAGGGCCAACTTTAGAATCGGCCCTGTATGTCCGGGACAGCACACTGCCCACTGCCCACCCTAACTCTGCCTCCTCATTGCCCCCTCCTGCTCCCTTCTATGCCTCCCCATACAAACTCCTTCTTCATACAAGAAGGCTTAGTTGGGGCCGAATAGCGGGGATGTACTCCCAACAGGATGCCCATCTCCACTATTCGCGGGACAGAATAGACCCCCATGTGTATATTTATCTGTATATGAGGAGGGTACAATTTTGAACTACATTTTTACATGGGTAAGCACATGCTTACTTGCTGCAAAACTTTTAAATCCTGACCCCACCTCCCCCTTATCAATTGCTTTGAGCTTCTCCTTTCTCTGAAGAAAAGACTTCACCTTGAGACAAATCCCCTGACAAAGTAGGTGATGTATTGGAAAGCTCATCTCACCCTGACCCCTGCTGGAGGAGCTGCATACAAAATGTCGCCTTCACTTGTGGATTCTCAAGTGAAGTCATAATCCGCTGTTTGTGGTATCACATCCCTTTCCCAGCTGACAAATCACCAGTCTAATGAGGAAGGGAGACAACGGAGGGGATAGAGGGGGAGGCTAACAGGCTGTTGCACTCGTTCCAGAAAAATCTTGCTTTCAGTAACGAGTAAGAAATGAAAGAATGGAAATAAAAAATCAAGGCTGTTGCTAGACAAAACAGTACCCCAGGTAAGGATTGTTTTCAGCTCCCTCCACCACCTTTCCTTTGTGGGCTCACATCTTCACAGATGGACTCAAAAGGGCAGCATGGCATCCACTGTCTTGGCACCCACCCCCTGCGATGACCCTGCAGGAAATGATATGACATGTAAATCTGATTCTGCTGCTATTGCTCTCCCTCTTTCTTTCATTATAACATGTTAATAGTGTTTCTGTCCTAGTATGCATTGTATTCCTTACCGAGAGGGCTACAAAGGTTTGCTCTTAACATACTACAGCATGCAAATTATCTTCTGGCATTATCCTTGTACTTGGCTTCAGTGAACCAGTTCAGCAGCAACACACAATGCGAGGTTGCAAATCATAAACTAAAACAATGAGATGGTTTCATCTGGCAGGAGACAGAGCACCCACGGCTGGCGCAACACAGTAAGCAAGGTAAGCACAGCAGGTGGGCTCCAAAGTAGTGGGAAAAAAAAGGAGGAAATGAAAAATAAAACAAAATGAGAAAAATTCAATGGCAAAACATGAAAAATAAAAAGTAAAACTAAGGTGCTATCAAAAACAGCATTGTGTGTGTAGCCACGGGTCATTGGCTAATGAGAAAGGAGGGCATTGATTTATCGGTTGCAGGGGGGAACCATAAACCCTAGCACCAGCCCTGAGATCATCATTCAGTGCAATCTACAAATATTCAAGTTCATGCTTCTGGGTCTTCCATAATCTTCTGTGTTGTCATAAACTCAGAAGGTTTTAGTCTCTGCTAGTTGCTCCCAAGATTTCTCTACACTTTTCTGTGTGGTCATGATGTCAGAAGACTCTAGCCTCTATCAGCCAGGCTGGGTTTTTGCCGCTGCAGTCTGGTGAAGATGATGAAAAACCAAGGCAGACGCTATCCATAATGTTAAGTGCCTGTCAGAGCCCGAGTCCTGCATCGTCTCCTCTGGGGAATGACAATTCTCATTGCCTCTGATGATTAAGCAGGAGCAGGCCATTGTTTCCAAGTGGATGCAATGATGCCTACTGTCACCAGTAATGAATTGCCAACTCTCTGGTACCGCAAGGAACTTCCCTGCTAATTGACCTAAGAAGCAAACATTTTTCCACTTTCTCCTCTCTAAAATGTTTTGCTTCCTGGCCAACGATTTCTTAGTCCAGATGCACATTGAATTTTGTGACCCAGTGCTGATAACTCAAATCTACTCAAATCTCAAAAGAATTCCAGAATGGGTGGGTATGAGTGCTTGAGAACTGAGAAAGAAGAAAATTGTCTGCTAGCTCTTTGTCTTCCCATTTTCTGGGTCCACACACCTCGGAAGACAGAACAGCTAGCAGCAGTAAAAGCAGAACATGGACAGAGCGCACTTAGATGGGCATCTAGTGAATGAAAGGAAAGTCATTAACACATGAGAAAGCAAATTATCTGCACTTTCCAAGACAAGTGCCCATCCTTGAATCTAATGGCCCATAGAAAGCATATGTTCCAGCTTTTGCAAGCTTTGGGTAGTTATTTTTAAAGTGGGTCAATAAGGAATGAAGAATATTGAAGGGTTGTGATTGTGACATAACATGATACCATATTGAGCTCTCTGGTTAAAAGAACAACCACAGAGTGGTTGGTGGAGACAATACCTTTGTAAAATTAAAGTCTTAGTAGACTATCAGGCTGATGCAGAAAGCGTGCACGGCCTTTAAGCACCGATAACGCCACATTTAAGCACACTTTGAACACTTTTAAATGCAGAAAAAAGACATAAACATCAACGGAAAAACTAGCACCCAATTAATGCCATGAGTATTTAAATGTTTTTAAATGAGCTGCACATAATAGTCTGGTATGCAAAACATGGCTATACCCGATGCAGAGACAGGCATAGAAGATTTCACAACCAGCCATAGCGCCAATATTTTTACTGCAGGGTCTGAGGTGACAAACCTCTAATGCGTGCCTCCGACAGTTTTTTGAATGCACTGGATGCTTTCCCCGATGCCTAGATCGTCTTATTCTCAGATGATCAGGCATCGAGCAAAACCCCTGATGCCATCAAAATAGTGAAATCAAATCCCCTGGTGACCCAGCAGCCCCGATCCCCCCACCCGATGGCATCGGGAGTTTTGCCACTGCCAACTCCAGACTTCATTCATTCCATCTTGTTGCTCCATATGTCTGGAACAAACCGCCTGAGTCTGTATGTCGGGCTTCTTCTCTAGCCCTATTCAAATCCAGGCTAAAAACCCAATTCTTTCAAAGTGCTTTTGGATCCTGATGCTCTTCACTCTCTTGTTCACTGCTTATGCGTATCTTACCATACTCTAGTTTTTCTGTTTTCTGTCATGATTAGATTGTAAGCTCTGATAACCAAAGATTGTGTCTTACATCTATATGTACTTGTACAGTGCTGCATATGACTTGTAGCGCTATACAAATGATTAGTAGAAGTAGTAGCAGCGTTTTAGGTGCCTAAACATGAAAGTGCTTGTGTATAAATCAAGGTCATTCTAAAAGGTTTAGTTGTCTATAGATATATCTTTATAACTGTTGCACAAATGCTGATGCAGATGTCTCCAGTACAGGGATATTTAAGTAGGCACAGGAATGTCTGCGGAGGGGCAATGGATTTATAGGTCCCTATTTGATCCTAGAAGCTTGCTTATGCCTGATCCAGGAACAAATGGGCACAAGCAACTAGCTTTAGATTGCAAAGTCCCACACAGAGATTTGAACCCTGTCCACCCAGCTTTTAAGCCCTTTTTCTAACCATGATGCTACTAGACATCTTAGTTCTGAAAGGCTCACCTGGGGACATCTATGTAGACATTTGATACACATGCATATCGGGCACGTCTATGTTTCTGGACTTGTGCCTGAACATGCATGCCTGCCTTTCTTTTCAGACCTTGTGGTTTGACATCCCGGATTGCACTCGGATGTCCCATTTCAAATGTGCCTCATTATGAATCGCAGATAAGTGTTTGTTCGCTAATTTTTAAGTTGCATGATTTCTAGGGACATTTTGAAAATAGTTGTAAAAGGCTTCTACCGACACGGAGAGGGGAGCTTTTCCTCTCCCTTTCTCAGGTCGGTGGATCCCGACAGAAAAATATATGTACTTTGATTTTGATTTTGATGAATTCAAGGGTTATCATGTTATGACTTTTTGTCTTTATGTTTATACCTCATTATGAATTAACATGCATACAATTGATTTGTGTGTGCAAAAATGTTCTAGCGCATGTATAGTATGCACACAAAAAAGTAATAAGCAAAATGCAAAAAAAAAAAAAAAAGTCAAAAGTCAGGAAAAGTTGTTTGAAACTAGTACGTAACAAATTTTTTGGGGGGCTATCCATACTCCTAGAGCTGCTCACCAATCTTCTGAGCTGGATCCCTCTTACTCTTGGGACGCTCTTTGAAATTGTTGCCTTGGTGCCCCTAATGTGAACATGGCCCACTGTGGTAGCCATGCTAAAGTCTGTAAAGGAAGATGTGTAAGGCAGGGTGTGAAGCACCCACTGATCCAACAGAGTGGAGTATTTGGTGTTGGGGGGGGGGGGGGGGTTGGTTGGCAAGGAAGACTGGATGGGGTGAAGGAAGAGGGGAAGTTGGGTGTTAAGGGGAGTTCATTGACGATCTGAGGTGTTCAAGAGTCCCCATACCCCAGAGATGAGTATGGCTTTCATGTGTTAGACAGGAGGTGCAGGGGAGGTTAAAAAGTAAAATAGATAAAAAGAGCAAATTAATAGCATAGTTTACTGCATTGTAGGAGTGCAGGAGTAGCCTAGTGTTTTGAGCAACAGTCAAGTGATCTGGGTTTGATTCCCACTGGCAAGCCTTGGGCAAGTCACTTCATCCTCCATTGCCTTGGAAGAAAGGGGTCTGGTAATCCACTTCTGGTGATACCTTGCCAAGAAAGCCCAGGAACTGATGGATCACCAGGAGTCAGCATTGACTTGATAGCACTTAAAAAAACAAACAAACAAACAGTATTGTTACAAGTATGGCATATGCTTGTAACAATACTTGATCTTGATAAATTGGAAGACTGGGCATCAAAATGGCAGATGAAATTTAATGTGGACAAGTGCAAAGTTATGCACCTAGGGAAGAACAACCCAAACTATGGTTACACAATGCAAGGTTCCACATTAGGAACCACCACCCAGGAAAAAGATTTAGGCGTCATTGTGGAGAACATGTTAAAACCCTCGGCTCAGTGTGCAGCGGTGGCCAACAGAGCAAATAGAATGCTAGGTATCATAAGGAAAGGAATGGAAAATAAAACAAAGGATATTATAATGCCTCTATATCATTCCATGGTGAGACCGCACCTTGAGTATTGTGTGCAATTCTGGTCGCCGTATCTTAAAAAGGATATAGCGTTATTAGAAAAGGTTCAGAGAAGAGCCACCAAAATGGTAAAGGGGATAGAAGGATACTCCTATGAAGAAAGGCTAAAAAGGTTAGGGCTCTTTAACCTGGAAAAGAGACGGCTGAGGGGAGATATGATAGAAGTCTATAAATTAATGAACAGATTGGAATGGGTAAACGTTGATCGATTGTTTACATTATCAGAATATAGAAAGACTAGGGGACATGCAATGAAGCTACAGGGTAAACTATTTAAGACTAATATAAGAAAATATTTTTTCACTCAACGTGTAATCAAACTCTGGAATTTGTTACTGGAGGATGTAGTAAAGGCTGTTAGTGTAGCTGGGTTTAAAAAAGGTTTGGACAAGTTCCTGGAGGAAAGGTCCATAAACCATTATTAAGAAGGGACCCAGGATATCAATGCTTGACCCAGTACAAGCATTGCAGAACCTGTGTCTTTTGGGGAAACTGCTAGGTACGTATGACCTAGATTGGCCACTGTTGGAAACAGGATACTGGGCTTGATGGACCTTGGTCTGACCCAGTATGGCATATCTTATGTTCTTATGTTCTTATGCTATTTACAATGAGGGTTATTCTGTGCCACAAATAGTGGGCATGGACAGCCCCATGAGACATCCATGCCTGCTATTTGTGCCTACCCCTGTCATGTCTAACCTCCCTGCCAGTTGTGCGGGGAAGGGGCATCTTTGGGGTGGAGTCTGGGTGAGTGGTGGGTGGTTGCCAGCCCTGGTTATACAGGGCTGATTCTAATGTCAACCTTATATGTCCAGGGCTGGCAACTTGTACAGGGAAGTTATTCCATCTCTGAGGTGGAATAACTTCCCTTTACATCCAGGATAGGCAGCTCTCGGCACAGATAGGGCAAGGGGGACCCGAAAACATTCCCCACAGCCTGACCCTGGCCTTAGGAGGCCAGATCGGGGGTCAGGCTGTAGGGAATGCAACACTGGCGTCCAGCAGCCAGCATCGTGGCTCTTCAATGGAGTCACAGTGCCATGGCAACATTGAAGAACATTGACTGAGTTAGCTGGGAAGGTCCTTTATGTGCAGACCGGGTTGAATCGCAGTCCTGGCTGCACGTACAGGACTATTCTCTATTCTGATCCCGTGGGGCTAGATGTGCCCCGTGGGATCAGAATCGCGATCCCCTCTATACATCCGGCTCAGACCGGACATACAGAGGGGATCTGCATCCAGGATAGAATGAGCCTGAATGTGTGTACTCTTATATTGCATAGTTTAATAAACAGATTAAAGACAAAAAACCCCCACCCTGGAATCTACTACATTATAGCACCCTTTGAAAGACCAACAGGAAAAGATGGTATGGTGCATGAGCTATGGCGGCATCTTTTTGTAAGATCATTGAGCATTTAAGGCAGTGGTTCTCAACCCAGTACTCTGGGACCCCCTAGTCCAGTTGGGTTTTCAGGGTAACCACAATGAATATGATTGAGACAGATCTGCATACAATGGAAGCAGTGCATGCAGATCTATCTCATGCATATTCATTGTGGATATCCTGAAAGCCTGACTGGCCTGGGGGTGTCTCAGAGGACTGGGTTGAGAACCACTGATTTAAGGAATAAGGCAGTGGGCTGGAACCAGAGAAGCCAGGGTTCAAATGTCACTCAGAACACACGCAGCATTCGATGACCGTTAGGTAACCATGTATATATGTATATTTTACCCCCCTCCCTCGCACCCTTTAATCAAATGTTTATTTAGATTTATAAAAGTATATAATCTCTATTTCGTGTGTTATGTAAATCATTGCCCAAATCAAAATTGTATTCCTAGAAATTCATTGTATTGTACGTTACACGATGATTCTATAAAGTAAACCGCGGCTGATCGTAGGAAGCGGCGGTATACAAATGTCTACTAAATAAATAAAATAAATAAATAAATAAATCCCACAGATACTCCTTGGGGCCTTGCATAAGTCACTTAACCCTCCATTGTTTCAGGTACAAACAATTGTAAGGCCTTCAGAGACAGAGAAATACCTACTGTACCTGAATTGAACTCCCTTTGAACTACCACTGGAAAGGTTTGAGCTGAATACTAAATAATATCAAGGCCACTTTCTCAAGCAGAAGAAACCGTCCTTAGGCATCCTGACATTCAAACATTTTTTAGCTCTAGAAAGGTATGATTTCTTTCTCACAGCATTAGTTTTCTTTCAGCTATTTTTGTTTCGGTGGACTAACACAGTGCTAGTGTTTTGTTATTGTCTGACTTCACTATGTCTACCTAATCACTTTAGTACGATGTGTGCAGATGGAGCAGTCAGGTAGGTTAATGATGATCACATGGGTGCGTTAATGTGGAATAAGTGCATGGGGAGTTTTTAAAAACCTGTTTCTTGCAATTTTACTGGTTTCTTAATTGACAATATGCTGCTTCCTTTATGAGGAATGATTAGACTTCCTGGGTTCTGAAGAGATATGGCACACGATCCTGTACTATGCCTGAGGAGTGATGGACCTTCATATACTCAGACTGTCTCCTTGTTTAAGCCCTGCAGGTACCTAACGACTCTGCTGGATACTGATATTCTGGTTCCTGCAGCTTTCTGCAGTAAGCCTCAGTCTCTTCTATCCAAAATGACTAGTTCTGCTAAAATAACTGAGAGAGGAGGAGTTGAGAGCTGTGGGGAGGCTGAGAGTCTCTCCCGGGTAATACTAATAGCATGTACCTTCTGACCCAGAGGCCATTAGTGCCGTGACTAGCTATACAATTTACCCATTCTCGTGCTAAATTTGTACAATAAGTTGCAAGAACTGGCTATTATAAATGCATATATATGCAAATGTCAGGAAAAAATGCAAATTGCAGAGGCAAAAGGCTCATTTTGGATGTTAATGTCCTATTTTCTCAGGCACCCAACCAGACATCTCACAGTAGTTTCATCCTACAGTTCAGGTCATGTCTCATTTAATTTACAATAATTATTGTCTGTTCAGTCCCACTCTAGTAAAACATGAGTATAGTTTGCACAAATACGCTGAGTGCTGAGATTGTCAGTGTGCAGGCACCTGCTCGGAAGAGCTGACCAAAAGCAAGGAAAGATAGATAGAGAGAGGCAGAAGGTCAGAGTGCTAGAGGAGGGAGGGAACCCGGTGGCTTTCCACTGTTTTCAATAAAGAAAACAAAATAGATCTGAATGGCACAAAATGTTTCCTGCGAGAACTGTAGTTGGCAGATGTACAAATCCAGACTGCAGAAGGGGAGGAATCACAGAAGCTGCAGTGGTGCCCTGAGGTGAGAGTTGACCTTGTGGCTTTCCTGGGAAGAGAACAACCTGTCCCTGTCATGTTCCCACCTTAAAAGGCAGACTTAAGTATTTTGTTTTTCCTCCTGTCCCTTCTTTGCTGTTCTTAGACTGAAATATAACCTCCAGCTTCTCGAGAGAATAGGCTGAAGGAGTGAGGGAAGACTCAACAAATCAATCATTCTGCTTTCGCACAGATTTCACTATATGGGATTGAATTTTCACTGCCCTTAGCATTTCTCTAGTATAATATATGATGGGGGTGGGGAGCCTCCAATCACATGTTGAAGCAACAAGTGGGGAAAGCATGCAGAACATACCTCATAGAATTCTTTCCAACCCCTCTGTGTGTGCACATATGTATGTCTTCTGTCCATGTGTGTGTGTATGCCTGTTTTGTACTGTATCTTTATCTATTTTGTGTTTTGTTTGTATGTGTGCATATATTTTTTGGGGTGGTATATTTATGTGCATTGGTATGTATGCACATGCATTTGTGTGTCTGTGGATGCTTGTGTGTGTGTGTCAGTGTATGCATGGGCACACATTGAATTTGTGTATGTATTTGTGTATTTATATCTGTGTTGGTTCTATGTGTGTCTGTGATAAGGAGAGGAGATGCAAGGGGAGGACTGTTTGAATAGTGCAATTCTACATTTTTTGCTATGTGCGTGTGACTCCATGCCTGTGTGTAGTCCTAGCAATGTCTGTACCCCGCTGCTTGGCAAACAGTAGTCATGACCATCCAAAAGCAATACAGTCTTTCAGTCTTCTGGGTAATAATTTAGTGAGTTCTTTGAATGGGACAGTTTAAAGTGGAAATTTCCACTCACACTCCTTCCCTTCTCAATGTAAATGAATCCAGCCCAGATTTTTTGTTCTGAACTAAGGGTTTACTTAAGAACTTTAGGGTCATTGATACAATAACACAATACCAAATGGCAGAGGCAAATAAATAGTAGCTACTGTACATTACAAACAGTTAATGTCTTCTCCTTTTTCCCAAAATATGTTACAAGCAGGTTAGAGCTTTCTCTTCTCACTTTATTATAGTTCTCTCCTAGTATTTTTTTCTCTGGTGCTGGAAAATTTCTTCAGAATTTTCCACTCCTTCACCGTTAACATTCTTTACTGTTACCTGAGAGGGCACCTTGTTCCTTCTGTAATTAGGGGTCTGCAGGCAAAAAACATTTGTATTATTTTTTTTGCCAATGAAAGTGCTAAAACTTTTATCTTTGTTCGTACTTTTCCGTTTTTTTCATCACTTCTGGGTTTTCATCAATAGTAAACCCTGTTGGTTATTGCATATTATTGCATAATAGGTCACACTATTGCTCAATATTGCACTCTATTTGACAATATTGTACACTATTTGCCAACAGTGTGAACTATTGGAGAAAACCTGGAAGTGACTACATTTCATAGTTTTCTCTATTGTTTTTGTTTGAAAATGATATGAAACAAATTGGGATGTATCATTGACATTTACCATTTTCTTTCAAATGAATGCACATCCCTAGGTCTAATAACTTTTCTCAGTGTACATTGAGCTGGTAGCTGGGCAGGTGCAGGCTCCCGGTACTGCCCTGTGCTCACTGTTGGCTCTGGTGTCACTGGTTGCTAAGGATGGACTCCCGTGGTTCCTCTCCTCCTAGAAGCAGATGACTCCTCTAAGGTGATTACTTTTGCACCTTCTCCTTGTTACTGGTTGCACTGCTCTTCTCCTAAGTAAGAGGGTGTGCTGTCAGGGTTTGCACAACCACAGAAGAATGTTGGTGGGAGCTTGATCACAAACACCTTCCAACCCTGCTTCAGTCTCCTCCAGCAGACTTGTTGCCAAAGGGCAGACTCCCTCTACATCTCCATAGTACAGTGTATGGCTGCAAAAGAGAGAGTTGTGCCCCTGGGAATACTTTATATAGGAGCTGGATTTTCCCTTCCATAGGAGTCTCCTCTCAGCATGATGTAACTGGTTAAGAAGTAGCCTCCCCTGTTCTAGAAAATTACCAGGTCATCTCCAGAGTACATTGTAGTAATTTAGTAGGGTCACTAGAGGTCTCTGCCATTCAAAGCAATGACATCTAAGGGGTCTCTACACTCTATGAATCAGTGTTTTATGCTGCAGCTTCTGGAAGTACTTTTCACGTAGAAATGCATGGGGGCATCTTTTGGGGGATGACTTCATTTCTTTTCCATCTCCCATTACATGCCAAAACTTCTTCCAGCTCACTACATTCACAGGAACCTCCCCTAGCTCAGTACCTCTGTTTCTGTGACTAGAGCAGCATTCTAGTGCTCTGCCCCCACATTCTTCCCATTGGGAAGAGAGGAAAGATGCTGAATCTTTTTTTTTTTTTTTGGAAGAGGGGAGGGAAGAGAAACAAGAGAGAGAAGATGCTGGACATAATGGAGGAGGGACTAGGGAGACAGATGGAAGATGCTGGATGGGGGGAGGAGTAGAGGCAAGGAGACCGATGCTGGCACATCATTGGGCAAGAGAAGGATCTGATTCTGGGGCTTGTCAGACGGCTGCCTGGGTAAGAATCTTCAGTCTTGGCAAGTGCATATATCTATATGATTTGCAAGGGATTGTGGGGAATGCAGTTCATTCACACCAGACACAGCTGCTGACAATAATTTAGTTGTGCTCAAGTGTTAAAGCCAATAAGATATTTATTTATGGGGTTATTTCTCCCAACACAGATATGCTTGGTAGCACATAAAATAGGATACTTGCTTTCAGTGTTAAACTTGGAAAAACAAAATCAGGAAAACAACCTTTAAACTTGTCAGGCAATTAAAGCAAAAGAAATAAGACCTGGTTGGCAACAAACTGGTCTTTTCTGTAGGCTTAGCTAATATTCTCTTAGCATGTATCAAACAACAAACCAAAAGCTACAAAGAAAGAAAAAAACTGTTCTTCTCAGGTTAACTTCTTATATCTTCCCACATAGATTCAGAAGTGATTCTCTCCTAGCTCACAAGCAATTAGGTAAGGCTCAATTGCTAGCAGTTATCCAGCTGAAACCCCTTAGCTGGCTTGCTTTCTACTGCGTGGCTAGAAAACCTGCATAGGAGCTTTTCTGAGTAGATTAAAGAACAAGTTTGTATTTCTTTGTGATGGTTGCTGTACTTTATAACAGAAAATCACCAAAGGAGTTTAGACAGAGAGCAGTCCATGTAAACAGATTCTTCATCTGCTATCATTCCCTCTTCTTCAACAAGCATGGGTTCAATATCATGGATTGGCACAGATGAATCTCCCAATGTAGCACTTTCAGGAGAATACTTGTTTCCCTGCTGTCTTTCAAGGTTATAGCTAGGGCATAGATCAGTGTTCATACCTGAGCTTCCATTGCTGTTAGAGTTCCTCTCTATATAGCCTGGCCAGTATGTAGTCCAGTTCTTATGTCCAGCCTTCCAATCCAGATCCCTGGACACTGGATCTCTCTTCACATACCTTCTGGCATGGGTCTTAGGGTCCCTTCCACGTGCAGCTGTCTCTCTCACAGATACCGTCTGGTGATTCCTAGCTCTGCAGCACCATTCCTCTGGCTTCCCCCAGTCCAATGGTGTATGCTGGCCCTTGGAATGCCTCCCAGTATACGTACTGCTCTGGACTCTTCTAGACCTCTCAAAGGCTTTTCTCTTCCTTCTTCCAAAGGGTTTCTTTCCCTCTCTGTCCGTCCGGTTTGGTTTCTGCTTCTGATGATGATGATCCTCAGGATCCAGCTCAAGCTGATTCTCAGGATATCCAAGGTGATCATGAAGATGGTCATCTGTAGAATAAACTCTACCTTTATTCTGCTTAGATGAGTGCTCCTCCCTAATACAGCGCAGCTGTGCTGAATCAGGCCCTGCCCTTTGAGATGAGTGCTTAGGGATTACCTCATAGCCCTCCTGATTGAACACACATTCCCCCACTTCAGCTCCTCTAATGGCTGTTGGAAACCTGGTGCATTCTGGGACTGGTAGTCTTTTATAAGAAAATTATGTTTTCTTATTTCTACCAGAACTGACAGGTTGCTTGTTCAGAGTCACTTCACCTTTTCTATAGCTCCTTCCTGAGCTATGATAAGCTTCCTTATCACAGGCTATGGGATAACACAGGATGGGAAAGGAGGATGATTCTGGGAGATGTTGGGGACAGGGCTGGCAAAAAACAACAGGGTAGCACTACTGTGGGAGGAGGGAGGGTGTGTGTGTGGCAAAGAGCAAGACATTCAAAACTAAACAATTGATTTTGATTGCCCAGAGGGATAAGGTTTAAGGTCTCTTTAGGGTGCCAACACCTTAAACCCACTCTGGATTTGTCCCTGGTTAGGGATGGAAGAAAGGGACAGATGCTAGACCTGGGGATTGAATTGGGAGAAAAGACTTATTTTAGAAGAAGTGTGTGATACTGGGCCTGGAGACTGGGTCTGAGAGAAGGTGTAGATGCTAGTGGATGGCAGTGTGAGAATAGGGTCGGATGAGGGTGAGTGAGAAGGAAGGGGAAGACAGTCAAGGTGTGGGTGGAGGGCAAAGCAAGGACATATGCACTAGAAAGTGGAGATAGAGGATCAGAGGGAGTAATGCTAAGGTCACAAAGCAGGAAAGACTGGAGAAAGGAATACTGGAGAAAGAGAGAGGTGGAAGATGCCGGGGAAAGTGGTATGGGGAAGAGGTAGGGGAATGGATGCTATAGACAGAGGCGAGGCAGGAACAGTGTATGCTGGGGGAAGGGTAGAAAGAGGCAGAGGGCTATGAAGAAGGTGAGAAACAAAGGAAGGGGACTGGTCAATGAAGAAAGTGAGAGAAGGTGGAAATAGGGAAGTAAAAAGGAGAATGGGAGCTTGTATAAGGGAATAAAACATAAGAAAGGGAATGGAAGTGGACAGGGAAGGAAGTGGGGTTGGTGAGGGGATGAGAGGCAGAGGTAAATGAGGCTGGGAAGGAGATGAGTAGAGATGATGGAAATGGGAGACTAGAAAGTGGTTGAAAATGGGAAAAAGGGGCTGACAAAGCAAAGAGAGACGGGTGGAAATGAGAGGACTAGAGAAGTAAGTGTAAGAAATGGGCAGAGACAGGGCTGCAGGGGAGAGTAGATGACAGGTAGATAAGAGAAACAGAAAAAAAGATTAAATAAAGGATCATTGTCAGAGACAGATGTAGGGGGTAAGGGAAGAAGAAAGGAGGTGAAGAAACAGAAAATGGAAATGTAGCGAGGATAGTCAATGTGATTAATGTAGTCGGCAGACCAGGATATTCTGCGGCATTAAAATGGTTAGTGCCACTGAATATCCATGGGTGCCACTGCTGAATGCCCTGATGCCAGCCAGCTAGCATCAGGGTCGTATTCCAGGGGCGGAGCAGACACGGCAGCCAGCGATAACCAGGTGGCGGGGATATTCAGCAACTTCCCAGTTATCCTTAAGCAGCGAAAGCTAGGCACCCGAAAGGGTGGACTAACTTTCACCACACAGCTAACCGGGCAGCGGCTGAATATCACCACTGCCCGCTTAGCTTCTTTGCTATCCGATCAACCCAGATATTCAATGCTGGGGCCATAGATATTCAATATTCAGCCTGTCGTTTCTTATTCTTTGCTATATTGTCTGTGTGCAACCAAAATGTGGGATTCTATTTGCATGGTGGCTTTGTGTAGGAATCTGGAGCAGACCGGCTTAATTGTAAGTGTATTGATGTTCTAGAATATTTGCATTGCTGACATTCCATAGACAGTATTGGTGCAGTTTGAAGTTTTGCACTTGATGCTAGTGTCCATTTGCAAGGTTCTCTGTTGCTTCACACAATGTCTGGCAGTGGAGAGAGAAAGACAGTGTACTGAGCAGGAAGGGTGAATGCCAGGAGGGAAAGGAATAGAGACACAGGGAGTGTCTGGAGGAAGAAGAAGTGAAGAGGAGAGAGCTTATGCTAGGAGGGATTGGAGGGTGAGAGAGTGAGTGAATGCCAGGAAGGATGGACGGGAAATAATGTGCAAGGAGGAGGATGATAAAACTGAAAGTGTTGGGGAGGGGTAAGATGAGAAATGGGCGAGATAAGGAGAAATTGTCAGGAAGGAGAAGGAAAGAGATAGAGAGGGGGATATAAAGGAGGGAAAGAGGGTGGAGGGAAGAGAGGGCAACAAAGCAAGAAGAGAAGGAGGGTGAGGAAGGGGGAAAGACAGATGAGAGGGGAGGAAGAAGAACTGAGGAGAGATAAGTGGGAAGTGGCAGAAATGGAGAGAAAGGAGGAAGAGAAAGGCTTGGAGGAAGAGATGACGGAAAGAGGTTAAGGATGAGAGAATTATGGAGAGTTGGGGAAGGAGTGAGCGGAGTAGAAGAATGTGTATGGGGAGGCAAGGAGTGAAGGACAGAAGGAGATAAGAATGGAAAATATTGATGGGAAACAAGAGGGAAAGAGAAACTGAACCTATAACATAATCAAAAGAAAGATAACAGGATGGACAAGTCTAAAGGAAATGTTGAGCAAATAAAATGGGTAACAGAAGAAGGAAAGTCAGATATCAGAGAGGAGAGGAAAAGGCTTGAAGAATGAAAAAATCTAAATACAAGAATTTAAACAAAGAAACATAAATAAATTTGAAAGGTTTGAAAATATTGTATTCTTTCACCCTGCTGCAGCAACAACTGAACAGGATGAAGAATTGAGGCTGGTGGCCACAGATCTGGGAGGAAGTGTAAGGGTTAACTAAGAATGTGATAAAGAAAATGCTTTGTATGGAAACATAGAAACATAGAAATATGACGACAGAAAAAGATCACATGGCCTATCTAGTCTGTCCTTCCATATCAACGACTACAACAGTCCCCTTTTTTCCTTTAGAGATCCTCTGTTTTTGTCCCATGCTTTTTTGAATTCAGTTACTGTCCTCATCTCTACCACCTCTACTGGAAGACTATTCCATGGATCCACTTCTCTTTCCGTAAAGAAATATTTCCACATATCACTCCTGAATCTATCTCCCTTCACCCTCATCCCGTGTCCCCTCATAGCAGAACTTGCTTTCAATTGAAAGAGGCTCTCTCCTTGAACATTTATGCCACAGAGGTATTTAAACATCTCAATCATATCACCTCTATCCTGCCTTTCCTATAAGGTGTACATATTAAGATCCTTAAGTCTGTCCTCATATGCTTTATAATGAAGACCACTAATCATTTTAATAGCCACCCTCTGCACCGACTCCATCCTGTTCACATCCTTTTGAAGGTGCGGTCTCCAGAATTGCACACTATACTCCAAATGAGGTCGCACCAAAGACTTATACAGAGGCATTATCACCTCCTTTTTTCTGCTAGCCATTCCTCTCCGTATGCACCCAAGCATCCTTTTAGCTTTTGCCGTCACCTTTTCTACCTATTTAGCTACTTTAAGATCATCAGACACAACCATGCCTAGGTCCCGCTCTTCTTTAGTGGACAAAAGTACTTCACCCCCTATAAGATATTGCTCCCTTGGATTGCTGCAGCCCAAATGCATGACCTTACAATTTTTAACATTAAATCCCAGCTGCCAAATTCTAGACCATTCTTCAAGCTTAGCTACATCCCTCCTCATGTTATCTACACATTCCTGGGTGTCTACTCTATTGCAGATTTTGGTATCATCCGCAAAGAGGCAAACTTTACCCGACAGCCCTTCCGCTATATCATTAACAAAGATGTTAAAAAGAATCGGACGAAGGACAGATCCCTGGGGCACACCATTGGTAACATCCTTCTCCTCAGAGTGAGCTCCATTTATCTGTACTCTTTCTCGGCTCCCACCCAACCAATTTCTAAACCAAGCAGTAACTTTAGGGTCCATCCCTAGGGTGCTCAGTTTGCTTATAAGTCGCCTGTGAAGAACAGTGTCAAAGGCTTTACTGAAATCTAAATACACCACATCTAGGGCTCTCCCTCGGTCCAACTCCCTGGTCACCCAGTCAAAGAAATCAATTAGATTTATCTGACAAGACTTGCCTCTGGTGAATCCATGCTGCCTCGGATCCTGTAATCCGCTGGACTCCAGAAACCTTACTATTTTCTCTTTCAGCACACTATTTTCTCTTTCAGCAGCGTTTCCAATAATTTACTCACCACCGAAGTTAAACTAGCCGGCCTGTAGTTTTCAACCACATCCTTACTTCCACTTTTGTGCAAAGGCACCACATGAGCCTCTCTCCAGTCCTTTGACACCACTCCCGACTCCAACGAGGCATTGAAAAGGTCAGTCAGTGGAGCTGCTAGAACGTCCCCAAGTTCCCTCAGTATTCTAGGGTGTATCCCATCCTGTCCTATCACTTTATCTACTTTAAGTTGAGCTAGTTTCTCACGAACACAGTCTTCTGAAAATTGTTCAAGATGTCCTTTGCTTCTGTTCCTGTTTGTGGGTGTTTTCTGAGGTCCTGTTCCTGGTTCTTCATCTGTGAACACAGAACAGAAATATTTGTTAAGCAATTCTGCTTTATCCTTATCAGCTTCTACATATTTCTCCCCTGCACCCTTGAGTCTGACAATACCACTTTTGCCCTTCCTCTTCTCACTAACATATCTGAAAAATGTCTTATCCCCCCATTTTATTGCTTTGGCTATTTCCTCCTCCTTTTGAATCTTTGCCTTCCTGACTACTTTGCTAGCTTCTCTAAGTTTTTCCAAATATAGATGCCTGTCTTCCTCTCTCTGTGATCTCTTTTATTTCATGAAGGCCTCCCTCTTTTTCTTCACTTTTTCAGCTACTTCTTTCGAAAGCCATAGCAGTCTCCTTTCCCTTTTACCTTTATTTACCATTTTAACAAAAAGGTTGGTTGCCCTTAAAATATCCCCTTTCAGTTTTGCCCACTGTTTTTCTACACCCCCCCCCCCCCAGCTGTTTCCATCCCATTAATGACTCCCTGAGGTATTGGCCCATCTTGGCAAAGTTAGTCTTCCTAAAGTCTAAGATCCTCACCTTTGAATGGATTCTAATAGCCCTAGTCCTGATACTGAACCACACCATCTGGTGATCACTGGATGCAAAAATGATCTCCTACTACAACATCAGAAACACTTTCACCATTGGTAAGCACCAAGTCCAGTATGGCCCCTTTACGTGTGGGGTCTGTTACTAATTGCCTGAATAGTTCTCTCTGTAGAGAATCCAGGTTCTCCTTACTTCTAGATGATAGTGCAGCAGGAATGCGCTAATCAACATCTGGCACATTGAAATCTCCTATCAGTAGCACTTCCCCTTTCCTAGCAATGCTGCGTATATTTTCAATTAACTCTCTGTCCACCTCTTCCTCTTGTGAGGGAGGTCTGTATATCACACCAATGCAAATAGATTTCTCATTCCCTCTTTCTAGTTTAACCCACAATGCCTCCTCTCTCCCTTTTAAGCTCTGTAATTCCAAAGCTTTAATAATAGTTTTTACTTTCTGAATAAAGTATAGCCAGGTATAGTTACATCCCAATCATGGTTTTCTGTGAAGTATGTTTCTGTAACTGCCACTAAATCCAAGTCAGCCACTCCCACCAAAGCTTCAACATCAGGGATCTTATTTCCCATGCTATGGGCATTTATACACACTGTTTTCCATATGTTACCCCTGTTACCCATTTCCATAAAGGTATTTAATGCATCACCTACCTGGGGGCTTTCACCTACCAGGGGGCTTTCTTCACCCATCCCCAACAAATCTAGTTTAAAGCCCTCTTCAGTAGATTAGCCAGTCTACTACCGAAGACTCGTTGACCTTTCTTGGACAGATGGATGCCATCTCTGCTCTGCAACCCTTGGAACAGCATCCCATGGTCTAGGAAACCAAAATGCTCTCGATGACACCATCCATGCAGCCATGCATTCATCTCCAGGATGCAAGCCTCTCTGCCTTGGCCTTTACCCTCAACAGGGAGGATTGAAGAGAACACCACCTGTGCACCTAACTGCTTCACCCTCTGTCCCAGAGCAATGAAGTCACTTTTGATACATTCCGAGGGATACCTGGCAGTATCATTTGTTCCAACATGGATTAGCAACATTGGGTAATAGTCAGTGGGCTTGATGAGTCTCAGCAAACTCTCCGTAACATCTTGGATTTTGGCACCAGGCAGACAGCATACCTCTCTGGACATCAAGTCTGGTCAGCAGATGGATGCCTCAGTACCCCTCAGAAGAGAGTCTCCAACCACCACTACCCTTCACTTCCTTGTGGTCACTGATTCTGCAACTTTGGGGTACTTGAGCTCTGGTTCTTCCCTTTCCAGGGATGCTTTCACCTCCTCCACTTCCACGGCTGCATAATGGTTCTTCAATTCAAGGGCTGGAGAAATTGGATTGGTGATTTTGCAGGCCCTGGTGACTTGTGTCCAACCATCGACATTCTGTTGGCACCCATCTTCTCCTCTGCTGGAGAGCTTGGTTGCTGCAAGAAGCATCTCATCAATGTACTTCTCACTGTCTTGAATGCTCCTCAGCCTTGCCACCTCCTCTCTGAGTTCCTTCTCTTGTTTCCTCAGAGCTTCAGCATGCAGGCACCCTGCACATGGAACCGGTCCTTCAACTGGCATTAGGACCTCTGTCTGGACAGAGGAAGAAGCTGTAACAGGGGCAGCAGCTTTAGTGATATGATTTTTCACAGCCATTGTTCTGTTTGTGGAGCTTAGGTATCTGTTAAAGCAAAAGAGAGTGATCTACCAAGTACCAGCCAGTTTCCCAGCTGTCCTTTCAGAGAGAAAGCAGTTAAATCTCTTTAATTATATTCAAAATGTGCTGCTCCAAGTCTCTGTGCTTTGTTAAATGGGGAGGTGCCCTATAAAGCAAGACTGCTTACTAGGGGTGGGTGGGAGTCAGGGTGGGTAGGGAGGGAACAAACACCTGATTAGGTGTCAGCAGTTCCCAAAAGCTGAGAAGGTTGCTAGAGTTCAACAACCTACTCTGCTCAAGGAAATTTCTACTAAAGCACCAAAAAGAAAGTAACTTTGCTTTAAAAATATACATGTGTCATGCAGGGGGTGGAGAGAAAGCTAATCAATGCCCATCTGAGGGGAAGGATATATATAGTATATAGTATATAGTATATAGTATATAGTTACCCCTGTTAGCCAAGTTAAATGTCCTGTTCATCTGTAAACACAAAGTACTATTGGAAATGTGTGATTTCATTGTTTATTGTAAACCGCGCTGATGCTGAATAGCGCGGTATAGAAAAGACTATAAATAAATAAATAAGGAGCTCCCTATCCAAGCTTCCTGCCCCCTAGTCCCCCTCCTCAAACAAAGCAGTCAAACTACACCTATGACTATAAGTGAAAATAGCTAAACTTGACCTTTTACTCCCATTGGATAGAGTTTAAAATGTGTTTTTCCTTTTAAGCCAGGCCACCACTTTCCTATCCAGCAACTGGGTCCACCCAAAATTACTTTATTGCACACCATTGTGAAGAGTTTCAATGAGACTCTCTTTAAAGTTGTTTTGTTTTTAATTGGCTCTTGAAAAGAGAGGATGTGGTTCATCTGGCATGATCACCCAAAGATAGGTGAAAGCAAACCAACGGGCGTGCACCTTGTGAATCACCTTGACAGTTCTCCCTGGTCTTGAAGTTTAAGCATTTAACATCTAGTTGGATCAAGGTGTATTCCTACTTCTCTTCCCAAAATTCTTTGGTTTTATTGGAGGAACCCAAAAAATAACATTAAATACCTTGAGGATAGAAACACACTTGATGCGTGAATAAAAGATTTTGGCTCCATTCAGTTCTTTTACTGTGCTCTGTGATTAATGAGGGAACATGGCAGAAAGGGCAGAAGTTGACTGAAAGGTTTGCTGCAGCTGGTGGTATTGCCCAAGGCCAAGTGTCCTCTCTGTAGTTGCTCTGGGAAGGGTAAGATGCTGCAGAATTCTACAATTTATCCCCTGAGTACCTTTTCTAGTCGTTTGTTTCATTGGTGCACCTGTTACCTGAATGATAGATTCAGTTTATAGATGCATGAATGGAGTTTTAATTTACAGGACCTTGTGACCTTAAGGACAGTGACAAACAGACATCCTGCTTGTGGTACATGGTTGGCGGCTGTTTCATAAATCACATGAAACCCATACAAAAGCCTGTGTGAAACACAGATGACACGTCAACACAGCCGCCTGACTGCATGTGAGTTTGCTAACTTAGAAGATGACTGTTTCATAGCTTTGTGTTCTGCATAAGCAACAGACCCATACCCCAGAAACCTCTGGAAAAACTATCTGTATAAAACGTACACCCATGCTCAAAGCAGGCTGCAAGTCTGTTCCCCTGATCCATGCTGAATCAGCAGTACTATGGAGTATTTCTCCAGGGGAATGGGATGCTTTTGATTATTCTCGTTTCTGAGTCAGGTAATCATTATTAAACAAATATAAACAAGCCTTCCGTTCCCTGACCCCAAAGCCTTCCATATCCCCTGATGACCTGAAACACTTCTCTCGTTCCCCGCTCCATCTTGCCAAAAACCCACAGATCATTAACATTGTTAATTTGCTCACTCAGAGTGCTTGGAGATTGTGACAGGTCCAATTTGTTACCAAGAGATGAGTTGGGAATATATTTAAGAACCATTCCCCTCTTTAAAATGGATGTCATTTTTTGCAGACTGCTTGTGATTTCCTGGGTCTCTGGAGCTTGCAACCCAGAACTGAAATTGGAAATTCAAATCACTCCCCTTAAAGTCTTCAACCTGCTTTGATTCTAATGAGATGCCATGAACAGGAGATCTTAACACAAAATTAAGACAAGGATATACAAGATAGCTTGTGATAGCACGGTGGGTGGGTAAACTGGCAGCATACCTCCGACTTCAGAAATGTTCTAATTGTTATAACTAGGTAGTAATGTTCATGGAGACCTAGTGAAAGGATATGACTTATCCAGTCATGGAACCAAGATTAAAATTGAAGGCCAGGGACTGGAGATAGGAACAGCAAGTTTTAGAATGTTTCAGGAGGTGCAGACCTGCAGGTACTTTGTACTCAGATTTGTGAATATCGTGCTCTGGATGTCCAAGATTCTTCCTAGAAGTCCCTTCTAACATGCCACTTAAAATGAGATCACATTCATGGGTCTGTAAGCAAACGTTTAAGGAGAAACTCCTTGAGAAGTCACGTCAGTGCTATGGAGATGTCTTGTCCCACCCACCTTACTTTGCAATTGAAGGATAACAAGTGAACCAGGCTCTCAATATGAAATCTTGGCATGAATACTAGCTGGCCCTCAGCCCTACTCCCTGACTCCACCCCTTCTTTCACAGACATAGGAGAGAGATTTTTAAAGGGGGTTCTTCTGTGAATAAACAGTTTACCTACAGAAATTCTTTTGAAAGTGACCCGCAAAAGGGTCCATTTTAGAAGCCCTATTTATGAATTGGACATCTGAAAACAGATATTAAAATGTTCATATCATAAAGATGTCCCAGGAGACATTTTAGAAAGTTAGGTATATAGATGTCCTTGGCATGGGGAGTGGTGGAAGCGTGCAAGGGAGATGCACATCATGGTGTGATTCCTAATATCTAATTTCTCAACAAACAGGGGTGTCCTACATGGAGTGGTGGGTTCACCCCAAAATAAAGACATGGGGAGGGGTGATCTGCATGGAGCAGCAGGTGCACCTACTCTTGCCATCTTACTGGGCAGACTAGATGGACCATACTGGTCTTTATCTGCCATCATTTACTATTTTACTATGTTACTTTGATTTCAGAATAGCACATGTATGTCAGACCCTGGATTCTGAGGCATCCATGCCTATACTTGCTCCTTACTACAAATAAGGAGCAACAAAGGTGCTCATTTGATGGCTGCAGCACATCAGGGGGGAAAAGCAAAATGTGCTTCTATTGCCATAGTAAATATTTCTAGTCCAAAGACACCTGCCTGTAATTAAGTACTCCAGACATATTACTGGCCTCCCACTGCACATCTGATTATCATGTCCTGGCCATTCATTTCAGATGATCTCATAATATAGTCTTCTCCTTTCTGCGGTCATGTAATACGAGGATGTCCACATTTGTGAAATGATCTGCACTTAGCCTTGCTATCTGCGAGAGCCCATCACCAGAACCAGTTAGTGGAATGTTCATCTTTCAAGGAGGAGACGGAGCAATTTCAGAAGCACTTATACATGCCTCTCTTCACTGCTACCTCTCTCCCGGATTTGTGAATGTCGTGCTCCTGATGTCCAAGATTCTTCCTAGAAGTCCCTTCTAACATGCCACTTAAAATGAGGTCACATTCAGTGAACCAGTGTTGAAACTCTGAAGAGAACCTACAAATCAAGTACCTTTATTGTTCAAAAGCCTGACTGTCACTTATCCCTTGAATCCATATTTAAGATCTAAACATTTGGCGGTAAATTTTCATGAAGGCTCCTAAGTGAAAAGTTACAGATGTACCACTAAGTTTGCAGAGGACAATTTTCAAACCTAACTTATCTGCATACATCAGTTTGAAAACTGGCTTGTTATGAGGTAAATGTTTGCATGTACATTTAGGTGGAGTGAATGGGGTCATAAAATTAGGGAAGTTAGAGGCATGGCATCTATGCATCTAGCTTTTTGAAGTGTAAAGCATATGTCTCTATATAATATACAACTCTGAAGTCCCCTCTTTTATGTTTTATAGTACATAATGTTATGGTTTTTATATTGTATTTTTGTGCCATATCTGTTATATTGTTATTTGTGTATTTTATCTTTTATTGTACAGTATCTCAGTTTGGATAACTTCATTCTTAGGTAGGGAAGTGATGGATTTCTGTAGTCAAATTGTATTTTTACTCATACATCCAGGAAGCATACATATTTGAAAATGTATCCCTGTGCATTTAAATGACCAATACTTTTTAGTGAGTTTGGTATGGCCAACAATGTTAAAATGTCAAATCAAAAGGATGCTTCACAGATTTTGATATGATATTTCAAGATTCTTTTCTCTAGTTTTGTAAAAACATTGTGGTATGAACTAATGAGTCTTGTTTGATATATCTCTAATTATTTCATAAAGAATTTTTGCACTTAAGGTTTGGCTATCCACTTCCCAAAACTGTTTACTGTTCTATGGTAGATCTGCAAACCTGTGAAAGCCTTGAAGTGAGATTACATAGTTGTACCTGAGCGTCTATGAGGTCATAAGATATTTTGTGACCTCATAGATGCTCAGATAGTTCAAACTAGGAAGAGAGCTAGAACTTTGTCTCCATGCCTAAACCTAGCTATGGTAGCAGCACTAATGTTGATTCTTAATGGTGCAGAGTACTTCATATTGGATAAAGACCACCTGCTTAAAATGGCCCAGTAGCTGTCCTGGTCACTTGGTGAATAGCAGTCACAGTGAGGGACATCTGAAAGACTGCATTCTTTTAATCTTATCATTTAAGCCGTAATTCCATTATATTCTGTGCTTCAATTATAGGCTCAACTTTCTAAGGATGTCTGTGTGAGAAGTCCAAAAAAGCACCTATTTTAAGACAATTTTTGACACCATTTTCCCTTGACATATTTTAGAAAAGCCACATAGAAACACAGAAACATAGAAACATGATGGCAGAAAAAGACCATATCGCCTATCTAGTCTTCCCTTCCATATCAACCACTACAACAGTCTCTTTAGAGATCTTCTGTGTTTGTCCCATCCTTTTTTAATTCAGATATTGTCGTCATCTCTACCACCTCCACTGGGAGACTATTGCATGCATCTACCACTCTTTCCGTAAAGATACACATATTACTCCTGAGTCTATCCCCTTTCACTCTCATTCTATGTCCCCTCGTAGCAGAGCTTGCTTTCAATTGAAAGAGGCTCCCCTCCTGTGCATTTATGCTACGGAGGTATTTAAACGTCTCAATCATATCACCTCTATCCTGCCTTTCCTCTAAAGTATACATATTAAGATCCTTAAGTCTGTCCTCATATACTTTATAAAGAAAACCACTAACCATTTTAGTAGCCACCCTCTGTACTGACTCCATTCTGTTTATATACTTGGGAAGGTGCGGTCTCCAGAATTGCACACAGTACTCCAAATGAGGTCGCACCACCTACATAGAGGCATTATCACCTCCTTTCTTCTGCTGGCCATTCCTCTCCATATGCACCCAAGCATCATTCTAGCTTTTGCCGTCGCCTTTTCTACCTGTTTAGCTACTTTAAGATCATCAGACACAACCCCGCCTAGGTCCCGCTCTTCTTTAGTGGACAAAAGTACTTCACCCCCTATACTATATTGCTCCCTTGGATTGCTGCAGCCTTAATGCATGACCTTACATTTTCTAACATTAAATCCCAGCTGCCAAATTCTAGACCATTCTTCAAGCTTATCTAGATCCCTCCTTATCTGGGTGTCTACGTTATTGCAGATTTTGGTATTATCTGCAAAGAGGCAAACCTTACCCGACAGCCCTTCCTCAATATCACTAACAAAGATGTTGAAACTTAGGTGCCCATGTGTCTTTATAAAATAGACTCCTAGCCCTAACTCTGAAGCGTGCAAATGCGTGTGCATAAATTTACACTTGCGTTGAAGCGAATCAGGGCATGTATTCTACACATGACCCACGTGTACTTTATAAAACATTCTTATATGTTGCAACTGTGCCTCTGCTCTGCTAAAGGTGCACATCTTGGAATGCTCACCTGCAAATCGTGTTTTTACAGATATATGCCCCTGTAAAACAGGCTTCACAGTTGGAAACTGGTTTATAAAACTACCTCCCAGAAATCTAAATGAAGTTAAAGGAAATGCCAGTCCTGAGGTCTGATCAACTAAGGCTTTTCTTTCATTCTGTCCCTATGTGATAAACAGTCAGGACCTTAGATTGACCCAAGCCAAACTTTTCTTTTCTTCCTTCCATTTAGTCTTTTATCTAAGGAAAATTAATAGTGCTAAAGGGGAAGGTAAATGTTCGCCGGCTCCTGGATTACAGCCCCTTGCCGTGCTTTAAGCATTTACCAAATTAGTGAGCAAAAAAGTGAATTTACAGCCTTAGTATCAAGTTTATTTAAACCTTTATTGCTTTGTTCTTAATTAGTTTAAACTGGCTGCACTCTGGGGAGATTTCCATCCTTAGAAATTTCATTATTCTGCACAGTGTCTGCTCTGCATTAGCAGCATAGTCCGCGGCTTTAAGGAAAGTGGGAAATTTCATTATACAAACCTACTCTAGACATGCTGGTAGGCAGAGAGACTCCACACAGACTCCATGTCTTCATTCCAGCATGGCTCTCTGCCCGTAGAGCAGACCTGACCGAAGGGGCCACACACTGAACACAGCCAACTTATTGCTTATACACCTACCACATGGGTGAAATCTGCATGTACCTTTCTGCAGATGAAAAACGGGGCGGGGGGGGGGGGGGTGAGCTGTAAGTTTTTAAGAGGGCACCCATGTGAAAACTCCCAACTTTATTTTATAACGTTAACTGAGAAGTTATCTTAGAAACATCTTCGTGTGTAAATAGGGGCCTGTACATGTGCCTTCCACATTAATTTGTAACTAATGATTTCAGAAAGCTACTGTTCACAGTGTGGATATCCACACCACAGTGAGATTCTGAGGGGGAATGGCTTGGGCATGGCTTGGGAAGGCAAAAATCTGAATGGGTATTTGTCATCTTACAGTGAGAATATACTTAAATCAGGACCAGGGCTGGCTTTGTGGTCTAAACAAAGGGGCAGGTGCAAATCTTATTCAATCCACCCCCCCCCCCTACCCCTGATTACTTTTGACAAATATATAAATTCCCTGTACCTCTTCTGATCCCTCCTGTCATCCATACAGACCTTCCTTGACACCCCCTAACATCTCCTTAACAACAGCCCTAGCACTCCCTCGACCCTTCCCCCAGTTCGACAACAGCCATAGCATCATCTCATATCCCTGAGGAGTAGTCTAATGGTTAGAGCAGCAGACTGAGCCAAGGAAGCCAGGATTCAGATCTCACTGCTGCTTCTTGTGATCTTTGTCAAGTCACTTAACCATTTATCACCTCATGTACTAATTTAGAGGCCTTTTTTAGTAAAGTGTGTTAAACAGATAACGTGCATTTTCACATGCAGTAAAAGTACACAAGGGCCCACAGTAAGTGCTGCATGCTAACTGCCAGTCATATATTGGGATGGTGAATGGGTGGATTGGGCAGAGAGTGAGCATGGAGAGCATATTGCCATTAGCGCAGGGGGACATATCAGGTGCTGCAAATAGCATGCTTGCAACTAATGCCACCTCAATAGGTGGAGTTAGGTGCACCCAGGGTAATTGTGCCATGCATTAGGGCAGCAGTTCTCAAACTGTGGGTCGTGACCACCACGGGGGTCGCCACAGGATTTAGCGGGGGTCGCTTCACTCCACTGTAAAAAAAAAAATAGCGCACAAGTTACTGCCGCTGCCGAGTCTGCTTCTCGGCAGCGCCTTGCTCTGCAGCCGTGGCTGCCTGCCTCTTAGGGAACCGCGGCTATGCCTGTAAAACCATTGTGCAGCCTTCCTGCCTCTCGACGGGCTCCGTGCAGCATTGTCCCGCCTCCAAAGGAAGTTGTTTACCACTTCCTTTGGAGGCGGAACAATGCTGCACGGAACCTGTCGAGAGACAGGAAGGCTCCGCAATGGTTTTACAGGCATAGCCATGGTTCCTTAAGAGACAGGGAGCCGCGGCTGTAGAACAGCAGGGCAGTAGTAGGCAGACAGGGAGAGGGGAGGAGGGGGCAGGAAACCTGCAACGGGGCTGACATGAGGGAGGGAGGGAGGGGGCTGACATGGAGGATGGATGGAGGGAGGGGGCTGACATGGACAGGGGGGCTGACATGGAGGGAGGGAGGGCTGATATGGATGGAGGGAGGGGGCTGACATTGATCGATGGATGGAGGGAGGGAGGAAGAGGGGGGCTGATGTGGACAGAGGGGGGCTGATATTGATGGATGGAGGGAGGGAGGTGGCTGACATGGACAGAGGGGGGCTTACTTGGAGGGAGGGAGGGGGGCTGACATGGAGGGATGGATGGATGGATGGAGTGAGGGAGGGGAGCTGACATGGACAGGGGGGCTGCCATGGAGGGAGGGGGCTGACATGGTCAGGGGGCTGACATGGAGGGAGGGAGGGCTGACATGGATGGAGGGAGGGGGGCTGACATTGATGGATGGAGGGAGGGAGAGAGGGGCTGACATGGGCAGAGGGGGCTGACATTGATGGATGGAGGGAGAGAGGGGGCTGACATGGACAGAGGGGGGCTGATATAGAGGGAGGGGGGCTGACATGGAGGGATGGATAGATGGAGGGAGGGGGCTGACATAGACGGGGGGCTGACAAGGAGGAAGGGAGGGGGCTGACATTGATGGATGGAGGGAGGGAGGGAGGGAGAGGGGGCTGACATGGACAGAGTGGGCTGACATTGATGGATGGAGGGAGGGAGGTGGGCTGACATGGACAGAGGGGGCTGACAGGGAGGGAGGGAGGGGGCTGACATGGACAGTGGGGCTGACATGGAGAGAGGGGGACTGGCATGGAGAGAGGGAGGGAGGGAGTGAGGGAAGGGAGGGGAGGGCTGACATGGAGGGAGGGAGGGGTGGCTGACATTGATGGATGGATGGAGGGAGGTGGGCTGACATGGAGGGAGGGGGGCTGACGTGGACAAAGGGAAGAGACAGGAGGACATACTGGACAGACAGGATAAATGCTGGAATGAAGGGAGATACAGTGCGGGTTAGGATTATAATGGGCAGATGGGGGGTGGGCTAGGACTGGTAATGGGTTGATTAGGGAAGGCTAGGACTGGGAATGGACTGATCAAGGGGGGTTAGAACTGGTAATGTGCTGATAGGGGGGTAGGACTGGTAATGGACTGATGGGGGGCTAGCATTGGAAATGAGCTGATCGGTGAGGTTAGGACTGGAAATGGGCTGATTAGAGGAGGCTAGGACTGGTAATGGGCTGATGGGGGGGGGGGGGGCAGTAGGACTGGTAATGGGCTGATTTGGGTAGCCTAGCACTGGTAATGGGGTTGAGGAGGGACTAGCACTGGAAATGAGCTGATTAGGGGAGGCTAGCACTGGTAATGGAGTTGAGGAGGGACTATCACTGGAAGCGAGCTGCTGGCCCTAAACTGGGGGCTAATGCTACAAACCATTATTAAGAAGGGACCCAGGATATCAATGCTTGACCCAGTACAAGCATTGCGGAACCTGTGTCTTTTGGGGAAACTGCTAGGTACGTATGACCTAGATTGGCCACTGTTGGAAACAGGATACTGGGCTTGATGGACCTTGGTCTGACCCAGTATGGCATATCTTATGTTCTTATGTTCTTATGATATGAGGGGATGGGTGAATGGAACTGGAAGGGAGTGGATCTGAGAGGGGCTGCCATGGTATTTGTACTAGAAGGGACTGGTCAGTGGGGAAGGAGGGGGACTGGAAGGGAATGGACACCAGTGGCAGTCATGGGAATGCAAGTTGACATTGGAAGGTATTGAGAGTGAGGACTGGAAAGGGGCTGATACTGGGGAGGGTTACTGGGACTGGAAATAGGCTGATGGAAAGAAGTGAAGAAAACGAAAGAAGAGATAAGAAATGGCAGATGGACCATAGACCACAGAAAGAGAGCTAAGAGAAGAGAGGAAAGCAGAAACCTCAGATCGGACCAGCATGATCAGAGAATAAATAGGTCAGACAACAAAGGTAGAAAAAATAATTTTATTTCATATTAGTGATTTGACTACAAAATCATCATAATTTTGAAATCAAATATTGTTACTTGTTATTGTGATCAATTATTGTGGTTTAAATAAGTAAATTTTATAAATAAAAACATTGCAAAGGCCTATAATATATTAATAATTCAACAAATGATTACAGCGACAATGGGTTAACAGTAAAGGAAGAGAGACGCATTTGATTTTATCATTGGGGGTCATCACAAGTTGACCAATGGTAAAAGGGGTGACGGTACAAAAAAGGTTGAGAACCACTGCATTAGGGTATACAGCCACATGTTAACTGCTAGGAACATGCTGCCAACGCCCCCAAGTTACCATGGAGGCTTTGCACTTAACACAAGTTAGTTTTAGCTCTACATGCATCCTAACTTTAAAATCGTAATACTCTTTAGTGAAAGGGCCCCTTAGATTATAAAATACCTACTCTTCCTGAATGTAAAGTCAAACTCCTCTTGAGCTACTCCTGAAAAAGGCATATACTAAATCCAAATTCCCTGGATCTTGCTTGGGGTGTCGCTGGTATCTAGTGGGGAACAGTAGCAATCCCCAGATACTCCTGTCCCATCAGCACGCAGGTTCAAACAGTACCTCTGACCTCCTTTTTTGGATGTTTGACTCCTAGCAGTAGTAGCATGAGACTATCACTAGAGGTTTCATTTTGAACCTGGTGCTGACAGGGCAGGATTGTCCAGGAATTGTCCTGCCTCCCAGTAGACACTGGAGACCCCGGTGAAAGTGGGGGAGTGGATGTAGTAGTGGTGCCTCTGCGTGTGTTGTTCAAATTTCTCTCAGAATGGCAGAACTAAAGAATACAGTGGTGTAACCAAAACAGGCTCAACCTACCCTAGATATGGAGAACATGATGGCAAATAAGGATCATTAGGTTAATTCCAGTGGCATGGCTTAGACCCCAGTTACTCTCCCCCGTTCCCTCTTGTCTAACTATGGCTCCTCAGTGCTAATCTCAGGCTTCATTGAGTTCCATTCCCTGGGGAGGGGGAAGAGCTGTATGCATCCACCAACCCTGCTCCTTACAACGAGAAACTGGCTTCCTACCCTAAGTAAAAGCTGAACAAAGTATGAAAAAAGAAACATCGCACAGAGCAGGAATCAGCCCTGCCAGAGATTTACGGTCACAACTGCTGCTGGGAAAAATAAACAAAACTCGACAGTATATTAAACTGCCAGTCAAGTGATAAATGCCAACATTATGAAACCCGTCGGAAAGTGCCGGCACCAGTGCTACTGTGTTCCTACACCCAGAGAATGACTTAAACCCTCTGGTCCTTTGCAGGGCAAAGGCTCCTTTCCCTCTCCCTTTGCAGTTTTCTCCTTTTCTGCTTCTCGCTTTATTGCAACGAGGGCAGTGGGGAGGGACGTGAGTGTGTGTGTGTGTTTGTGCACACGTGTGTATGGGGGAGGGGTGCATAGAATCAAGATTTCCATTTCTGTGCACTTAATTCAACCAAAATAAGTATCCATAAGCTTTTAATAGGGGGGAGGTGTGATTGGAGCCACAGGTTACAAAGTAGTAAACTAGAGTTCGGGATCCTCTTCTTTCCACTTATATCGCTTGTGTGTTTGAGCAAGTCACTTTATATTCTGCTGCTTTAGATTGTAAGGCGTTTCAAGTAGGAATTTTTCATACCTGAAAACATGGGGCCAGAAGCTCAAAGGTGGCGGCTGCATATATAAGAACCTTATATGTGAGCTTTCAGCAGCACTATCTGTATAGTGCTGCTAAAAATTCTAATTGATTGCCCTGGCAATGTCCGTATAGTGCTAGGAAGGATCGAAGGCATTCTGTTGAGCTACATGGAGAGAGGCAATATTCAGCCTCAGTCCATATAATGAAGCAGTTTAAGTTAGGACAGTACAGATGCAATCCTAACTTAAAGTGCTTAGCTATATGTATGGTGACTGAATATCACCATTATCCGTTTATCTCAGCAGCACTCCTGACTGTACTAAATATATGTGAACATTGCAAGCGCTGTGGTTAGTGTTTAAAAAAAAATGCCAGCTGTAGGGTCAAAATATTAACCCAAAATTGGGCAAGATATTAAAACAAATCTCCTAAATTTAGGTTCTTAAATCTGGTGCCTAAGGTCCTTATTTTATAAGTATCTAGACATGTAAATTGCATTATTTCTACTTCTTGCAAATAGTGATTTTTCTTATCTCTCCAGGTTGCATGTGGGAGCCAGTGCAGACAGTGACTTTGGAAGGGCAGTTCTCCATGGACAAGCAGGATTGCGTCAGCTACACCTGGTGACGTCCTCCGGGCGGCACCATAGTACAGAAGTGCTCTCCAGAGCTCAGAAAGATGAGACTTTCTGAGCCCACCCAGGTAGCCCACCTCACCGCTCCGCCCCCTAGCCACCAGTATTCTTCCTTCCGCCTTGCCAGCAAGACGGACCTTGCTCTCTCTCTCTCATCTCCAAGCAATTTTTTTTATTTTTTGTGAACCCACGTTATAGACTGCCATGACTAAGCCGGGATTTAAAAAATGCCTCCACTGCAAGAGGAAAATGAGTATTACCGACACACATGGTAGCTGCCTGCATTGCCTGGGGCCAGACCACAAAATTGAAGACTGTGAACATTGTGGGAGAATGTCCCCTAGAGCTCTGAAGATCCGGAGCCACAATCTCAAGGAATTCCTCTCAGAAAACACAAGTACTGCCTCCCTTTCCCCCACAGTACCTGCTTCTGCTCTGGCGATCCCCCTGTTACATGCCCCGGCTCTGGATGTGCCCGCTGTGGCCTCCTTCCATGACCGCGGTGCTGAGACTCTCCTCTCCGGACTCCCACCGCCTTGCCTGTCTCCCGCGGTGATCTCGTCGGGGGAAGTGAGGCCTGCCAACTCCAAGTTCGCGAAAGGAATTAGGGAGAGCCATGTGGTTACAGAAGATGGCGCCCGGCCAAGGTCCTCCAACTCCAGACCACAGTCCTCCAACTCCGCCCTCTCCAACGGCAGGCCTATTGACGCAGAGGCACGTGATGTCAATGACGTCTGCCGGCGCCAGTCCTCCAGCCCCGCCCATGAGCCTCACTATCGCTTGGCGTTGTCAGGGAGCCATGGCGACGCCTCTCCTCTCAGCGCCGGATCTCCCACATGCCAAATGCACGGCCGTGGCAGCAGCAGCAGCTCCAGGAGAAGGACCCACCACGAATGGACGCGACCCGTCCAATAGCAGAACCAGCAGCAGTAGCCGCTCTTCACACAGGAGGCGAAGCTCCAAGCGCAGCAAAAACAAAGGCAAGTACCGCCGTAATTCCAGCAGCAGTGGCAGCAGTAGCTCGTCCAGCCGGCATCGGAGCTCCAAACATAGAAGCAGCCGTCGTTCAAGACGCCGCAGCAGGCATTGGCGCCAGAAGCGCAAGAGGAGCCATGTGAGCTTTTCAACCTCCTCCAGCCCCTGTCGCAGCCATTGGAGCAATTCGGCATCCAGCTCCATTGTACACCTGCTGTCTCAGCTCCTTAAACAGTCTACTACTGCGACCCCTCCACATCTGCCCCATCTAGCGCTGCCCCCAGCAGACTTACAGCCTGACATCCGGGAGGCAGACCCGATGATCAGGGAGAACCGGGCACCCTCACCAGGCAACAGACCCTCGAGTAACCCACCCTCTGACACTGAAGAGCGCAATCTCGGAAGGGCAATTGTGGGGTCGGCAGTCCACGAGCGTGAAGAGGCAACCCCAGATCGATGACGCTCCCCGGAGACAGAGGAACCTTCCCCCCCCCTGAGGATCTCACCTACCCCAAGTTTTTGCTCAAACTTGCATCCACCTTGAACCTACAAGGCCTGGACGACAAGAGGGAGACGGTGCCGGAGGTCTTGAAATACCTAGCCACCCCAAGAACCGTTTTCACGCTGCCTGTTCACCAAACACTCCGAGACAATCATCTGAGACTCTGGCAGACCCCGGCAACCGGCTGCCCCTTTCCCAGGAGGCTAGAGAAAAAATACCAAGTGCAGCCTGTCCCAGGATTCACATCTGCACAGCTGCCACACCAATCCATCGTGGTGTCCTCAGCCCTCAAGCGCATTAAGTCCTCACGCACACATGCCAACAGCCCGCCGGAGTGGGACCACAAGCTCCTGGATGATATCGGGAGGAAAGTGTATCAAGGAGCCATGCTCAATGCGAAGATAGCGGCTCACCAGTTTCAACAAGTCCTTTTCCAGGATGCGTGCATGGCGAACCTCAAAGCCGCGATGACTTCCCTCCCAAAGGAATCTCAGACTTTGCCATCAACGGCGCTCGCCGACATGTCCGAGTGCAGCAAGCACCTGGCCAGTGCTACCTTTGACTCCTTCGACACAGCGCTGAGAACCGCTGGGACAGCCATTTCAGCGAGACGATGGGCATGGCTGAGGGCTTCTGGCCTGCATGACGACATGCATGATAGGATTGCAGACACGCCGCTGCTCCGGCGAGTCACTCTTCGGTGACAAGGTGAAAGATACTGTCAATGAAATGAAGGAGCATTGTACCACACTACAGACCCTGGTGGAGGACAGCTTCGAGCGCCACAGCGGCACCCAGAGAAGCAACTTCCATAGGAAACCTTACTACTCCTCCAACAAGAGGTACCCTTCAAATCGCAAGTGGCAGAACAACAGATATAAGAGCAATTCTTATCAGGGACCCCCTCACCAGCGAAACTCTCAGAGGGACCGCAAACAAAAGAAGACCAGCGTGCCCACTAACAAGAGTGGGCCCTCCTTTTGACGCCAGATCACAGGCAACCCTCCAGACCGGGGGGCGCCTGACTTATTTTTTGCCAGAGTGGCGGCGAATATCCTCCGACTCCTGGGTCTTGCGGATCATCCGGGAGGGCTACCGCATACGCTTTGTGGCTCCACCCCATCAGAACTCTCTTCCAATCAGCGACATGCCCCAACAGCTGCGCCTGGCCATGGCCGTGGAACTACTACACCTGTTGAACTCTCGGGCCATAGAGGAGGTTCCCCCGCCCGAGAAGAACTCTGTTTTTTACTCCAGGTACTTTCTCATTGCCAAACGGACAGGCGGCTTCAGCCCCATCCTAGATCTCCGCCGGCTCAACAAATTCATCAGCAAAGAGAAATTCAGGATGTACTCCCTAAACGCCATCCTCCCCTTGATTCAGACCGGCGACTGGATGGCGTCACTGGATCTACAGGACGCGTACACCCACATCCGCATTCACAAGTCGCACAGGAAGTACCTCCGTTTCCAAGTGCTAGGCCAGCACTACCAGTACAGAGTCCTGCCCTTCGGGCTGTCCCCCGCCCCGCGGGTCTTCACGAAGTGTGTAGCCGTGGCGGCAGTTCACCTCCGCAGGCAGAACATAGCGGTTTTCCCGTACCTGGACGAATGGCTCCTCACGGCCCCTTCTGCCCCGGAGCTACAGGAGGCCCTACAGACAACCATGGCACTGCTATCCTCCCTGGGGTTTGTCATCAATTTCAACAAGTCACACCTCTCGCCGTCCCAGAGACTGGAGTTCATAGGAGCCGTGATCGACACCAATGTTTCGAAAGCCTACCTCCCAGAATGCAGACTGTCCGCCATCACAGCTCTGGCAGGCAAGGCAACTGAGGCAACGACTTCCTCAGCGAGATCCATCCTAAGCCTTCTGGGACACATGTTGGCCTCTACATCAGTCCTTCCCATGGCGAGGTTGAGGATGCGCCCACTTCAATGGCATTTACGCACCCACTGGAACCAACATTGTCAACCCCTTTCCACCACAATCACGATGACTCCACAGATCCGTATCCAGCTCCGCTGGTGGACGATACCAGCCAACCTGTCTGTGGGCATCCACCCCCACGATCACCAGGTGGTTCTCACTACGGACGCATCGAACACTGGCTGGGGCGCTCACATGCGATTCCTAAGCACCCAAGGGGAGTGGTCCCAGCACGAGAGGCTTCTACACATCAACCTCCTCGAGTTGAGGGCCATAATATACGCTCTGAAAGCGTTTCTTCCACAATTGTGCGGGAAATCAATCCTCATCCAGACGGACAACCAGGTGACCATGTTCTATATCAACAAACAAGGGGGCACTGGCTCACGTTTCCTCTGCAAGGAGGCTATACTGATATGGACCCTGGCCCTGAGAAACGGATGCTACCTTCGGGCTTCCTATCTCCCAGGGGACCAGAATATCCTGGCAGACAGGCTGAGCAGACAGCTCCAGCCTCACGAATGGACTCTGCTCCCGGAGGTTTCCGACAATCTCTTCCGACACTGGGGGTCTCCGAACATCGACCTTTTCGCCACAGAACAGAATGCCAAATGCCCCCTGTTCTGCTCCAGGCACCCGTCAGCCAGGAGACTGGCGGCGGATGCATTAGACGTGTTTTGGGGGGAGTGGTCTCTGGTGTATGCCTTTCCGCCAACACCCCTCATCCCAGCGACACTGCAATGGATTGTTCAGGACAAAGCCCACGCCATCCTGGTAGTCCCCCACTGGCCACGCCAGATGTGGTTTGCCCTATTGCTGCACCTAGCTCATGGAGCTCCGAAGCGCCTACCCCTCAGACTGGACCTACTGACACAGGACGAGGGCAGCATACGGCACCCCAACCTCAAAGCCCTGTCTCTCACTGCCTGGAGGTTGAGCGACTAAGCCTTTCCAATCTCCAGTTACCCGCCGAAGTGCAGGACGTGGTGCTAGCGGCCAGGAGACCATCCACTAGGAAGTCCTATGGCCTTAAATGGAGAAGATTCAGCATCTGGTGCGCAAACCAAGGCCTCAAGCCCGCCACATGCCCACTTCCTAATGTCCTGCAGTACCTCAATTCCCTGTCTAACCTTGGCCTGCAAACGCAATCCATCCGAGTACACCTCTCGGCGATAGCGGCCTTCCATTCACCGCCGGCAGGTGCCACTTCTATTGGGGCACTGCCCCTTACAGCACGCTTTATGAAGGGCCTGTCAAATCTGAAACCTCCAATTAGACGACCTGTACCACCCTGGGATCTCAACACGGTCCTGCAACGCCTGACGCAAGAGCCCTTCGAACCCCTCCAGTCAGCCGATATGAGATTCGTCTCCAGGAAGACGCTGTTTCTCGTGGCCATCACATCCGCCAGGAGGATTAGCGAGCTACATGCTCTAGTATCACACCCTCCTTATACACAGCTGCACCAGAACCATGCTTCCCTGCGGACCAACCCTTGATTCGTGCCGAAAGTGTCTTCGGCCTTCCATGTTAACCAGTCCATTGAACTTCCATCTTTCTTCCCGGAACCTCACTCTTCAGACGAGGAACGACGCCTGCACACCCTCGACTGTCTCAGGGCTCTCTGGATCTATCTGCAAAGAATGCAAACTATCCGGCAGGGCGAGCAGCTATTCATTTCCTTCGACCCGAACAGGCCCGGAAGACCCGTCAACAAGAGGACACTGTCCCACTGGGTCACCGCTTGTGTTTCTTACTGCCTTGATCCTTCAGGCACCAGTGAGCACCCAAGAGTGGGCCCTCACCACCTCAGGGCACTTGCCACTTCGATTGCCAACCTCCGCGCAGTGTCACTGGCCGATGTCTGCAGAGCGGCCACTTGGTCCTCCCTGCACACGTTCCAGAGACACTACTGCCTTGACCTCTGTTCTCAGGAGGATTATGCCCTCGGCGCGGCAGTCCTCTCCACTGCCACGAAACGCAATTGAGCACTGTCTCTACCCAGTACGTGTAACACCGATCAGAAGTTAGTTCCGACCACCATGGTCGTGTTGCCTGTATGCAATTGCTCTAGCACTCTGTTACATGGGACAATCGACATTACCGTTGCACTGTTTGCACTGTTATGCTGTTGCACTGTTTTACACTGTCTCTGTTTTGAACTGTTTGCACTGTTTGTACTGTTGCACTGTTGACACTGTTATGCTGCTCGCACGTCGGTGCAAGAATTTGCTGTTGTAGCACTGTTGCACTTTCACCTCAGATCTCGAATAAACATACAGTTGTTGATCTGTTGGACTAAGTATCTGATTTAGCAAATCCAGGTCTATACGCTCAGTATGGGCCTCCTCCCCTCAGCATGTCAAGCTAGGGAGACACCAGGTGTGGCTGACGCAATCCTGCTTATCCATGGAGAAAACGGGGTTACTTACCTGTAACAGGAGTTCTCCGTGGACAGCAGGATAAGTCAGCCACACAATCCCACCCACCTCCCCTGGAGGAGGCCATCCCACGGGACCGCTCCCTAGCCGGTGGTCTAGCTTGGAACATACTGGTGGCTAGGGGGCGGAGCAGTGAGGTGGGCTACCTGGGTGGGCTCAGAAAGTCTCATCTTTCTGAGCTCTGGAGAGCACTTCCGTACTATGGCACCGCCCGGAGGATGTCACCAGGTGTGGCTGACTTATCCTGCTGTCCACGGAGAACTCCTGTTACAGGTAAGTAACCCCGTTTTCCTACCAGAGTGTCACCTTCCTCCTACCCTGGGTCCTGATTACTTGAGTACAATCCACTCGTTTGAACTGGATAAGGATAAGGGAAGGAGAAATTTACATACCTAATAATATTCTTTCCTTGAAATCTGCTAGACCGGTCTAGGACCTAGCCTGGAAAACACCTCCCTTCACAGAATCACCAGGTCCTCCCAACACCCCTCTGACATGATCAGAGCCCAACCCACACCCCCCTCTTGGCTCCTACAGAGGAGTTTCCTTGGTGGTATAGTGGGTGTGATCCCCGCTCACTTCTGCTCCATCCAGTGTTTGCCATCAAAATACCACTTCTAAATCTAGCAGTAATTTCCCAGTACAATTGTTAAGAGGTAAGCTGCTAAATAAGGGTGTGTGCTCCTTATTTGGCAACTTAACACCTAGCAGTGTTGCTGCAACACTACAGCTTGGGGTCAGAGTTGCCATTTTGACACCAGATGCTCAACAGAGCAGGAACAACAGGGAATTGTTCCTGCTCCCACTAGACCACAAGGGAAACCCTGGTAAGAGCTGGTAGTGGGGAGTTTGCGGTGAGGGGGTGATTGTTTCCAAAGGTTATCAGGATAGGGGGTCTAGTGATGGTAGTGGGGTGTAGTGATGGCCAGGAAGGTAACCTAAGGGGATTAAAGGAGAAATGGTAGATGTCAGGAGCAGTGGCATACCAAGGGCGGGGCAGTGGATGTGGCTTACGCCAGGTGCTGGCTGGGAAAGGGGTACACCCCTGCCAGGCTCACCCTTCCAAGACAGCGCAGCAACCTTACCTTAAAGCCGGATGTCTTGCCGCACTGCCTTCAATCTAAGGCCATTGGCTCTTTGTTCTCAGGCCTGAAGTCTCACAATTCATTAGACTTTGGCATGGAAGTGAACAGCCAATGGGCCTGGATTGGAGACAGTGCAACAAGACATCTCGCTTTAAGGTAAGGTTGCTGCGCTGTCTTGGAAGTGTGGGCCTGGCGGGAGGAGGAGTGGGGATGCATTGCACCATGGTGCAGCATGCCATGAGGGGGTGCCAACTGCAAGGGGGGGATGCCTGTCCCAGGGGCCACTGGTCAGGAGAGTCCAGGAGGGTCTTAATCACACAACTGACACTTTTACCAGATAACAGGCTAGACATGGAGACTGCCATCTGGAACACATCATGGTCCTACCGCAATACAAAGTTGTGAAATGGGAGTGCTGGGTTTTTCAGCATCTCCATTTCTAAAATCATTGCTCCCGCTGGATGTGTCAGCAAATGGATATGCACTCCTCCATGTCCTTCTTTTACAGTAGACTCCACATTCTTCAGAACCTCCTGTGAAATACAAGGGGAATTGAGCCCATCCTGAACTGAAAGTCTCAGTTCTCCTCTCTTGACCTATCTAAAAGTGGCAAAAAAAAAGGCATGAAATGCACACAGAAGAATGAACTTTAACTACACAATACTTTATAAAATTAAATTCAGTGCAAAGTTCCTAACGTTTTCCTCATACTGCCCTGTTACTGCCCACTATTTAGGCTCCTAAAATAGGAGTCTTAGGGTTTGCCCATCCACTAGGCAGGCTGGGCAGATGCCTAGGGTGGCAGACTTCTGTGGGGAGCATGGTGCCCATGGTAGGCCATGTGCTTCAGCAGACATGGTTTGCTGCCCCACACACCATGACGTGCCACCCTCCCCCTCATGTTGAGCTCTACTGTTGTCCTCCACTGCCACTGATTCCAGCGGTGGGTGGGGGAAGGGTGGCTAGGCTCTGCAGCGGTGGCCGATGGCAGTCCATGTTCTTCAGTACACATGGCCTGCCGCCGCCCCCCCACCCCACACCACACTGCACCTCCCTCCCCCCCGCCATGCTGAGCTGCACTGCTACCCACTGCTGCCACTGATTCCAGTGGTGGGGGCAGAAGGGACAGCTAGGCCCAGCGGCAGTGTCTCCTGGCAGGCCATGGGCTTTGGCCCATATGGCCTGCCGCTTCTGAACTCCTGAAGTTGTGTCAGACAGGGGACAAAAGTGGCAGGCCATGTGGACTGAAGCACATGGCCTGCCGCTGCCACTGCCGCTCAACCAAGCCACCCAGCTACCCCTGTCACCGGAAACAGTGGCAGCAGGGGATGGCGGCATGGCTCATCATGGTGGGTAGGGCGGTGCCGTTCAGTGCATGGAGTGGCAGCATGACCAGGGCTTCTGCCTGGGGCAGCAGAAACCCTTGGACCTGCCCTGAAGAGCCTAGTAAAATTAGGAGCACACATTTAGAAAGGTCCTTATACATTTTCAAAGAGACAAATTTAAGAGCCTAACTCTCAAAATTAGGACCCTAAACCCTTTAAATATCAACTCTTTGTAATTTGCTTTGAAATAATATTGGAAAAGCCATCAAGCAATCCAAAATTATTATTAATCAGGAGCAAGCTTGAATTTTGTTTATCTGACATATCAGCTATTAATGAATTAACCTAATAACATGTTTGGGTTGGCAGAGGACCAGATTGATAGGTGGGGTTTCTCCAAGTATGCGTCTAAAGCAAGTTCCTTTTTAATTCCGACAGACAGAGAATTACAGAGCAAGAATAGGGTGCACAGCACGGCACGTGTGGAGAGGATTAATCACCACTTTCCCACTCCACATTAATGTATCTCACACATGGCACCCCTAATGTGTGATTATATTTAGAGAAAACATCTGTTTGAGGCAATCCGATGTACATATGTTTAGTAGCTGCCTTTTTTTACTTCCCTCATTGGCCCAGTAGTGCCCCTTGTCTTTGGTGAGTCACTTCCACGAGAGGGCAGAAGAGATTTTTTCAACAATGTCTCCCTCACAGCAATACTAATTTCAGGAAGAAAACAACCAGATTAAAGTCCCCAGAATGCAATAATGTAAGAAAGTCAAATTTGCACAAAATTTAGAACACAAATTACAGAAAGGTTAGTAGCCAAAGGGAAAAAGGCAGGATTACTGTTGCGGCTTTGCCATTCATATTTCCCATTGCTTGCAGATGGATGGACATAGGAAGCATATGCAGTGTGTAAACTCAGTTGGTAATGAAGCCATACAAAAGGTCCATTCATATCTAAATGCATCTTTCTCAAGTGGTTCCTATGGATATCTGAACTGCTCACAGCTATGAGTTCTTTATTGATTTCACTGCAGCCATTAACACATGGCAGCAAGATGTGTCATGGAAAACTGTCTGTTCATACATGCCAGAATAGTCTGTTTAGCAAGCACATATCCTGCCAGCATCCAAATTGCTTGTCATTTAGCAGGGTTTAAGGTGCATGGGCCAGGCTATAAAGAATACCTTAAGACTCCCACTGCACAGTGGTTTGCGTCATTGTGAACTTAACTAGCCATGTGTGCACAAGTAAGAAGATAAATCAGCTGAAAAATAAGAAATTCAAATCTGGGATGGCTCAAAGTGTTTGTATAATTGGAGTCTTAGAATATTCCTTGATAGGTAGTCAAGAATCTTCTTTGCTGGACAAATCACTCACTATTGTCTCCAGTGCTTTTTCTGCACTCTCAGACTTGGAAAGGAAAGTTGTATAAATGTTATACTTTAAGATTTTCTTCAGCTAAAGTCTCATGGCCGATAATTTTGTGTGCACTTTGCTAATTCCTCTCTCATTCCCACCTTGTAATAATGTGAAGGATGGCAGTAAGAGGAAACAAGGCTATAGCAGAGAGACTGAATGAATTCTTTGCTTCGGTCTTTACTGAGGAAGATGTAGGGATGTTACCCAAGACTGAAGTGGTATTTAAAGGTGTGATACTGCAGAGGAATTGAGAGAAATATCACTACACCGGGAAGATATATTACAACTATTTGATAAACTGAATAGTAGCAAATCACCTGGACCGGATGGTATACATCCCAGAGTGTTGAAAGAACTGAAATATGAGATTGCAGACCTGCTATTGGTAATCTGTGAACTTTCATTAAAATCATCTGTAATACCTGAAGATTGGAGGGTCGCCAACGTAACACCAATTTTTAAAAAGGGTTCCAGGAGTGACCCAGGAAATTACAGACCGGTGAGCCTGACGTCAGTACCAGGGAAAATGGTAGAAACCATCATAAAGAACAAAATTACACAGCATGTAGACAGTCATGGCCTAATGGGAGACAGCCAACATGGCTTTAGACAAGGAAGATCTTGTCTTACTAATCTGATATGTTTTTTTTGAAGGTGTGCATAAACAGGTAGACAAAGGTGAGTCGGTTGATATAGTGTATCTGGACTTTCAGAAAGCTTTTGACAAAGTCCCCCATCAGAGACTTTTGGCGAAGCTAAAAAGTCATGGGATAGGAGGCAGTGTACTATTGTGGATCGGGAACTGGTTAAAAGATAGAAAGCAGAGGGTAGGGCTAAATGGCCAATATTCCCAATGGAAAAAGGTGAATAGTGGAGTACCCCAGGGATCTGTACTGGGTCCGCTGCTTTTTGCATATTCATAAATGACCTGGAAAGGGGCGGAGTCAGCCGCGGTAGAAAATGGCTGCATAGATTGCTTGCTCCCTCTCAGCACTGCAGAATCCGTAGATAACTTAGGCAACGGGTGCCCTAAACACAGCCCTGAATCACCATAGCCAGCGGTGAGATGACTACACTAAAGCCGGCCAAGTTATAATTTCAACAGGCGGCGGGACAGTCTAATAAAAGGGCGAAACAAGATCTTCCGTCCCCGGTGAAAATGGCGCACGACTGGGTACCCGGGGAAAGCGTGCGCGAGATTCTACAAGAACTTCGGGTCTTAAAGGACCTAATCACTGCTAACTCAGGCACGCTAGCTGTAGTACAAGAAGATCTACGAGAAGTGAAAGACCGACTTGGCAGCATGACTCAGCGCATGTCGGAGCTGGAGGCCGAAATCAACCGACAGTCTGCCAAAACGGCGCAGGTAGACCCACTACTACAGAGGGTCGCGGCGCTAGAACTATCAGTAGAAGATCAATCTAACAGGGCTAGGAGGAGCAACATTAGAATTGTCGGGGTCCCTGAAGGCCGAGAAGGACCCGACGCCATAGCATACCTGGAAAAGCTCATACCAGACATGCTGGGCCTCGTATGTGAAAGGCCTTTGGAACTGGAGAGGGCCCATCGCGTGCCGTCACATCCTTCTCCACAGAATCAGCGGCCGCGACCGTTTGTAATAAAAGTCTTACGTTATCAACACGTTTTGCAGATCATGGAAGCGGCCAGGCGGCGGCAAAACCTACAACTTGATGGGCACCGCATTTCTTTCTTCCCTGATTTAAGCAAGCAGACAGCCCTGCGTCGCAAAGATCTTCTAGCCTGCAGGCCAATGCTGCAGCAAATACAGGCGCGTTTTGGGCTCCTCTACCCAGCAAATATGCGAGTGACCCTCGACAACCAGACTCGGACCTTCACAGAGGGTCATCTGCTTCGCGCCTTTCTCCAAGACCGGGCCAAGATGGAGGTCGAGAAATAGATCACGCGGGACTCTCCACACGGGCAAAGCTATTATAGTTTGGACTCCCGGTTGGTGCAACAACCGACCAGAAAGCTGGTTTGCCGTCATTACTCTGTACTGCAACCTATAATTTTCTATTCTCTCTCGTATATTTAGCTCTTAAAATGAGGCTATTTGTAGTGCACTGTTTAGATTACTAACAGATCCCGTTTCTATGCATGTTGTATACTTAGAACAAATGTTAGACGGCCATAGGCGACATCTCTCCCTGGCTATTGTATGTCAAGTTACCCTGTACCTAGAGCGCTGTTGTACTTCATCCTAGGGCTGGGAGGGAGTTGGAGGAGTTAACGATGGGCGGTGGGATTTTCGCCACACAAGTTTTACTAGGTTATGACTCTTTACAGTCAGGTCATAGGCATACTGTTGATAATATGTCTACTACTCTGTTTCAGGGACAGCTGACCGCGAATGCCCTTCCCCCTCCCCTATGCAAAAATACAAATGGCTAGTAACCGAGTGAGGATTTTGTCCCTGAACGTCAATGGCATTTCGCTACCGGCCAAAAGGAAGAAAATCCTTCTCTATTGCAAACAGCAAAATGCTGATGTGGTATACCTGCAAGAGACCCACCTGTCTCACACGGAGTCCTTGAAAGTGGCAGATAAGACATACCAGAACGCCCTCTCGGCGCCTGCTCTTAAACGAAAAGGTGGGGTCATCATATTAGCACGTAAAGCTCTCTCGATGGAAGTTAGGGAGACCAAGGTGGACCCTGCCGGCCGCTGGGCCAAGATGACAGCACTCCTGATGGGGACTCTCTATACCTTCATGACGGTGTATGGCCCCAACGCTGAAGACCCGCATTTCTTCACTCAAATAAACCAGGAGCTTCTAGAATCCGGCTCTACGCGTATTGTCCTGGGGGGAGATTTCAATCTCATACCTGATCCTCTCCTTGACAGAACCCCTTACAAACCGCAACATAAACCGCATTCCTCAGCGGCGGTGCAAGGCATGCAGGAGCTCCTAGGGCTGGTTGATCCCTGGAGACTACTGTCCCCCAATAGCAAAGAGTACTCTTTTTATTCCCTGCCTCATAACTCACAAACCCGGATAGACTATTACCTTATTTCCAAGACACTGCTCCCTGCGGTTGTTGATGCCACCATGCTCCCCAGAACAATTTCCGATCACTCAGCGATCCTGTTGGACCTTAGTTCAGGTCACGAAAAGAAGCCCCAAAGGCGGTTCTTCTTTGAGAAACAATGGTTGGCGGACGGCGACTTCCGTACAACTATAAAGGCTGCTACTGCTGAATACTTTAACACTAATCACTGTGGGGATACTCCCACATGGGCCTGGTGGGAGGCCTTTAAAGCATACGTGAGAGGGAGTATGATTTCCTACAAGACTTGCAAACATAAAGCAGAGGCAGCAAGAAGAAAGGAGCTAGAGACCGAAATTAAAACTGGGGAGCGGCTCCTTGCTCGCTGGGCAGATCCGACTGTCCTGCTGCGGCTTCAGAAGCTTCGGTACCAATATAACGCGCTTCTACAGGCTGAAGTCAGTGATATGCTTAGAACGCAGCAAGGCAAATACTATCATGAAAGTAACAGAGCGAGTTCGTTATTAGCCAAAACATTAAAGATGAAGAAAGCAGCGGCCCGCATCGCGGGATTAAGGGATTCGACAGGGGTCTTAAGAATGGCAGATGATGAGATCCTAGCGCTCTGTGAAACCTTCTATTCCCGACTATACCAATCAGAGACCACCGATGATACCGTCGCTTTCTCTATCTTTGTCTCCTCTATAGAAGGCCCCCAACTCTCTAAAGCGCAGCAGCAACTACTATCTGCAGAGGTCACCTCGGTGGAGCTCCGCGACGCTCTCAAACAGCTGGCCAAGGGGAAGGTGAGTGGTCCGGACGGGCTCCCCTTGGAATTTTACGAGGCCTTTGCTGACCAGTTGATACCCGAGCTGCTAATATACTATGCCAGTATCAAAGAAGAATGTCCTGCCGTGGGTGCTTTTGCAGCAGCCACAATAGTGATACATCCCAAGCCCGGCAGGGACCCGGAACGGGTTGAGAACTACAGACCCATCTCCCTACTGAACGCAGACTACAAACTATATGCTAAAGTGTTAGCTAATCGTCTTACAAAAGTCTTGGGATCTCTCGTACACCCCGACCAGTGTGGATTTATGACGGTTAGATCTACGGCGGATAATGGTCGTATGCTAGCCCACGTTCTTCACAGAGCGCAGCAGATAGGCACACCAATTGTGGGTCTAGCACTCGACGCCGAGAAAGCCTTTGACAGGGTTGAATTCTCCTACTTATTCCAAACCATGCGATGGATGGGAATCCCGGACAACTTTCTTAAGAGTATCCAACTGTTGTATGCCAATCCGGTCGCCCGGGTAGTGGCGAATAACACAGCATCTCGGGAATTCCAGCTCACCAGAGGCACCAGACAAGGTTGTCCTTTATCCCCTCTCTTGTTCAATTTGGCCCTAGAACCTCTGATCCTTAAAATTCGTCAAACTGCAGACATAAAGGGGATTTCGCTGGAGGGATACCATTGCAAGATATCTGCCTACGCAGATGATCTCCTGCTCTTCCTGGAAGTATCGTCAGTAGACACCGTCTTGGAGACTATTAACGAGTATGCTCATGTGTCGGGTTACAAATTGAATTTAGACAAAACCACCAGTATACCACTAACATCCACCGTATCGGTAGAAGAATTACGTAGATATTCCTTCCAGGTTGAGAACTCATCTTTCAAATATCTGGGAGTACTCTACGGCAAGACTATGGAAGACACAATTCGCCTCAACGAGAATCGATGCATTAAGATCATACAGGACTGTGTGCAAAAGTGGACACCGCTGCACCTGACATGGTGGGGCCGCTTAGAAACCATCAAAATGGTGGTTGTCCCCAAGATCACATATATTTTGGGAATGCTTCCGGTCTTCTTTCCGAAGCAATTCTATAAAACCTTAGAGAAGAAACTGCTTGCTTTTCTTTGGGCAAAGAAAACTTCATGTATTGCTGCTTGGAAACTTAAGCTCCCCAAGAAACAAGGAGGTGTTCACTTTCCGGATTTTTATTGGTTTCATGTGGCTGCAATAACCAAACAAGGTTCTTGGTGGGCAGAGGAGGTGGATACTCCAGGTGCCCCAAGTTGGCTCATAGTGGAAGCCGCAGTGAGAGACCCTCTTCCCTTGTGCTACCGCATAGGGGCTGCTGTCCCGATATTGCATACCCAGGCGGGTAACGAGATTCTTTATGCCACTCAACGTGCCTTTAATGTAGTACTGCCGCTCGTTGGAGACGAACACGTCTTTACGGTGAACACGCCGTTATGGCTAAACCAGCATTTCAAAATTGCAGGGGCCAGTTTCGCATGGGCCACTTGGCTGCGTCATGGAATTCTCTGTCTGGGACACCTTTTCAGCGGACAACGCTACAAGACCTTTGCCGAACTACAACGAGACTTTCACCTACCAAACAAATGCTTCTTCCAATGGGGACAGCTTCGGCATTGCTTAAGCAAAGCAGGTGTAATACCTCTGTTAACGACTGAAGGGCGCCCGTCACATCATTGGCTCCAGGAGTTTTGGCTGTGCTCCGGGCAAATATCGAAACTGGTGACGCTTCTGAGATCGGCGACTGAGCGTTGCCCAAAGGGCACTCAACTAATATGGGAACACGAAGTAGGACCCTTGCCCACTCCGGAACGCTGGGCCACCTTTTGGGGTTCTCAGATACGGATATTGAGGTCAGCGTCGTTGACGCAGACGCTGTTCTTCCTAGCGCATCGCGCCTACCTGACACCGGTGAGGGTGTCCAAATGGCAGGAGAGCAAAGACGACCGCTGTTGGTCGTGTGGCATGGAACCTGGAACCCTCTCGCATATGATATACTACTGCCCCCAACTCGCAGCATACTGGTTCGGGGTCTGGCGACGGATGCAGGGGCTATTTGGGATTGCCACACCTTTAACCTTCCAGATTGTTGTATATAAGTCTTCGGCGGACGTGCTGGGCCTCCAGCAACAACACCATGCCTTGTTTGATCTGCTTCTGAGCATGGCGCTGAAGGCTATAATGAGTCACTGGAAGTCCTTTAGCTCCCTGAATGTAGAATACTGGTGGAACTTGGTGGGCTATCATCGTTTGTGTGAACTTGTCTATGTTCAACAGAACCCCTGCTTCAGCCGAATGATTGATAAGTGGGACATCCTCACGATCTAATGAAAACGCGAAAATAGATATGCCTCCGTATGGAGGAGTGGCATTCGTGGTCGGCTCCCCCCCTCCCCCCCCCCTTTTCCTTCTTTCTTCTTCATTGGGGTGGAAGACGATAGAACTAGTAACATATACCTGTCTGTGGTAGTCATGGTTTCCGCTCGATATCCCTTCTGATTGCGATGTTGTTTTTATTGTTATATCTTGTTTGTAACGTTATGAAAATGTTAAATAAACAGTTCAAAAAAATAAATAAATAAATAAATGACCTGGAAAAGGGAATAACTAGTGAGGTTATCAAATTTGCAGATGACACAAAACTGTTTAAAGTTGTTAAAACCCAAGAGGATTGTGGAAAACTGCAGGAGGATCTGGATAAATTGGAAGACTGGGCATCCAAATGGCAGATGAAATTTAATGTGGACAAGTGCAAAGTTATGCACCTAGGAAAGAACAACCCACACTATAGTTACACGATGCAAGGCTCCACATTAGAAACCACCACCCAGGAAAAAGATTTAGGAGTCATCGTGGATAACATGTTAAAACCCTCCGCCCAGTGTGCAGCGGCGGCCAAGAAAGCAAATAGAATGCTAGGTATCATAAGGAAAGGGATGGAGAATAAAACAAAGGATGTTATAATGCCTCTGTATCACTCCATGGTACGACCGCACCTTGAATATTGTGTGCAATTCTGGTCACCGTATCTTAAAAAGGACATAGCATTATTAGAAAAAGTACAGAGAAGAGCCACCAAATTGGTGAAGGGGATGGAAGGCTACTCCTATGAAGAGAGGCTAAGAAGGTTAGGGCTCTTTAGCCTGGAGAAGAGATGGCTGAGGGGAGATATGATAGAGGTCTATAAATTAATGAATGGAGTGGAACGGATAAATGTGGATCAATTGTTTACGCTATCAGAGTATAGAAAGACTAGGGGACATGTAATGAAGCTACAGGGTAAACTATTTAAGACAAATAAGAGAAAATATTTTTTCACTGAACGTGTAATCAAACTCTGGAATCTGTTACCGGAGGATGTAGTAAGGGCTGTTAGTATAGCTGGGTTTAAAAAAGGTTTGGACAAGTTCCTGGAGGAAAGGTCCATAAACCACTATTAAAAAGGGACCCAGGATATCAATGCTTGACCCAGTACAAGCATTGTGGAACCTGTGTCTTTTGGGGATATTGCTAGGTACGTATGACCTAGATTGGCCACTGTTGGAAACAGGATACTGGGCTTGATGGACCTCGGTCTGACCCAGTATGGCATGTCTTATGTTCTTATGTTCCATTGATACTCATTTAAATTGGAGGGTTTTTACTTTTAATTCCAAGAATCTTACATTTCTGCTCTTCCTATGGTGAGATTCTTCAAAAGTTGCTATTACCTTTTAATGATGAGATCTTATCGTTTTATGAGTATTTCTGCCTGCAAATGGGATTGACATCTGGTTTTCTAAAAAGATTTTCTGAAGCTTATTTTTGAAGGAGGTAAACAGTGTTTTTGCTTGTATAGACTGGCTGTCTGCAAATTCTCCTCTCTCAAGTATGTGACACATTCTAGCCACACTAAGGTATTCCCAAAAGCATATTTAGGTTGGAGAGGAAAAGTAAACATGCATTACAGAAGGCAGTTTCAAATCGATGCATGCAATCTTCTAGCAAAATTCTATGCATGCAAAAAGGAGGTGCAAGCCACTACCAATTCTTTGTACCTGTGACACTCTTACTTGAAGAACTGGTGAAATGTCTGTGGGTAAAAAGCATAAGCAGACTGTGTCCCAGTGTAGATAGCTTAAAAACTGTTACAATGAAGATTCTTAATGAGAGCAATGAACTATAGATACATTGTTACTTGCATGTTACTGAAAGGTCTTTATTGCCAGTTAATGTCTTCGCTGGACACTTCTCCTCTAAGCTACCAGTGAATGCACTAGCCTTAGGAACTGTGCCTAGATAAACTATGCACACTTCCCACTTCTCCATCTAAAGAATTGGAAGCTTTGTAGGAAGTTAATACCATGAGCCTTGTTCAATAAAGAACTCTTGTATCTCTAGAAACAGAATGGAATAAGGCTCTCTGTCTCCTTTAGATTACCTAAATAACAAAAATATCCTCAAGGAGCCAAGATCAGCAAAGCACAAAAAGAAAAAAACTCCTCCAAATAGGCACTAAACAAAAAACCAAAATAAAATACAAAATACAAAAATTATAACGTGAGACAGAAGTACGTAAAAGTACATAGAAAAAGACCAGTCTGGGCAAAACAGCTTGCAATATAGAGGAAAAAAGACCTCAGCAGCCCTCCAATCTGAACCAGGAGGAATTGAGTCTATCAAGGGACTAGTATGCCACAAGTAATGATAAGACTCTACATACATCAAAGGTCAAAGAAAAAAACCTCTATAGCACAAAACAGCTCCCAAACTGGTTATAGCCTAGATAACAGGCAAATTCACTCAGCGTGGTAATGTTGCAACTTCATAACAATAGGCATCTGAATTAGGACAGCATATGATGGCACAAAAACTGAAAAACAGACACAAAAACGTATTTGTTAATCAGATCGATGTGATGAAACAGCTAAGCCATGTCAAGCAGCAGCATTAATTGATAGGAGCCCTGACACCAGGTGTTTCACCTCGCGGCTTCCTCAGGGAGCTCCAATACATGCCAAACCTCAGTCATTGAAAAAGTCCAGGATACTCAGAATCAATTATGCATTCATGAAGCATAAAGGAGCACCAGAAAAGAGCTGCTGGTATGGTGAATGAAATCCAAAAAACGCCATTCACTCAGCGTGGTAATGTTGCAACTTCATAACAATAAGCATCTGAATTAGGACAGCATATGATGGCACAAAAACTGAAAAACAGACACAAAAACTTATCTGTTAATCAGATCGATAGGATGAAACAGCTAAGCCATATCAAGCAGCAGCATTAATTGATAGGAGTCCCGACACCAGGTGTTTCGCCTTGCGGCTTCCTCAGGGAGCTCCAACACATGCCAAACCTAAAAACAAAATGAAAGGATGCTGATCTCATAAAAGTGCAACATGAAAACAGACTCACATTAAAAAAACAAAAAACAAACAAAACCAACCTCAGTCATCGAAAACATCCAGGATACTCATAATCAATTATGCATATATGAAGCATAAAGGAGCACCAGAAAAGAGCAGCGGGTATGGCGAATGAAATCCAAAAAACGCCAAGAAGGAGAACCTGATGCATGCGCTATAAAACAGCATGTACAATGATGTCAGGAGGAACTCCCAACTCCGCACAAAGCCGGCAAAAAGCCAAACTGGTGAATGGTGCTCAAGCGCTTCAAAAAAAGAAAAAAATGCAACTCGTTATAAGGGAAGCAGAAAAATAACCACCCAGCCCACCCAAAATCCTGAATGGAACCAAACAGCTTTCAAAAAGGTCAAAAAAAAGAAAAGAAAAAAGAAAAACAGTGATGTTTACAGGCAAATCTTCCAATCAATTGATTCATTTAATCCATTTAGAATAACAGTGTTCAAAGAGAAAATCCAGCGTTGCTCTATACGTGTCAGGGTTTTGTTCAAGTCTCCACCATAAACAGATGGTTTGCATTGCGTGATCACTAAACATTTCAAATCTTCAAATGAGTGACCAGAGGATTGAAAATGCTGAACGAGAGGTGCACCCTCAACTAGATGTTGGAGACGACTACAATGCTCTATAACAGTGATGGCTAACCTTTTTTAGCCCGAGTGCCCAAACTGCCGCACAAAACCAAAGAATTTCCTCAAAGTGCCAGCACGTCAATTAAACCTTAACAACAAGATTTTAGTATCTAAAAACTCTTTATAAAGTTGCCTGAACTATGTAACATCATTTGTAAAGTTTGGAATCTTTGTATTGTCAGAGAATCAATTTGATTCACAATCCTTTGGTTTTCATTTCAATTTATTGGCAATTTATAATGTTTTAATGATTTCATTCAATTTAGAAACAGGAAGGCAATAATTAAACTGGGAACCCCAAAAGCCAAACTTGGAATGTACAACAACACTGTAGAAATAAAACTATAAATTAATTTCCTCTTGTACTAAACAAAGCACAGACACTAATGATGCACATTTCCCAGAGCTGACATATTCCAGTTAATAAATTCAAAATAAAGAGATATCTTTGTACCTTTTGTGCATTTTTTTCAGTTGCAATTGTTCCAGCCACTTTCTTCTGGTTTATTTGTGTCTTCTGCTATCTCTCCATCGTCTGCTGTCCATTTCTCCTTTCTTCTCTTCTAGTTTTTTTCCATTCTCTCTCTTCATCTGCTTTAACATAATAATCTTTCTCCTTTTTTAGTCTCCCAATACCCGGCCAATTGTACATTTTTCTTCCCTCCCACACAAAATATTTTTCCCCTCTCCATTTCACTCTCCCAGCCCCATCCCCTTCTAATCTCCCCAACATCAGCTCCCTTTTAATTCCAGCCCCACCCAGTATCCGCTCCCTTCTAGTCCCCACATCAGCCCATTTCCAGTCCTGCCCCCCCATCAGTCCATTTCCAATCCTATCCGAGTCCCTTCATCAGCTCATTTCCAATACCAGCCTCCCATCAGCCCATTTCTAGTCCTTTCCTAGCCCCACCATCACTCAGCCCATTTCTAATCCAAGCCCCCCATGAGCCTACTTCCAGTTCTAGCCCCTCCATGAGTTCATTTCAATCCAAGCCCCCACCACAGCCCATTTCCAAACTTAGCTCCCCCAACACCCAATTCCCAGTCCTATCCTAGCCCCTCCATCAGCCCATTTCCTGTCCTAGCTCCCTCCCCTAAGAGCCCATTCCAAGCCCCCTTCCCATCAGCTATTTGCAGTTCAAGCCCCCTTCCACTCAGCCCATTTCCATTCCAAGTCCCCCTCCCCATCAGCTATTTGCAGTTCAAGCCCCCCACTTCCCCTCAGCCCATTTCCATTCCAAGCCCCGACCCCATCAGCTATTTGCAGTTCAAGCCCCCCACTTCCCCTCAGCCCACTTCCATTCCAAGCCCCGTCCCCCATCAGCTATTTGCAATTCAAGCCCCCTTCCACTCAGCCCATTTCCAGTCCTAGCAACCCCCCCAACCCATTACCAGTCCTAGCCCCCCATAGCCCACTCCCAGTCCTAATCCCACCAGCCCATTTCCAGTCCTAATCCCCATCACCCCATTTTCAGTTTAAGCCCCCTCATAGCCCATTACCAGTCCTAACCTCCCCATCAGCCCACTCCCAGTCCTAATCCCACCAGCCCATTTCCAGTCCTAATCCCCCATCACCCAATTTTTAGTTTAAGCCCCCCATAGCCCATTACCAGTCCTAACCTCCCCATAAGCCCACTCCCAGTCCTAATCCCACCAGCCCATTTCCAGTCCTAATCCCCCATCACCCAATTTTTAGTTTAAGCCCCCCATAGCCCATTATCAGTCCTAACCCCCATCAATCCACTTCCAGTCCTAATCCCACCAGCCCATTTCCAGTCCTAATCCATCACCCAATTTTTAGTTTAAGCCCCCCCCATAGCCCATCACCACTCCTAAACCCCCCCAGCCCCCAGCACCACTCCTACCCCCCCAGTGCCCATCACCACTCCTAAACCCCCCCAGTGCCCATCACCACTCCTAACCCCCCAGCGCCCATCACCACTCCTAATCCCCCCGCAGCGCCCATCACCACTCCTAATCCCCCCGCAGCGCCCATCACCACTCCTAACCCCCCAGCCCAGCCCAGCCCAGCCCAGCCAAAATTTAAAATAAAAAAAAGCTGTCTTCTGCCGCTTCCGGGGCCGCCGCGGCAGAATCGAGTGTGCCGCGGGCCCCCCCCCCCTGGGCCTGGCAGTGCCGGCCCTCCAGATCCGGCCGTCCCCGGGATCCGTCCCGGGTTCCCGCGTGTCCCACGCGCCGGCTTACCGAGCGCGAAGGGAACTAGTTTCCCTTTTGCGGCTCTGTTAAGCCCGTGGGGGCTGATGGGAACTTCCCATCAGCCCCCGCGGGCTTAACAGAGCAGCGAGGGAGAAACTCTCCCCTCGCGCTCTGAAAGCCGGCGCGTGTGACAAGCTGGAAACAGGGACTGATACCGGGGAAGGCAGGATCTGGAGGGCAGGCTCTGCCAGGCACAGGGGGGGCCCCGCGGCACACTCGATTCTGCCGCGGCGGCCCCGGAAGCGGCAGAAGACAGCTTTTTTTTATTTTTTTTAAATGCGGACCTTCCCGCGTGCCAGCTGCAAGGTCTTCGCGTGCCACAGCTGGCACGCGTGCCATAGGTTCGCCATCGCTGCTCTATAAGATGCATCCACAGAGCTTGATTGGTTTTCTCAACGTAAATAAGGCCACAGGGACAGCGGAATAAGTAAACCACTCCAGAACTATTACAGGTCATGGAATGAAATAACTAATAAGTCCGATGATTATGTTCAAAAGATTGACAGGTTTCCATCATGAAGCACACAGAACAATGTCTGCAACTACGATGACCAGACAATACAGGAGGTAAAGGTAATGATCTAGTGAAGGCAGTCGGGCATAAAAGATCTTTCAAATTAGAGCCCTTAGTATAAACAGGTCAGACACGTTGATGATCAAGGCCCGGGGTCAGACAAATAACATGAGAATGTCATTGAATGATCTTAGATACTTGGTAACTTAAAGGATTTAACCTCGTGACAAAATGAAGAAAAGGAGAATCAAATGATGTAGAACAAGCACGAGGGTTCAATAGCCAAGCACGGTCATTATAGCATGCTCAAATTTGAGCCTTTTGAACCAGAGAAATTGGATAGCCCCGAGCCAGAAAAGAATCCTCCAGAGTCTGAGATTGTATTTTATAATCAGAAATCATTGGACAATTCCGATGATAACAAAGGAATTGAGCGAAACGCAAGCTATCCTTCAGACGTTGTGGATGAGTGCTATCAAAATGAAGAAAAGTCATACGATGAGTAAGCTTAGTATGTACTATGGACACAAGAACATCAGCTTGACGTGTTAACAAAATGTCCAAAAATGAAATAGCTGTGGCACTATATTCAAGGGAAAAAGATAAATGCGGGTCACATTGATTAAGCCAGCAATGAAAAGATAGTAACTGATCCACTGTGCCAGTCTACAGTAAAAAAAAAGTCATCAATATAACGCACCCATAATCTGATATGAGATTGATAGGGGCCCTCAGTCAAAATGTGCTATATATAAATTAGTAATGGAGGGAGCCATGGTAGCCCCCATGGCAACTCCCTTGATTTGTTGATAAAAAGACCCATCAAAACAGAATATTTTTTTTTGTCATAGCCAAAGTCATCAGCTGAATAATAAAATCCACTTTGGATGAACTAAGATCCTGATGAACAGTCAAAGTTGTGCGGCCAATAGCTATGGCCTCTTGCTGAGGGATGCTCGTATATAGAGAAGAGACATCCATCGTAGCCATCAGCAATCCGGCTGGTAAATCTGTGCAATGACCCATGGCTAACAACTGCAAAAAGTGCATGGTATCACACAGGTAAATCACACAGGTATGACGGTATACGAAACACTGATGGTCGCAAAAAGGAGTCAACAAAAATGGAGAGAGGTTCAAGAAGAGAGCCCCTTAAAGATACAATAGGTCTACCAGGTGGATGATGTAAATCTTTATGAATTTTTGGAAGAATGTAGAAATGTGGAGTGTGTGGATGTGAGGCACATAGGAACCTTGCTTCTTTCTTTGTTATTAAACTCTGACCCAAAGCTCAAGAAACCTGTTCCTTGATAAGAGCCTGAAGATCTGAAGTTGGATCAGTCAGTAACCGTTGGTAAGTAGAAGTCTATGACAGCTGAGAATGAACTTCAGCCACATATTGAGACACATCTAGCACAATCATGGCTCCCCCTTTGTCCGCTCTCCGTATAATTATATCTTCAAAACTGCGGAGATCCAATAGAGCTTGACGTTCAGATGTTGACAAACTATGATAAATCGTGTTGCGAGAAACAGATTCTAGCTGAAAAACATCTTTCAGAACCAATTCCCGGAACACTTGCAACGTAGGTGGTAACGAACCAGGGAACGAATAGGGAGATGAAGGGTCTCTGTAGAATCTTGCACCAAATCCACCACTGGTGCTTCTAAGACATCTGTGGTCAATGCATTCACAGAATTGGATCGATCAGCGAAAAATGCTTCCAGATGAAGTTTACGTAAAAGTTGTTCCAATTCTAAACTAATTTGAAATGCATCGTAAGAGATGCATGGAACAAAACATAAGCCTTTTTCTAACAGATCCCATTGGGCAGGTGACAAAACATGTGAAGACAAATTCACTACAAGCCCTCGGGGTCTATCGCCATTTGTGATCTGGTCCATGGGCGGTGTGCCATACCCGCAGCTCTTTTCTGGTGCTCCTTTATGCTTCATATATGCATAATTGATTATGAGTATCCTGGACTTTTTCGATGACTGAGGTTGGTTTTGTTTGTTTTTGTTTTTTTAACGTGAGTCTGTTTTCATGTTGCACTTTTATCAGATCAGCGTCCTTTCATTTTGTTTTTAGGTTTGGCATGTGTTGGAGCTCCCTGAGGAAGCCGCGAGGCGAAACACCTGGTGTCGGGGCTCCTATCAATTAATGCTGCCACTTGACATGGCTTAGCTGTTTCATCACATCGATCTGATTAACAGATAAGTTTTTGTGTCTGTTTTTCAGTTTTTGTGCCATCATATGCTGTCCTAATTCAGATGCTTATTGTTATGAAGTTGCAACATTACCACGCTGAGTGAATTTGCCTGTTATCTAGGCTATAACCGGTTGGGAGCTGTTTTGTTCTATAGAGGTTTTTTTCTTTGACCTTTGTATGTAGAGTCTTATCATTACTTGTGGCATACTAGTCCCTTGATAGACTCGATTCCTCCTGGTTCAGGTTGGAGGGCTGCTGAGGTCTTTTTTCCTCTATATTGCAAGCTGTTTTGCCCAGACTGGTCTTTTTCTATGTACTTTTACGTACTTCTGTCTCACGTTATAATTTTTGTATTTTGTATTTTGTTTTGTGTTTTTGTTTAGTGCCTATTTGGATTTTTTTTCTTTTTGTTCTTTCCTTTAGATTATCAGCATCTCTGGCAGTCTGATAATCAGAGAATTCATCCTCTTTAGTTTATAATAAAACAAATACTAGAAAATCTGAAGCCCCAACGATATCCTCTTTCTTGTCTTTTTTTTTGCCATCTGCTCCCTCTCTCTTATCTATGGTCTTTACTTTCCATCTCCCTGTCTCCTTCTTACCTTCCTCATTCTTCCTTATGCTCTTTTCCTCTCTGTCCTCTTCTTTCCTCTATCTGTCCTTTTAGCCTCAACTGTCTAGGTTGGGTTTGGGCAAGGAAACAATTTCTCCTTCAGGCAGCACCTGTTCAGTCAGATTGTCTCCCCCCTCCTCTTCTCTTGTGACCCTCCCTTGCTTGGTCCCCCTTTAACAGGACAGAAAGCAGTTGGCCACAGGCAGATGAAAAGATCACAGCAGAAATCTTCCTTTTGGTTGAGAGAAGGGAGGATTATAATAACATTTCCCAAGGCTATTTCTCAGCAAGGGCCACTGGGGTCAAGGGCCACTGCATGTATAGAGGGTCATGCTGTTCACTAGATTACCCTCCCATCTCCTCATCTTGCAGTGGTCAGCCTGACTACCCAAAAATAGCGATTGTCTTCCCTTTCTCAGAACCACATGGTCAAGAGATCATAAGCCATGTGGTGCCCAAACATAAATTTCTTGATTGTTCTCAAAGTCTTCTGATAACTACGGGAGTTTGGCTTTGGAAACTGCATGACCAATAATTCTCTCAAAGCCAGGAGGTATCAGGGAACGGAAGAAATTCACTGTTCATGGGTAGAGGGGTTAGCCACAGCAAGAAGAGGTAGAAACAGCACCCTGAAGAGGGGGCAGAGCTAGGGAGAAGGGATTGAGAGAGAAGGAGGACTGGTTCTTGGGCGGAAGAAGAGAGAGAAAGAACTGATGATGAGGAAGAGAAGGAAGGCAAGAACCAGGGGTAGTGGAAAAGATTGTGGCTGGTCTAAGAGAGAGAGGATCTTGGATATGGAAAAAAGAGAAAGAGGAACCCAGGAGGATAATGTAGAAGGATAAGGGAGAGGAATGGAGAAGATCATAAGAGAAAGAGAAATGAAAGAAGGAATTGGAAAAGGAGAGCAGGCAGATGAGGACCAATTGAAAGGGGAGACAAGAAAGAGAGGAAAGGAGAGGAGCAGAAAGAGAAAAGAAAAAGAGAATATTAAAATATCCAAAGGCAGAAAGAACTGAAATAGAGAAAAGGACCACACTAAAGAGAGAGAGACAGAGGAAAAAAATGGCCAGAGAAATACCAGAGAAAAAGGTTGATGTACTGTCAGAAAATCAGGGCAGAAACAAAAAGGTTAGGAACTATGGGATCAATATTCAGGGTGGCGGTATTCAGCGCTAGAGCCTATCCGGCATGCGGCACCGAATAGCCGATTTCACTGCTCGAGGCCTTTGCTATCTAGTTAGTGTCAATATGCAGCTGCTCACTGGATAGTAAAATCACATGAAGTTAGGACAGCCACTGCAGCCACTGAGTTGTGCTCACTTTATGCTAATATCACCGCTAACTGGATAAGCATTGGGACCACTGTTCCCTCTAAGCTGTGCGTGCGCACACACCTCGCCGAGCGAGCGCACATACTTTACAACAGAGCGCACAAAAATTACCGTTCTGATTCTGATAGAAAACAACACAGACGTCTTAAAATTTAAAAGTTGTTGTGTATTTACGGGGTTTTCACAAGTTCTACAATATTTTCTAGTGCAATCAATGTGGTGTACATACTGTATTCTGACGTGTAATCAAATTTTAAAGTATATAACTCCGAGTGTCGGTATGTGGCGCACAAAAATTTAACCTTTCTTCAAAAGCTGCACAGCTGATATTTTATGCGCCCATAGCCTACAGAAAATTAGAGGGAACATTGATTGGGACTGCCCCAATTCAGCCTACAGACTGCCCCAAAACAAACGGCATTTCTGTGGGGGTCTGTGGTGATATTCGGTGGAATTAACCAGTTTGTGCTGCTGAATATGGGGCAGAGCAGGGTTTCACCAGATAGCTGGTCCCTCTAACCAGCTAAACCCTTTTGAATATTGACTCTTCTATTAATAACTCATCAATTATAAAATATCTGGAAACCCAGTTCAAAGTCTGTGACTTAAACCATGTTTCCCACATAAAATTTTCTTGTTGATAATATTGCATTTAGTTAGCAGATTCAGCTTTTTTTCTGCTGCATAATTAATTCTCTTACATTCAGGGCATAACCACCAGCATTTTGCTTTGGGTACAAAATGGTTTCTGGTAACAATTTAAAGAATGTTCCTTTAGGTGAATTTGGGGGGTAGATTATTACAGCTGTCCACCCGAAAACACCCCACTTCCAAATAAACTGCTTGTTCACGATTGGGAATACAAGAAACAAATATGCAAGATTCAGCCACTTGATAGCCTTATGCTAACCTACCAAACAGGGCCCCTTAAAGAAATGTTCAGCCACTGAGAAAATAGTTGTTGAAAGCAGAGGATCTTGTGATGTGTTTCATTAGAATTCACTCTGGGGAGAAGCACATTAATCATTTGCACAACAGATAGTACTGACTCCTCTTGTTGATGATGGATTCCCCTCTCCCTCCTTAATCTTGACGGCATTTCAGAAGGAGTCCCCACTCTACTGCTCCTTGATCTTGTCAGTGTTGCAGGGGGACTCCACTCTCCGCTGCTCCTCAAAGTCTTTTGGTTTTAGTGCCCTAGAAGAGCTTAAGAAGACGGGATTATCCCTGCTCCTACAAAGTCAATTGGGTGCTATTGGCTTGCTAGGAAGGGTAAACAGGGGACAGAGAAGGGTTTCTGACTCACAGGGCTGTACATGGCCAAAAGAAATTCAGTTTGTTTTCATATTTTCTGAATTCCCTATTCTTCTCACATGTGCAATTGCACATGCCAAACTTTGAGGAAGCAGACAGATCAGTTTTATGCATGTTAATTCATAGACATATGTGTGCAAAAGTGATTTGAGCTCACAAACATTTTTTGGACACCCAAACAAATTGAATTCATGCTAGTGAATGCACTCTCCTACCGCCTTACCATGTCCTGTTCTACACAGAGATGAGAAGCAGAAAATAGGAAACACCATTACATATTACGTGAAGGATGCAGGTGATCCTGAAATGTGCCATGTCAGTCCTTCATAGTTCACAAGATGCAAAAGTTCCTATCAGCACCAGTACACTGTTTCCAGCAAGGCCTGAGACACATCGCCCAGAGCTGGAATGGCTAAGATATAGAGCTGTATGCCTACGCGAGTGGGCGCCCTTTCTTAGAGTTAAGTCCATTCTCAGCCACGTTTACAGTACTTGCCATCTACTATAGACACCTTTTCATGCTCTGTGTCTTACTCATCAACTGCGATTTACTGCATCTGTCGCTGACCGAGAGAATCACTAGAGGAGACACAGTAGGCGATGCAAAACAGGATTTTCACAGTTTCTGAGTGCTGCATGGCAAGCTTCTGATGCTAGTCTGAAATATATGTTGTTTACCTGAATTGTCAGTTTTTCTCGTTCCATCTTTATTTTTATTTTTCCTTAGTGGCATTTTCCTCAGTTTTATATTGCTTTCCGTTCCTTCAGACCTGAGTTCTACTGGGGCAATGGAGCCAGGAGCCCTCATTCACAGCTACACAGTGATTTTGCCCTATTTTTAACCTCCTTCCATTTAACCCAACAATGGCACCAACAGTCCTTTATTTGAGACACATGGGCTACACTTCTCTCCAGAACCAGCATAAGTATGCCCTTGAGCAATGTTCCTGCTAGGCTGAGTGGAAGTTCTCTGGCTGCACTGCTGCCAATAGAAGGAGATTCTGTGGGGTATGTTTACTAAACCGCGCAATTGTGCGGGCCGCACTTGAGCGTGCGCTAAGGTACCTTAGCGCACGCTAATAGTGCGTTTTTGTGCCCCGCACACGTGCGCGCTGCACTAACGGGCCCGCACAAGTGCGCGGTGCGCTGATGTGCGATAGAGGCGTGGAAAGGCATTCTGAGGGCGGAGGAAGGCTCCCGAGGAGCGGAGGGACGGGGTCAATGGGTGGAGAGTGGGAGGGGAGAGGATCCCCGCACAGGAGCGGGGCTGAAATTCAACTAAAAAAATACCGCAAGTGAAAACCTCGCGTTAGAGCCGATTTAAAGGGAAGAGAAACCATTTCTGTCAGCACTGTACAGCAAAACCAGGGAAACCTACAAACGTGAGCAGTGTGATACATGTGCACAGAACAAATAGCAAATAAAAATTGAAAATGACCACAAAAAATTCTAATAAATTATAATCCAGCTGGGCAATAGTGATAGTCATGGAAAATATCAAAAATCACTCCCAAGAAAGCCCCAAAAAAGAAATATGAATTTTAGAAGGGTCTACGCTCCGTCCCCATACAAGGTGAATGATCCCACTGTGAAATTGTGCAGAGCAGGGTTTATGACTCCTTTGGCAAGGTTTCCTATCTCCAGGGACTGAACTGTCTCTGTGGCCACAGTGTGGTGCAGTGAACACAGACAGTGTGTTCAGGAGCCAAAGATCACCAGTTCAAGTCCCAGCTGGGGCTCCTGCAAACCCAATCCCCATATTTTACCCACCACTAAACCATGATAGTAAAGACCAACCTTTTTTGCAGATAACATAAGCATGGTCCAAACACCTCTATTTTACCCTACAGAGCACAGACACCAGAAACATGTGCATTACCTAGACCACAGTCCCCTCAATGCAGTCCTGGAGGGCCACATATCATTTAGCTGTGATGCTGTCAGCAATATAAGGCCATGTCAGCATGGTGGCGGAGGGGTACCGTTGGTGGAGGGGGCAGTGGCCTAGCCCCCTTCACGTGGGTGCAGTGCCCTCCAACAGACAGGCCCTGTCTGACAAACAGCCATGGACTCCACAGGGAATGCACTGTTTTTGTGCTAAGATGGTGGTGCAGTGGACACAGCCAGTGCCTTTAGGACCAGAAGGTCAGAGGTTCAAATCCCAGCTGGGGCTCCTGGCAACCCAGTCCCCTTATTTTACCCATGAAGAAATCATGGTAGTAAAGACTGAACCATTATTGCTGAGACCATACGCATGGGTCAAAAACCTCTATTTTACCCTACACAGCACAAACACCATAGAAATGTGCATTACCTATGGCAAAATCCCCCAAATGCAGTCCAGGAGGGCCAAACACCATTCAGTTTCCATGCTGCCTCTAATAAAGATGTCTGTGCTGCATATCTATGCACCACCTCCATGGTATGCAGATGTATCCCATGCATATTCATGAGGGACAGCATGAAAACCCGAACAGTGTTTGGCACAACAGGACTGGAGTTGGGAACCTCTGCCGTAAAGCAGCAGCCAACAGGGCCAGACAAACCCACACCCACACTCACAGGCCCCATTGGCTAATGCCTCCTGGAGAGGCAGGACATTGGGCCCTGCGTGCATCTCCCAATACTAGCACTTGCATACCTTAGCAATGCCACCCTACACCTGGGTATACGGTACACACCTATCAAACGTTTCCTATGATTACTGGCAGATAGCAAGTCCTACGTTAAGCACAGTTTGCTCATTGAGCTCCATCATAACAATCTTTCTGATGTCTGCGGTGTGTGCTTCAGGTCTGGTCTCTGACAGTGTTTACCACCCTGGGGAGTGACCCCCAACAGTATTGCGTAGCATATCCATGCCTGTACTGTGCCCAGGACTGGTGTGGTGGGCAGGGCTGCTAAACTCCTCTATAGTAGCACAATGCTGGCATAGGTGTGGGAGTGTGTGTCTGTCTATACAGTGTATGGTGGCTGCAAACACCTTCCACAGCCCACACTGCCAGCACTGTTGCCAGTATTGGCCTGCCAATGTGCATAATGAGGAGCAAGGTACCATGGGTATAGCCCGGACAGGGTGACCTGGCCAGGATGCATCTGCACAGGGCACAGGGCACTGGCTGGGACATTGTAGTGCCTGGGCCACCACCTACACAGACAGGGTGACCTCAGTATGTCTTGCTGGGGGATCACTCTCACCCTGACTGTGCAGTGATGACAGCATAGCTAGGCACCCCCATAGTGCTATATAGTATTTGTATCATGTGATATTTATGGGTTTTCTTTTGGGGCCCAGTCACTGATTTATCTGCTTGTTGTGTATGTTGACATCCCAGTTCTGGGTGCATGCATTTCCACTGGGAACATGCACTATGGTCTAGCTAGCAGACTGTTTGCAGCTAGTATGTGTCTTGATGGAGTGGCTTGCAGGGTGCAGTGGCTGAAGGCTTGTTGCAGGAGAATATCAGATAGTGGTGGGGTGCAGCTTAGCATATCCAGGCCTACAGTCTGTCTGTTATTGTGTTATGGATGTGTACAGAGCTGCATTGACTGCCCTGTAGGGTGTCTGTTCCCCAGCACCCTCAGCCCCTGGGGGAGGGGGGTGGTGGTACATGGCCTACCTAGGGGTCCATAGGGGCTATACCTGACTGAGACATCCAAGGTGTTTCTGCAGAAACTACCTATCTCACAGATTAACACTGCTTTGGACCTTCGGCATGGCCTCTTTCAGCCATGGAAGGTGCTGTGGACCTGGTGCTGGGTGCCTCACCGCACCCTCAGGGTGAGCACAGTACCCGCACAATGTGACGGTGTGTAGCTACTCTGTGCCAGTAAAACACATGGTCAGTACCCCCTACCAGGCCAAGGTGCTGTGGGGTGCACATGGTCACTTGCCCCTACCAGGCCGAGGTGCTGTGGGGGTGCATTCCCCATCTTGTGTTTATCTGTGGACAGCTGATTTGCATGTGCAGTGCATCATGGGTATGGGTGGGCTAACCCTATCCTGGTGACCACAGCAGACTGTCTGTGTGGTGACATGCACTCCCTCTGCAGCCAGCCAGGGGCTTGCTGGCAGCTATAGGGCTGTAGCACAATGGTTGCTTTACTGGCTGTGGAGCCAGAGGTCATGGGTTCAAACCCACAGTGGGGTTATTTGATGGGGCTGCCCAGAGCATTATCTCTTTTTAATGTACATTATTGCTGCCAGCAAAAACACCCTCATCGGACTGTACCCATAAGGTGCCTCAGAGGGCGCTTTATAGGGCGCCCTATAGGTTACCTTATGGTTACCGTCCATATAAGGTGCACTATATGTTATCCTGTGGAGCAACTTATAGGGTGCCCTATAGGGGAGATTTTAGGGTGCCGTGGCGGACAGTGCACTTTATAATGTGCCCTATGGAGTGCCTTATAGGGTGCCTTATGCGGCACCTTCAATTATGGCACGTGAGGACCTGTTTGCTGGCAGCAATTAATAAAATACAACTAAAGTGCTACAGGAAAAAATACATACATTGCAAAGCTGATGCCACAGCCAGCCTTACGTATTAGGCACACTGGGGAGCAAACTCATGACCCCTGTATTAGCAATCAGTGCCTTACCCATTGTGCTACACTGCTGCTCCTCCTTGTATGTCAGCACACCTACTTATGCTGTGCATTCCTTAAACTGCACAGTGCTGCCATCAAAAACATTGCTGTGACCTCGCGGTAACTCATACGGCACCCTATAAAGCGCCCTATAAGCAACATTCTAGGGTGCCTTGGCGGACAGTGCACTTTAAAATGTGCCTTATGGGGCGCCTTATGTTAACATGCTTTGAGAGTGCATTTGCTAGTAGTAGTAATTAAAATAAAAAATAAAATGCCTCCTAAAGCAAACTTACCCATAATAGGTAATGCCTCAGCCAGCCTTTTTCATTGAACAAACAAACAAATACCAAACCCGGTAATCAAAAACCTATAAAAAACCTTTACCGAGATGAACTAAACCTATAGTGAAGCAAAACAAATTTTTTTGTCGGAGCAGCTACCACAGAGAGGGGAAAGGAACCACCCCAATCCGCTGCAGCCAGTCCTTTTTAATTAATGTAGAAAACAACGTATGAAAAGTGTTTAAAATTTACACTTATCTGATTTAAACGGTGAAATCAAAACACCATATCCTTTGTAGAAAAAGCAGGCGATAAAGACTAGTATAACAGCCACAGGAACGACGTGTCACGTTTCGGGGTCAAACAGTAGAACCCCTGCATCAGGTCCCAGCCTTGTCTAGCCAAAAGAGCCGTCCAGAGTAACTTCAGCAAGCGGCTTTTATCATGAGAAGGTGTAAAATGCCCGGATAAGGGCCTGCCCATCAGAACAAAAGCTGAATCAGAACGAAGGGAAGGAGGAGCACTGCTCAGCGCCTCCCCCCCAGCTGTTTAGAGTATGTTGTCAAACACCCCCATCAAAGGCAATACAAGGGAAATCAGAGGATCGTATGCCAGTCTAACTGTTGATTCAATCCTGAGGGAGTCACAGTTGCTAAACGATGAATCCACCGTTGCTCCAATAGCTGTAAAGTTTGAAGACGATTTCCCCCTCGTGGATTAGGGGGGACATAGTCCAAAATGCGCCAATGAAGATCAAAGAAGCTGTGAGATGTTGTCATACAGTGATCAACCAGTGGTGCTGACAGGTTGCGTGTGCGTAAACGAGATGCATGTTCACCAAGACGCACTTTGAAAGATCTCGAAGTGCGTCCTATATAGTATAAATGACAGGGACACACTATCAAGTATACAACAAATGATGACAAGCAGTCTGTTTGCCACCGAGTGATGTAAAGTTTATCAGTATGTTGGTCAGTCCATGACAAACCAGCTAATGTATTAGCGCAATAAGGACAAGCCCCACATGCAGAATGACCCGCTAAAGCATGAAAACGTGCTGGACGATCTTCAACAGGAACAGTGTGCACAATGAAGTCCCGCAAATTTGTAGCCCGAGTATAGGCTATGCGTAAATTACGCCGAAAACAGGGGTGAACAGCCAATACTGGCCAAAAGCGATGTAAAATATCAACAACATTCCTTGAGCCACAAATGTAGGGAAGAATTCCAGTAACCTGTGTTAATTGATCTTGTGAAGAAGAAGAGGTTGCAAACAACCATTCGCGGTGGATGTTTCTGGCCCGTTTCTTAGCACGATTAATTAAATTAATGGGATAGCCTCTCGAGAGTAAACGTGAACTCAAATCTGTCGCAGCCCGTTTGTAATCTGTATTGTCAGAGCAAATCCGCCGAAGACGGAGGAATTGCCCAAATGGTAAACCCCTTTTAAGCGCTGGTGGGTGATAACTATCAAATCTTAAAAGGGTATTTCTCTGAACCTCTTTGCGAAACAACGAGGTGCGAAAACCAGCAACAGTGAGCTCAATTTGAACATCCAAAAATTGAATAGATGTTGAATGAATCTGGGCAGTAAATTGAATATTTTGTTTAAATGAATTCAATGATGACAAAAAAATGTCCAGATCCATTGATGTCCCCGTCCACAAAAGAAGACATCATCTTTTTCATTGGGCACTGTGGGGGATTGAGCCCCTGATCCTGGCACCATTGGTCAGTGTCTTAACCATTGTGCTGTGCCACTTATGCCTCCCACGCAGCTTTCTCAGGCGCTAATGTGCGGGGCACACATGGCCGCCGTGCACCTTAGCGCATATTTAAATCCTGGTTTTGCTTTTTCAGAAAGAAACGCCCACTCCTTATATGGCACCCGCACACTAGCGCGGCCCACACATTACCGTGGTTTTAGTAAACATACCCCTGTGATGTCAGAGCACCTCCCTCTACCAGCAGCAGCGTGGATGGAGGACTCCCTTGCAGCATGGTGGGAACATTGCTCTCAAGTCAATCATTTGGCATCTATTTTTGGACAGTAAATAAGATTTCATTGAGCTAAAGCATGTGCCAGCTCTCTCTACATGAGAGTGATCAATTCATCCAAATACTGTATGTGTGTGTATGTGTTGCCAAGGTCAGGAGGGCAAATAGACACTTATTTTAAGCCTATTTTAAAAAAAACACATAGATGTCATCCCAAAAGCAGACAAAATCAGGGCTAAAATGTGGCAATCTACATTTACAGTAACTTAGGTGCTGGAATAAGTGTACATGGCTGAGGTATATGAATAGGTATGTATTTTATAACCTATACAACAACTCTGTGAATCCACCCATGCTCCTGTCCAAACTCCTCCCCAAACACATCTATATTGGAATTGTGTACAAGTATGTAGAAACAGAAAACAGTGACAGATATATGGCCTATCCAGTCTGCCAATCCATGAGAACTATTCAGTTCTACAATCCCTTCCTTCCCTTCAGATATTGTTCTGGTCACCACCACCTCCACTAGGAGACTGTTCCATGCATCCACCACCCTTTTCTAAAATAAATATTTCCTCAGATCACTCCTGAGTCTATTCCCTTTCATCTTTTTCCTATGAGCCCTCATTCCAGAGCTTCCTTTCTACTAGAACAGGGTCACCTCCTGTGCATTTATACAACAGAGGTATTTAAATGTCTCTGTATGAATATGACTACTAACCATTTTAGTAACTGACCTCTAGATCAACTGAATCCTGTTTATATCTCTTTGAAGATGAGGTCTCCAGAACTGTACACAGTATTTCAAATGAGGTCTCACTAGAGACTTATACAAAGGCACTACCTTTTCCTTGCTGGCCATTCCTCTCTCTATACACCCAAGTATTCTTCTGTCTTTTGCAGTTGTCCTCTCTATTTGTCCACTTTAAGATCATCCAATACAATCACTACCAGGCCCTGTTCTTCTTTCCTGCATTAAAGCACTTCACCTGTGACCTGGATTGGCCACTGTTGAAAACAAGATGCTTGGCTTAATAGACCTGACCCTCTATGACAGTTCTTATGATCACTCCTGTAATGAAATTCTCCCTCGGGTTTTTGCAACCCTAATGCATGACTTTGCATTTTTAGCATTAAAGCTTAGCTACCAAATTCTCAGCCATTCCTCAAGTTTTACTGGATCCCTCTTCACGTTATTCATATCTTCCAGTGTGTCTATCCTTTTGCAGATTTTGGTATCATCTACAAAAAGGCATATCTTTCCCGACAGATCTTCTGCAATGTTGTTGTTAAGTGCCATCGAGTCGGTGTCGACTCATGGCGACCCTCTGGATAGTTCTCCTAAATAATGTTTGGTCTGCAGTCAGGTGGCTCATTGTTGACAGACAGGTACCTGTAGCTGCTGTTATTGTATCAATCCATCTCATTGCTGGCCTTCCTCTTTTGTGTTGACCTTCTATATTGTCAACTATGATGTCCTTCTCTAATGATCTCTCTCTTCACATGATGTGTCCAAAGTATGAAAGTCATTTTATCATTTGAGCTTCTAAAGAAAGCTTAGGTTTGATCTCCTCTAGTACTGACTGGTTTGTTCTTCAGGCTATTCACAGTATTCACAGTATTCACCGCCAGCACCATAATTCAAAGGCATCAATTTTCTTCCTGTCTATCTTTTTCACTGTCCAGCTTTCACATCCATATGATGTTATTGAAAATACCATGGCTTGAATGAGTTTAATCTTTGTATGGATAGAGAATCTCTGCTTTTGAGAATCTTGTCTAGGTCTTTCATAGCCATTCTGCCAAAAGCAATGCGTCATTGGATTTCTTGGCTGCTTGTTGCTTCTTTATTGATATTTGATCCAAGTAGGTTAGTGTTGTCCACAATTTCAGTTTCTTCTCCTTTAATGATGAGCTTATTGATTTTGCCAGTTGTCATGATCTTTGTCTTCTTTACATTAAGGTGCAGGCCAATTTTAAGATTATGTTCCTTGATCGTGAGAAGCAAATGTTTCAGATCATCTTCACTTCCAGCCAGTAATGTGGTATCATCAGCCTAGCGAAGGCTATTGATGAGTCTTCCACCAATCTTCATACCTCTGTTGTCTTCATACAATCCTGCTTCTCTGATGATTTGTTCTGTATATAAATTAAACAATTAGGGGAAAAGTATGCAGCGTTGTTGTACACCTTTGCTTATTTTAAACCATTCTGTTTCTCCTTGTTCCGTTCAAACTGTTGCTTCTTGATCAATTTACAGATTGTGCACAAGAACAATCAGGTGTTCTGGTATACCCATGCTTCTTAATGTGGCCCAGAGTTTTTCATGGTTTACACAGTCAAAAGCCTTTCTGTAGTCAATAAATCACAAATAGATACAGTATCTTTTTGGTATTCTTTAGTCTTTTCAAGGATCCATCTCACATCCGCGATGATGTCTTTTGTTCCTCGCCCTTTCCTGAACCCTGCTTGCACTTGAGGTAGTTCTTGTTCCAGGTATGGTTATAGTCTCTGTTGAATAATCTTCAGTAGAATCTTGCTGGCATGTGAGATCAGAGTGATTGTGTGATAGTTTCCACAGTCAGTTGGATCATCTTTCTTTAGTATTGGTATAAACACAGTGGCCATGATGTTGTCTTCCAAATTTCCTGGCAGGGCCTTGTAAGTATGGTAACAGCTACATCAGATTGCTATAATACTTCTATGGGAATGCCATCAATGCCTGGTGCTTTGTTCTTTGATAAGGCTTTCAATGCTGCTTCAACTTCTTCTTTCATCACCAAGGGTTCCGGATCATAAGGTAGAAGTTGAAATGGCTGTCGGTCCACTTGATCTTTATCATATAAAAAACTCTGTATATTCTTTCCACCTTTCCTTGATTTTCTCAGCATCATTCAACATAGAACCTTGAGTATTTTGTAACATTCCAGTTCGAGGCTGGAATTTTTTCTTTAACTCTCGTAGCTTTAGGAGAACTGATCTTGTTCTTCCTCTAATAGTTTCTGCTTCCATTTCCTTGCATGTGTCATTGTAGTACTTGTCTTTGTCCTGTCTTGCTGCACATTGGAAATCTGTGTTGAGTTCTGCGATTGTCTTTCTTTCTTCTCTGGCTTTAGCTTCTCTGCATTTCTGGGCAATTTTCAGAGTTTCTTCCATCATCCATTTTGGCCGTTTTTGCTTTTTCACCTTTTGTAGAGACTTCTCGCTTTCTTCCAACACAACATTCTTGATGCCATTCCATAACTCTTCTGGAGCGCTGTCATTTGTATCTAAAGCAGCAAATCAATTTTGCAGGTAGACTTTAAATTTCAGTGGTATATTCTCAAGGTCATATTTTGCTACATTCATGAGTGGCTTGCTCTTTTTCAACTTTAGCTTCAGTTTGCATACTAGTAGTTGGTGATTTGTACCACAGTCAGCTCCAGGTTTCGTCTTTGTTGATTTTATAGAGCTTTTCCATTGTTGACTTCCACCGAAGAAGTCCATGTGTACAGTCGCCGCTTGTGCTGCTGGAAGAAGGTGTTTGAGATGAATAGATCATTGGTCCTGCAGAATTTTATCAGTCTTTATCCAGATTCATTTCTGTTGCCAAGTCAATATTTTCCAACCACCTTGCCTTCTTCTTTGTTGTCAACTTTTGTGTTCCAGTCACCCATGACTATCAGGATATCCTGTTTGCATGTTCTGTCAGTTTCAGCTTATACTTGTTCATAGAACTCATCAATCTCATCCTCTTCTGCAGCTGCTGTTGGGGTTTTTACTTGAATTATAGTGTTGATAGGCATTCCTCGTAGACGAATAGAGATTAAGCATCCACTGACTGTATTGTATTTCATTACAGTTCTTGCAAGTTTTTTCTTTATTATAAATGCAACACCATTTGTTCTTTGTCTTTCATTTCCAGCATAGTAGACCATGTAGTCATCTGATGCAAAGTGCCCAATGCCAGTCCATTTCAGTTCGCTGACACCCAACAGATCAAGTTGTACACATTCCGTTTCATTCTTGACCACTTCCAACTTCCCTTGGTTCAGGCTTCGTACGTTTCATGTCCCAATATGTAAGACATCTTTACAGCTTCTGAGTCTCATTTCATGCACAGCTACATCAGCAGTCAGACGTCCTGAGGGCTTTATCCAACTACATCATAAATGCTGGTTTTACTCTGAAAAGTCTTCAGCTCCTCCCCAGTAGCTAGTTGAGTGCCTTCCGACCTGGGTGTCTCATCTTCCAGCACTATAGTGCAATTTGTTTTGTTGTGACTATCCATTGGGTAAATGTAAAGAAGGCAAAGATCATGACAACTGGCAAAATCAACAGGTTCATTGTTGAAGGAGAAGAAATTGAAATTGTGAACAATTTTTCGATAACATAATCAAAGGAATAGACAAGATAAAGAAGGGCTTCTTACTAATCTTTATTGACATATCAGCCACCTTTGATACAGTCTCTCATCACATTCTACTAAAGCACCTAATGGAGATTGATCTCCAAGACACTACCATAAAATGGTTTCAATCATACCTTGAAGACAGACAACATAAAGTAACATCCAGTAACCTCACCTCAGCATCCTTCCGTACAACTCAAGGAGTTCCCCAAGGCTCCTCACTATCTGCACTCCTCTTCAATATCTATATTCAACCTATATGCAAAATATTTTTAGAAATACAAGATACAATATGCCATATATGCTGACGATATCATGGCATATACTCCTATCTACCTGGATGCTCCAGACTATACCGCCATATCAACCTGCATTCATGAAATAACGACCTGGCTTTCTAACAATAACTTAAAAATCAACATTAAAAAATCTGAAGCAATAATCATCACAAGGGAATCCACATTCACTCCTCCTACTACTATCAACATCTCAAATATACCAATCACTATAAAAGAAGAAGTTCAGCATCTTGGAGTGATACTAGACAAACAACTTACCCTCCAAGCGCACATCAACAAGACATCTAAAACAGCCTTCTTCAAACTAGCAATGCTCCGAAGACTAAAACCTCTTCTCAATAAAGAGCACTTCCGTACAGTATGCCAGGCCATCATCACACCACTGCTGGACTACTGTAATCTCCTCTTCCAAGGTCTACCCAAACAATCCACTCGACCCCTTCAAATAGTCCAAAACACTGCTGCCCATATTATAGCTGTCACATCAATACAAGACCATATAACTCCCATACTACAGTACATGATCTGCACTGGCTGCTAATCACTTCACGAGCAAAATATAAATCAGCCCTCACCATCTTCAAGATCAAAAATAACATGTCAGCAGGAATACTACAAGAACCCATTGGAGCCAAAGCAAACGAAAGACCGGACAGAAACAGCTCTAAAAACACAATACCAACTCCTAGTCTATTCACAAGAACCAATAAATCCACATCCATGAGAGTTTTCTCTCTTGCTGCCATTGCTATTTGGAATTAACTCCCAGAAAAGCTAAGATCCACAACTGATCTAAAATATTTTCAGAAGTTACTCAAAACCACCCTATTCATTGAATATTTCAATGAAGATCCCCAATCTCAGTAATCTTGTCTATTCCACCACATAAGCTGATTTACACAAGCCAAGCTATCTGCACCACTCCCCCTCCTATTACTCATACTACGATGTATATAGTTTTACTCCCAACTAACCCTACCCTTCGTTTACATAAAAATCTTTGGAGATTATTTGTATCTTGAATTATGAAGTTACAAAAATCTGTTTAAGTTTTGATATGTGATGTTGCTGTTACAAATGAAAGTTCTTTGTAAAAGTTATTGTTTATAATTGAATGTTCTTTGTAAAAGTTGAAGTTGAAGTTAATGTAAACCACCTTGATTAAATGAAAAGGCGGTATATAAAAACTGTTAAATAAATAAATAAACTTTAACCTACTTGGATCAACTATCAATAAACAAGCAACAAGCAGTCAAGAAATCTGACAATGTATTGCTTTTGGCAGAATGGCTATGAAAGCCTAGACAAGATTCTCAAGAGCAGAGATGTCTCTCTCCATACAAAGATTTGACTTGTTCAAGCCATGATATTTTCAATAACATCATATGGATGTGAAAGCTGGATAGTGAAAAAGATAGACAGGAAGAAAATTGATGCCTTTGAATTATGGTGCTGGCGGTGAATACTGTGTATACCATGGACTGCCCAAAGAACAAATCAGTCAGTACTAGAGGAGATCAAACCTAAGCTTTCCTTAGAAGCTCAGATGATAAGACTTCGACTTTCATACTTTGGACACATCATGTGAAGAGAAAGATCATTAGAGAAAGACATCATGCTTGGCAAGATAGAAGGTCAACACAAAAGAGGAAAGCCAGCAATGAGATGGATCGATACAATAACAGCAGCTACGGGTACCAGTCTGTCAACAATGAGCCGCCTGACCGAAGACCGAACACAATTTAGAACAACTATCCAGAGGGTCGCCATGAGTCGACACCAACTCAATGGCACTTAACAACAACAACAATCCATTGGGTTTTCATGGCAAGATACAGAAGTAGATTGCCAGGCCTTTCTTCCACGCAGTTTAATTTTAGTGTTGTTCCCATTGTCACAGAAATGTGATCCTCTGTCGCCAACACCGTCCCATTCTGCTGCTGCTCAGATGGGTTTTCATTGCGAGATACAGAAATAGATTGCCAGACCTTTCCTCCACACAGTTTAAGTTTAGTGTTGTTGCTGTTATCACAGAAATGTGATCTTCCGCCGCCAACATTGTCCCATTCTGCTACTGCCCAGATGGGTGGTTTGTCTTGATATGGCACCTCAGCTGAGACCTGTCCATCTTGGGAGACTCTGCCAGTAGTCAGACTACTGATAGCTTATCCCTCAGCATCACTGATAAATACAAGCCCTCACAGCATGACAACTGCAAACCAAGTGAGGGTCTTCTGCAATATCACTTACAAAAATGTTAAAAAGGACAGGACCAAGTCTGATCCCTGTGCCATGCCACTGGTAACATCCCTATCTTCAGCATGAACTCCATTTAATGCTACCCTCTGTCACCTCCCACTCAACCAGTTTCTTACCCAGTCAGTCACTTTAGGATCCACCCCAAGGGCACTCACTTTATTTAAGTTACTGTTGCAGAATGGTGTCAAATTGTGCATCTATTTGTCATAGCACATTCTTGTATGTGGGAGAAATTTTATAAGAGGCATTTCATGTGTGTATACAGGCACACACATGCAAAAGATCTTTATAAAATTACACTCTAAGAGAGTGACTCTTGTAGTACTGAGAATTTGAAAAGTTTTGGAAAGAATCAAAATTCCTCACAGTTTTTCAGCATAGTTAACTATCATAATGAAACTGCCTGGTAATGTGACATCTTAGTCCAGGTTGTGCTTTCTGCCTGGTGGATTACTATCTCGTAGCCTGATAGCCAATGAGAAGGAAACTGAAGCCGAAGAACAGCAAGACTATAGACTGTGACTCCCAGTGCTGAAGGACCCTATGGAAGGACCATCAAGATTAGCACTGGGAGTCAGTGCAAGGAACCCTCTGATCATTGGTGGCCGAGCAGTACAAAAGCCATGAAATCCACTTCCATCGCCAATGTATTGGCTCAACCATCAAATCCAATGCAGGGCTATCTCTTTGTAGGACACATTTCCAGCCTCTTATTTGCAAGAAAGGTTCCTACTCATCTGAACTTAATTCTATCTTGAACCATTTCTATTGGACATCCTCATCATACAAAGTTGAAGAAATGGACTTTGATTTAAGAAGTTCAGAAGCTGTTATGAAAAGGACCATAAGTGCTCAAGCTTCCATGGTGCAGCCACGGTTCAGTTTCATGTCTGAAATGGCTCAGGCAGGATAGTTATAATTTGTATTTTTGCTAAGAATAGGTAAAAATGTGTATTTATTATTTATGAAGACATTATTTGACTGATATTTTAGTACAAAACTGACAGCTTTAGTTGAGATAATCACAAGTTGGATAGCAATTAGTCTTAACATTTTGACAGTAAAAAAGTTGATCAACTTTGAGTGAAGCAAGTAAAATATGAAGTATTTTTCATAAGAAGAAATGAAATATTAATTATCTATCATTAAATAAGGATACAAGTATTTGGGGGAGATCAGACTGAGTGTTATTCCATCTATGAAATCATATATTAGGAAAGGATAAGGGGAGCAGGAAAGGTAGTTAGGGCAGCAAAGAGCAATTGAAGGAAAAAATAGTTAAAAAGCGGGGTAATTAGACTTTTTTAAAATATGGTTTCAAATACTGTTCTCACAATCCTACAGCTGGTCAAGTTTCCAGGATATTCATGATGAATATACATAAGATAACTTTGCATATGCTTGATCTCCAATGTGTTCAAATTTATCTCATGCATATTTAATGTGGGTTTCTTGAAACCCAGACTGTTCTGGGAGCTCAAAGACAGGGCATTGGAAACAACTCTGTAAAAGGAGAAAATGCAGGGGTGGAATCCTCAGACTGAGGAAAGAAAAGGAATGTGTGGGAAGCAACAAGGAGACAAGTTAAAACATGTGCATTTACAATGTGTCACAATGCACGTTTCCTTGTTTCTCCTTTCGCAGTCTCAGACATAGCTGGGGGTTTTGGATTTAGCTCACGCCTTGAGCAACTACTGAAAAGGCAAGTTACATTCAAGTAGGCTAGATATTTCCCTGTTCCCAGAGGTCTTATAACCTCATTTTGTACCTGTGCAGGAGACTCAGTGTGAACACCATTGTAAAGTGTGTCTCAGACTATCAGGAAATGTGTGGGGTGATAGATAGGGAGAGTTGGTATGGGGTGCTAGTTGTGACTGAGGGTATATGTGACTTACATACTTGTGTGTGTGATATGTGTGTGTCAGGGGTGTATGTGGGTATGAGTGTATGTCAGGGGACACTATGGACCCGAATCTGTGCCGCGAGTTGCGGGGCTGCATGTCCCGGTGGGACATGCACCCCTGCAAACCATCCAGGCCCGGTTCCACTTCTGGCTGTCCCCATACATCCTGAGCATCAGGACAGGGAGAGCCGGCGGGCGCGGGATTGGGGCGGGGTGGGGGTGGAGCAGCATGGCAGGATGTACAGGGCTGATTCAGGTCATGGCCCAGTGCGTCCCACCAGGCCCGTGGGGATGCGCTGCTTATTCCACCTCCAGAGTTGGAATAAGCAGCAAAAACCCGGCGATCCCCCCTCCCCCGCCCCGGGGCCAGGTGCAAGGGGTCCCTGCCGCCCAATCCAGGCCACGGCAGGCCGGCCTTGGGTCAGTCGGTGGGGAGAAGGGGGTCAAGGACATGGAAGTCGGGGACACCTGTGGGGAGGATGTCCCCGCAGGCTGCAAGGGCATGCCGAGCCATCCTCGGGCCTGATTCTGGTTACCACTGGAACATCTTGTTCCCATGGTCCAGAATCAGGTCCAAATGGGCCTGTCGCTTAGGGCCATCCGGACGGCCGGGAAATGCCCCTACCGGAATTGGGCTCCACGTCAGAGTCTATGGACTATGCACTCTCCTTTGTTTTCTTGTACTCACTTCTTGTTCCTCTCACTTCCCTTCTCTTCAACCTTCTTGCACTCTTTCCTCTCTTCCTTCTCTACCACCTCCTTTCACTCCCCCCTTCTATTCCCTCTCTTCCTCCTCCCTCCTTCCCTTCCATGTCATTTTCTTGCACTCTCTAACACAGTGCTTCCCAAATCTTTTTCTAGCGTGACCCCATTTTAGCTGAGTAAAGTTCACGTGACCCCAGATACTAATAAAATTGTCACCCAAACAACATAAATATAAGCATATAAATATGTAAATCTATGCTTTTAAAATAATTATCCAATGTACTGAACATGCTTGCCACATATGGGTTTCAAAAGTAATGACACAGCATCTTGAACATTTCCAGGGTGGGGGCTGAGCAGCTAGGTGTAGTGTGTATCTGTGTGTGTGTGTGGTGGGGGGGGATCTAAGTGTCTGGGAGGCAGTGTTTATGTGGGTGCACACACGCACATGGGGGCAGTGTCTGAGAACAGTGTGTCTGTTCAGATGTGAGGAGCTAATGACCGGGGGCAGCATGTGTATGTCTGAAGCTGAAGAAAACATATCTTGCTAATGGGTTTTGAGGTACCCTCCCAGAGTTTTTGCCCTGCGTTAGTCCCCAACCATATCTACCACCAGTCCTGGCAGATGTGCCAAAGTTCACATATTCCAATCACTAAATAGAAAATTTATTATTTTTTCTACCTTTTTTTCTAGCTATTTTATTTTTCTAATCATGTGGCTCTGGTTTCTGCTTTCCTCCATTTTCTTTGATGTACGTGATGACATGATTTCTTCTGTTCAGTCATCTTCTTTCTCCTTTTACTATTTAGTTGTCAGTCTCCCATTTTTCACTGCATTTACCCACAGCTTCCTATCACTTTTCCTCATCCAGCCCTCCCATTCCCATCTCTGTCTACTTCCCAAGTTTCTTATTGCTGTCTTTCACTAACTCTCCCCATCTCTCTTTCGCCTGTGACCAGCATCTTCACTTTCTCCTCTCCCTCACCTTCCCCATCCAGGTCTCTCTCCTCTTTATCCCATGTTTAGTAACTCCTATCTGCCTCCCTAGTCCTCCCCACCCCCAACACATGTCCAGCATCTCTTCTCTTAGTTTCCCACCTTTTTCAACGTCTCCTCTGTCTCCCTAGCCCTGCCCTCATGTCTAGCATCTCATCTTCCTAGGTCCCCCTCCCCCCATTCCCAGTATCTCTTCTGTCTGTCTCCCTCCCTACTTCCTATGCCCAGTATGTCCTGTCTGTCTCCCTAGCCCTGCCCTTAATTTTCAGTCTCACCAGTCTTTGCACCCTTCTCTCCTTCCCTCCCTCTCCCTATTCCCTTTGTCTAACGTCTCCCTAGCCTCAGCATCTCTCTCCTTTGGCCCTTCCTCCCCATATCTGGCATCACTCCTCTGTCTCCCTTGATATCCAGTGTCACCACTCTGTCTCCTTATATCTCCTTCCCACATGTCCAGCATCATCACTCTGTCACCCAAAGTGTCTCCCTCCACCCACATGTCAGATTTCCTGCTTCTTTCTTCCCCTTGCCCTGCGTTGATCAGCCGTTGTCCATGCAGTCAAAGAAGGCAGAGGTGTGGGTCTTTCTGATACAGAAACATGTTCACTTCTAAGGCCCCTACCAGTCCTCCCTATTCCACCCCCTCTGCTGTGACAAATATGTGTGACGTAAGGCAATTGCTCCCAAAAGACTTGCAGCCGCCTCACTTCAAATCCAGCCTTCATCCTCGCTGCCACAGGTGGCAATCAAAGAATGAACATGTGCGGGGCCTTTCCAATACAGGTGCACGTGCGCCTCTAAGACCCTGCCGGCCATCCCTGCTCCGCCCGCTCTGATGCGACATGCATCAAAGGGGTTGGGACAGCGATGGCTGGCAGGGTCTTAGAGGTGTGCATGTGCCTTTATTGGAAAAGCCCCACACCTGTGCTTTCTTTGATTGTCGCTGGCAGTGGCGGGGACGAAGATTGGATATGAAGTGAGGCCGCCGTTGCTCTTTTGGGAGCAATTGCCTTACTTTGTGCTGCCTTTGCTCTGCCTGAACGTCCGATAGGATAACTGCCCCTCCCCAAAATACAACATGTGATTGCGACCCCAAATGAGGATTTTGCAACTCTATTTGTGATCGCGACCCACAGGTTGGGAAATGCTGCTCTAACACCTCCCTCTTCCCATAGCTTCTTATCGCCTCATCTCCTCCTCCTAATTTCTTCACTGTGGCTATGGCTTGAGCCATCTTTCACCTCCCCTTTTACCCTCTCCCCATCTCCTATTAACTCTCTTGGCTTTGAGGCCATTGTGGCCTACAATGACTGAAAACTCCTGACAGCACTGCAGTAGCTTTCCCTCCAGGTACACAGTACTCACCACTTGTGGGGGAGTCGGATGCATATGGGCAGACGGACAGACAGACAGATAAATAGAGGGACTCTCCCCATCAGGTTCAATTGCTTAAGCAAAATGTACCTAAACTGAGAAGTGCTTAACATTTGGATTCCATGTTCACCAAAGTGAAAAATATGATAAAGAAAACTAAGCGAAAAAGAAAAGAAAATGAAAATATTGTCGAGGGGGGCGGAGCCTGATGTCCAGCGGGATGGTCGCATAACGCTGAGGCTCCCGAGAGGCCTACTCAGAATCCTGAATTAACACCGTACATACTTGGAACTTCTCCTCTGATCTTGCCGGGGCACATTGGTGAGATGGCGGGGACCAAACCCACGCGCCTGGAATTTGGATCTCCAGCGGCTTCTCACGGCAAACGTTCCAAAACTGAACCTCCGTCCCCGCAGAAGGGGCTGGCCTTGCGCGAGGGCCCCGAAATGCAGCAGGAAATCCTCGCAGAGATTAGAGGGGTCAAAAACCTCGTGCAGTCAAACGGTGAAGCACTCCGAGCGCTGCGGGAAGATTTTGGTGTGCTGCAAAGCAAGCTAGAAGGGCTCTCTTCGCGTCAGGACAAAATGGAGAGCATATTGGACTCCCATGCGGCCCGGTTGTCCAAACTCGACAAAGTTGAACGTCAGGTGCGGGCCTTGCAGAAAGAAGTGGAAGATGGCAATAATAGAGCGCGCCGCAACAACATACGACTCGTGGGCATACCGGAGGGAGCGGAATCGGGAGACATGAAAGAGTTTTTATGCAAAATCCTCCCTTCCCTGCTCCAAATCACCTTTACCAAAGATTTGGAGATCGATCGCGCTCATCGTGTACCCACAAGCATAACGCTCAACAGGAAAACCCCGCGGCCTATCATTTTTCGACTTTTGAGATATCAACACGTGGAGCAAATTCTAAGTGCCTCTCGGGCAAAGGGCCATATGGAGTTTGAGAGCCACAAGATCTCCTTCTATCCCGACTTGGCTAAACCCACGGTCGACCGCCGAAAGCGCTTTCTGGAATTCCGGCCGAGGCTTCAACAACTACAAGCACGCTATGGCCTGATGTACCCGGCCAAGCTCCGAGTCACGCTTCACAATCAGACAAGAACATTTGAGGACCCTGATCTACTAGCGGAGTTTTTGGATTCCAAAGAAGCCGACTTGATGCGCTGACTTCCAGAATATTCCTGCAGGTATTCTCATATCCGCTGTTCCTGCCATATTGGATCTGCCGTAGCCCAGCAAAGAGTCTGGCGAGGGCAGTTTGTTGCCTTACTTTTGATGATATCTGTGACCCGACTCCATCTACCCACAGTAGCCTCGATGAGTATCAGAGACAGTGTTAATTATGGACTCTGGTGTTTCTTTTCTTTTTTTTTCCATGTCTTTCTATTTCCTCTCTAGGGCCTCCTCCCGCAGACATATGGTCGCCATATTCTTTGGGGGGTTTTGCTTCTTCTCTAAGATACTTTGGTACATACTTTTCAATATGGGGTGTATTAGCCAGAATACTCGGTGATTATGTCATTGTTGCACAGGTTCTGATTATGTTGTATGTTTTCAAGCGCCCTTACCTAAAATGTCTATTACCGATTGATGGCACCATGTAAGATTTTCTCATTGAATGTAAAAGGAATCAATAATCCGATAAAACGGAAGAAAATCCTAAGCTACCTAAGTCAGGAAGCTGCGGATCTGATTTTTCTCCAAGAAACGCATTTAAATTCGAAGGAAACTCTTAAACTCAATATTAAACCTTACATGGTGGCCGCCTATTCCCCAGCCGTTTCTAAGAAATGTGGGGTTGCCATACTGGTTAGGAAATCTTTGCATGCTACTATTATTGCGATACCCCAGAAAAAATAGCCAAATGGCACACAAATGCTAGGGACCAGTGTTGGTCTTGCCATACTGCTGTGGGAACCTTCGCTCATGTTATTTATGAATGTCCTCAACTACAGGTTTATTGGGGGCGGGTCTGGGGTTGTATTCAATTTATCTTACACCTTCACGAACCTCTCTCTTGGAAGATCGTGGGACTCCGCTCTGTGGCGGAGGTCCCCTCTCTTCCTAAGAAGGGTCGCTTTCTCCTTGATTTCATGCTGGGTATAGCCATATGCTTAATCACGAGGAATTGGAAGGATAGCTCTCGACTTACTGTCAATGAATGGTGGAACCTCGTCTGCTTATATAGCAATATGAGCAGATACCTCGGAGAGCTATTCCCCATGCCCAAACTCACTCTCGCTTGTCTAAATGGCAGATGCTTAATGATTATGTACAATCTGCTCATTGTTCCAACATGCCTGTATAATGTGCACTCATCATGTTTCAGATCACCGTTAGGTTTTGTAACACAATAATGTAAGTACACGCCCGCTTCGGGAATGATTAGTTTTCTAGAGAAGAAGCAGGGGGGAGGGGGGTGGCAGGGGTTTACTTTGGTGTATGTATTACACTTTATGTATCTGTCTTTTAGCTGTATGTCTTCCTTTTCCTTTGTTGTTATAAAACGAAAATAAAGAATTTAAAAAAAAAAAAAAGAAAATATTGTCAATATGTATCTTTGTGGAAAAGCAGTGAGGAAGATAAGGAAAGTAGAATTGGCTAGGAAGTGGTCCTACAAGTGGCTATATTAGAGTGTAAGAACAGCTTCTGCCCTCTCTGGGAAGTTGCCCAGTTCAAAGGGAGACACTGAATTTACTGTTGATCTTGCACCGATCAAAACTGAAACCATGACTTGCTGTTTGCAAAATCTGTCTTTTTCGTGATATGATAGCTGTTTTGGAAGGTAACAGGCTAAGGATGCTGTCTTCCATTTATCAGCACTTTAAGAAGTACAAGAGACGTGCAGGCTTTCCGAGATTAATTCCAGGATTAACACCTCGTCCTTCAGGGAAAGGTGGACGCGAGGAAGTCATCCGGGTTTCACATAATAGATGAGGTCCTAAGAATAAGCTTGAACAAAGCTCCTCCGTTTAAAGACTTCATGGAAATCTCGAAGAACATAGGGGTATGTTGACTATTCGGCGGTAGCAGCTTCCATGCGATATTGGAGCCATGGCTGCGTTGATTTCAATGGGATATCGCACGATATCGCACGGAAGCTGCTACCACTGAATAGTAAATATACCCTATAGTCCGGTTTATAATCTTTTGGCGTGCTCGAAGGCTAAACAAGATTTCTGCTTAGTTGAAAACTATAAAAAGAATTCCTTAATCAAACTGTTGAACAACAAAGGAAAACTATAGCAAAACTGAATTTTGACACCCTCTGGTCTGATCAAGGAGATCGATCTAGCATATGCCTCATATGCACACTTTTCTCCTAGTGGTTTAGGGGTTTTTTAATCACTATTTGCCTCTGTTGCTTATTCTTTGACTTTTGTTTTAAAGCTCTTTGCAGATGTTTTAGTGCACTTACTACTACTACTAGTTCTTATCATCTGTATAGTGCTGCAAGGCATATACAGAGCTGTACATATACATATAAGAGACAGTCCCTGCTCTATAGAGCTGACAGTCTAATCAAGACAGAAAAAAACACTAGGGACTAGGGTAAGGATTCTCAACCCAGCTCTTGGGACACACCTAGCCAGTCAGGTTTGAGGACAACCACAATGAATATGCATGAGAGAGATTTGCATGCACTGCCTCCATTGTATGCAAATCTCTGTCATGCATATGCATTATGGCTACCTTGAAACCTGACTGACTAGGTGTGCCCCAAGGACTGGGTTGAGAATCCGTGATCTAGGGGAATGATTAAGGTACACCTAGGTTATGAGAAGGAGAATGCCTCCTCCTGGTAGACATATGCTGGATGGAGAGAGATGGTCGGCCAGGCATATAGGAGTTAATTTTATAAGGAACTGAGTAAAGTTACATGACATCAATGCATGGAAATCATATATTTTCCATGACTCATGCACGTGGATGGTCTTTACATGTGTGCTTTAGCTGGTTGGTATTTTATAAGTATGCACAATAGCCTGATGGCGCGCTCTTTCGCTGTAGGCATGCGCAGTGGGGGGAGCACAAGTTTATGCAAATAAATTATAAAATATTAGAAGTTATGTGCGGTCTTCAAAACTCTAGGTGTGGGCATTGACACCAGCTACAGAGCTGGTGTAATGGCTCGTACTTAGATTTAACATATGTTTTTGAACACTTATGTCCCTAGTTTCCAAAGAAAAGTAGGTGCTTCCTTTTCTTTATGAAATAGCCTTAAGATAGGAACTAGGTACCCCATTTATAAACTTAGAGCGCGATTCACATAGGGGCACGTCCGGGTTGTCCGGATGGCCTTGAGCAAGATGGGCCCATTTGGACCTGATTCTAATCCTTCTTAAAAACCCATCTTTTCTCCACCACTTCTGATCTCCCATCTCCTCTCTCCTGACCTCACCAATACTTTGTTGGCTGTTTCTCTGTCCTGAGTGATTGAGCTTTGCTTTTTTCCTATCTTATATTTGTAGTTCCTTTCCTTTTTTCCTAGGCCTCGGCCTTACGTTTTCCTGTTTGTAAATTGTACACCACCTCTATGTTTGAGGGGCGGCATATCAAGTGATTCAATAAACATAAACATAAACACAGAATCGGGCCATGGATGACCCAGCATGCCCCTGCCGCCTGTGGGCATGTCCTCCCCACAGGTACCCTTGACTCCTGTGGCTCCAGCTCCCTTCTTCCCCAAGCCTGGCCCACAGTTGGCCTGCTGGGGGCCTGGATTGGGCGGTAGGGATCCCCCTGCACCTGGCCCTGGCCCCGGTGGGGATTCCCGGGCCCGATCACCAGGGTTTATGCTGCTCAGGAAGTATGGGGAGAGCCAGAAGGGGAATAGGACCCAGACGTGCAGCTCCGCAACCCACATCCCAGAATCGGGCTCTTAGCCTCCACATGTGTGTTTGTGTTTGTACTGCGCAGAATGGGTGAGAGTCTCAGAACTCTGATAGATTTTTGAATTGTAATTTCTTCATCTTTTTAAGCCCAATTGACTTCACTGTACATGAGATCTCATGGACAACAGAATTTATAGCCTCTCTCTAGTCGAGAAAGAGAAGGACAGATTATCTCCATCATCAAGTAAGACAAGGAACTTGATAGATAAACCACAGCATCCTTTCTGCTTGCATTCCTTTTTTTCTGACACAGTTTTAGGCGTTTTCAATTATTTTGATCAACAGAAACCTGAAATTTTTACAACTCTGGGTAAAGAGAAGATTCTCTTGGGCATGTCCCTTCTTGTTTTCTTTTCCCCATTTCCCCTGGCCCAGCCATTGCATTGATAGTTTTGTGACTGAAGGGAATAGGCCACTGCTCCCTTTGTAACCCACTATGAATGAGCTATTGAGGTGCCAGCAGTTGTTACTTTATTATAATGGCAGGGATTCCCTCCTTCCTAAGGACTTTAAATGTTTCCTTTTCAAAAGGCCCAAGTGGTCTGGAGGTTAAATGAAGCCACGGTAAGCCTTCATGCCTGAAAGGTTTTGTATATGGTAATTAGTTTTCCCTACCATAGCCAGCTCACGAAGCAGGAACCAACCTTGGAAATCTAATCCAGATTAATCACATGACAGTAGTGTTGCCCCCTGAGTCATCAAGCCAGACCCAATATGCGGAAATCTTTTATCCAACAGAGATTAAAACTGAGCAGAATTCCAGCCTTTGCATAAAAATGAAGAATACCACACAAGACCTAACAAGATGATCTTGTGAACGCGCTCCGGCAATGGAACTGCTTGTGTCACATCATCAAAGTCATTTATCGATTTGCAGATGGAGGGAATACATTTAGAAATTCAGCTTGACATTTAAGATCAATGGAGCACAGAGGTGCCAGAAAAAAAAAGACAAAAAAGACATTACGTTCAATTAATTTCAGCAGATTATTGAGTGCATTGATTTTATATTTAAGTTATGTTTTATGAGATGGCCCTTCAGTATGGTCAAAACTCAGCTGCACGGCTAATTTTCTGTCTTTGTCGCTATGCTCATGCTATTCCTTAAGTGACTTCACTGGCTCCCTATCCGTTTCTGCACCTAGTTCAAACTTCTCCTACTGACCTACAAGTGCATTCATTCTGCAGCTCCTCCATACCTCTCCTCCCTTATCTCTTCCTACACCCCTCCTCGAGAACTGTGCTCATCAGGCTAATCGCCAACTTCAGATTCCGCTCCTTCCATCTTGCTGCACCATATGCCTGGAATAGACTACCTGAGTCAGTCCATGAGGCGCCATCTCTGGTTCTATTCCAGTCCAGGCTAAATCCCCACCTCTTTGAGGCTGCTTTTTGATCCTGACAGCCCCTTATTCTCCTGTTTAGCTCCCTGCGTGTTTTAATCATTTCCCTCAAAGAACTACCCTATACCTCTCTTTGTTCTGTATGTCTGTCTTGGATAGATTGCAAGCTCTGTGGAGTAGGGACTTTCTCTTATGTGTATATGTACAATGCCGCGTATGCCTACTAGCACTACACAAATTTTAAGTAGTTGTAATAGTAGTAGTATTAGTAGTGGTGGTGGTGGTAGTAGTATTGGCACAGGTTTAAAATAACAATGCAACACAATGGACTAGGTTGTGTGATAGTGTGATGTGCATTGTTCAGGGTTCTGTTTCACCAATCTTTATGCATCATTGCATTCATCAAAGACATGATAATCAACAATAAATCCTAGAAAATAGATGCAGCTGTGTGACTCATCACTTACTGTTCTATCTGAACCATACAAGCAGGAACCTATCAGCTCATCTCATTAGCCAATTCCACGCCCCCTTTCCATGCTGTTTGGCCAACCCATCACTTCCACCGAGCCAAGGTCATAATCGACGTCCTTTTCTAATTGGTATTTAGTGACAGAATAGAATTAATGAGAACTAAATAGAAAACGGAAGCCCTCTATGTGCCGATATTCCTGAGCTGGCCTGTGTCATACAAAAGGAAGAGAAAATCTTCATGGAAAGTGATATGCATGAGCTTCGATGCCACATGGCTACAGAGTATATCTCTGGACTGGTTTATTTATTCTTGCAAGGAGCCACCCCCCTCAAATACTCCAAAGACAATATTAAAAACATGTTTTCTGATGCCTTGAGTTCATTACAGCCACAAGAGGCTTGAGGAGGGGCAGACTGAACAGTGAAAGTTGCAAATGTTCCCCGCCCAGATCCTCACCTTAATCCCAGCACAGCACACTGCTGTCGCCCAACCTTAGATTTGGATGATAAAGGGAAAGCATAAAAAAAACATTAAAAATAACATGCTATTGGCAACCCATCAGCCGTCAAAAAGGCAACAAACAGGAAAAGAACAATTTTTCCAGCCATTGATAAACCTGCCGCTGAGTTCCAAGTATAAGGGGATACCTGGTGCACCACCTGAGGGACAAGATGGATTCTGGGGTCCTGAGGATATGGGGAGAAGAGACTCTTTTCTAAGACTCTACACCACTACTTTCTTGGTAGTCCACCTTTGCCAATTTCACCCTTCTCTTGAAGGAGGGTTAAGAAATAAATCCAAAGCATACAGTGAAGCACAACTGAAACTCCACTTTTACTTCAGAACTTTGGCCAACATTAATCTGGTTCAGTAGCTTCTTGAACAACGCATCAGAATACTTTTTACAAGTTCTCACAAGTAGTTACATTCGTGGTTCCATTTTAACATTGCACCTCTATCCAATCTCACACACCTTCTCCCTCAGAATTCTCAGATTCAGCTCCTTAGTCCAGTTCTCCAGGCTCCTGGAGTCCTGTTTCCCAACAACTTCCCCCTTCTCTCTGTGACTCTTTTTAGTCCTCTATCAAGATTCAGCATGGTCTTATCTCTCCCTTAACCCCTTATGTCTCTGATTCCAAGGGCACTGTCCTTTACAGGACTCAAAGCTTCTTCACTGGTCAGAGTTCAATCTGTGTCTTGGGAGGCAGCAATCCAACCCTCCTCTCCTGAGAAGTTATCTTCCTTTTTATTTGCCCTACAGTTTGGGTGATTCATCAGGGCCAACCTTTACAAGGCATTGGTTTGTGGGCTGTAGACTTGTACATGCTAAGGGGTGACAGAAAAGAGGTAAAGGGTGGTATCCTAAATCATTGGTTCTCAACCTAGTCCTCTGGGAATCCTAGTCCAGTTGGATTTTCAGGGTATCCACAATGAATATGCATGAGATAGATCTGCATACAATGGAAGCAGTGCATGCAGATCTATCTCATGCATATTCATTGTGGAAACCTTGAAAACCTGACTGGCCTGGGGGTCCCAGGGGACTGGGTTGAGAACTATTGTCCTAAATAATCTTCACAGCCCATCTAACTCCTTCCCTAGATGCATCCCAACTACCCAGCTAGTGTAATTTCAGACGTTTATCTCTTAGAAAGCCAATCCATCCCTAAAAAGAGAATATACATCATTACCTGCAGGGCTATTAGTTTAAGTTCATCTGTGACCGTCACCAACACTTTACTTTCCCAGTATTTCCATTTTTTACATGCATTCTTAGGTCTCCTTGATGAGCCAGAAATGTCCACTCTTACCATATTCCAGTAGCTATCACATTCAGATGAGAGAGACCTTTTCAACTGGCAATGCAAAGCTCCCCATCTTTTAATTCTTATCTACCTTTTCAGATAGCAAAAAATAACAAACAGAAAATTCTCAATTAATAAGTGAGTGGACACACTGTAGAACTGCATGATTGACAGTTGAGTATTGAGGGTGGGATTACTTTAATTACTATTAGCTCTGGGGAGGGTTTAAATTGATATGGTAGTTCTTATGTGAGAGCATTTAAAAAGAAAAAGCACAGTTAGCAAAACCTAGGGAGATGTTTTGAACAGCTGATAAAGACCATCCTGTGCCAAGTTTTGTTCCCTAAAGTCAAAGCTTTTCTACAGTGCCTTCCACATGGTTTATTCGCTCACCTTGAAGAAGATTTCATTTTTTTCTTTATGCGAAGGCACATTTTAGAAAGGCTGTTTAGGTGCCTTCTGGGATGTACAAGTCAAAATATCCTAAATTCCATGGGAAGTGCAGCAGAGAAGGTGGACATTGTAAATGCATTCTAAAATCAACCTATCTCTGTCCCAAAAGATGTGTCTCCATCAAAATACCAGGAAATAGGGTCATACAGAATAAAACACCAGACATGTTCAAGGAAATGGGCAAGTTTAGAAACATGCATATGTAAAATATCGACATTGGCGGAGCCAACAACTTAGACGTGTCTGTGCCAGCTTTTCAGAACATGTACTGTATGTGGATATAAGAACATAAGAACAAATCCCACCTCTTCCCTCAATATTACTTGACAACTAACCAATCTTAATCACTACCCAAACTAAGAACAAATCCTGTAATGTATACCTGTAAATACTCTTGTAAATACTCTTGTAAATAGTTGCAGTAATGACGTTCCATGTTTTATTCCAAGTTCTCTGACCTTGTTCTCTGTAAAACCTAACAGTTTGTTGTTATGGTATGTTGTTATATTGTGAACCGCGCTGATTCTGAATAGAGCGGTATATAAGAGCCTGTAATAAATAAATAAAATAATAAATAAATAAAATAAGATATGCCATACTGGGTCAGACCAAGGTCCATCAAGCCCAGCATTCTGTTTCCAACAGTGGCCAATCTAGGTCATACGTACCTAGCAGTTTCCCCAAGGGACACAGGTTCCACAATGCTTGTACTGGTTCAAGCATTGATATCCTGGGTCCCTTCTTAATAATGGTTTATGGACCTTTCCTCCAGGAACTTGTCCAAACCTTTTTTAAACCCAGCTACACTAACAGCCTTTACTACATCCTCCGGTAACAAATTCCAGAGTTTGATTACACGTTGAGTGAAAAAATATTTTCTTTTATTAGTCTTAAACAGTTTACCCTGTAGCTTCATTGCATGTCCCTAGTCTTTCCATATTCTGATAAGGTAAACAATCGATCTACGTTTACCCGTTCCACTCCGTTCATTAATTTATAGACTTCTATCATATCTCCCCTCAGCCGTCTCTTCTCCAGGCTAAAGAGCCCCAACCTTTTTAGCCTTTCTTCATAGGAGTAGCCTTCCATCTCCACATACATGTCCGAGCCTCTCATTTTGCAGATTTGCAGCGTCATGGCAGTATACAAAGAGGCCTTGATAGTCACATGCTATTCTTTTATGAGGGGGAGAATATTATTCTGATGATGAGGGAATGGCCCAGTCATCTCTATTTTTGAGAGCTGGCCAAAACAAGCATTTTGGAAATGCCTATTCGTGCTGAGGAGCAGGTCAAAATATGGGCATGTCCGTTGGTGGGTTTAAATATGTGGTACCTTTATGAAACTGGAGTTACATATGGTTCTTTATGTTGCTGCCTCGGACACACCTCTGCCATGTCCCTGCACAACATGGATATGATCACGCCAGACAAGTGCAAATTCAGGTCTTTTTAAAATGGCTCAAGGGACATCAAAATGATTTGCATATGAGTTATGAGTGTTTTCAGACATGCAAATCATGAACAGAGCTTCTAAAATAACTCCCTTAACATTTTGTTTTTCTATTTGATTGCATAGAAGCATAGAAAATGATGGTAGATAAAGACCATATGGCCTATCCAGTCTGCCTGTCTACATCAACTGCTCAGTTCTACAGTCCCTTCCACTCCCTCTTTGAGATCCTCTGTGCATGTCCCATATTTTCTTGAATTCAGATACCATCTCCATCTCCACCACCTACACTGGGAGGATGTTCCACGCATCTACTACCATTTCTGTAAAGAAATATCTCCTTAGCTTATGTTTATGTTTATGTTTATTCCATTTGATAAAAACCGCCTTTCTATAATAACCAAGGCGGTGTACAATAAAAAAATTCAATAAAAGAAGGCCAATGGCCAACGAAAAGGAAAGGAAATGTACAATATCTTAAAAGGACAGTAAAGAAAAGGAGGAAGACAGGACAAGACGTAGGTAGGGGAGAGAGATGGGAGAGGGTGAAGGTCACACGAAAGGAGAGGGAACATTGAACGCTAGGGAAAACAGGTGAGTCTTTAGGTTTTGTTTAAATGTAGTGTATTGAGGTTCCAGACAGAGGGAAGAAGGGAGAGCATTCCAGAGGGCAGGACCAGCAAAAAAAAAAAGCAGAGGAACGGGTGGACTGCAAGTGAGCACGGGAAGGGGAGGGAAGGGTGAAGCGATTAAGATGAAAAGAGCGAGGAGGATGTCTGGGAGAGTGAAAGTAAAGGAGATCTGTTAAGTACTGTGGGGTGCTGGTGTGAAAGGCTTTATGAACCAGAATTAGTAGTTTGAAAGTGGCACGGAAGGGAACAGGCAACCAGTGAAGGTGAAATAATTGAGGGGTTATATGATCTCGGGGGGAGGTGTGTGTAACAAGGCGAGCTGCAGTGTTTTGGATCCGTTGAAGGCGAGTTAATTGGTTTTTGGGAAGACCAATGAATAATGAATTGGAAAAATCGACACGGGACATAACTAAAGATAACACCAGAGTGGTGAGGGCTGAGGGGGAAAGGAAGGGGCGAACAAAGCGAATTTGACGAAGGAAGAAAAAGGATGTTTTGGTGATGTCTGAAATGTGGGTGTGAAAGGATAAGTCAGAGTCAAAATGCACACCAAGGTAACGAAAAGTAGAGACCAAATGTACGGGAGTGCCGGAAAAAGAGGGGGCTATTAAGGGGGAGGGACTGCTGTGAGAGAACCAGATAGCGATAGTCTTGGTAAGATTTAGGTGACGACAATTGAGCGTTAACCAGTTTGCCACGGCTGAGAGGCAAGAATCCAAGAAGCTTACTCCTGAGTCCACTCCCTTTCACTCTTATCCTTTGACCCCTCATTCCAAAGCCTCCTTTCCTTTAAAAGAGACCTGCTCCTGTGCATTTTTGCCATGGAGATATATAAATGTCTTTATCATATTCCCTTCTCTTGACTTTCTTTCAAAATATACATATTTAGATCTTTAAGTCTGTTCCAATATGCTTTATGAGGAAGACCACTGACCATTTTAGTAGCTGCCTTCTGGTATCCAGTTTATATCTCTTTCAAAGTGCAGTTTCCAGAATTGCACACAGTACTCCAAATCAATTACTTCTGGGCCTAAAAAAAGTGTGACGTCTGGGGTGATGGCAAACGCCAGAAGGATGTTTGGATGCATAGGGAGAAGAATGGCTAGCAGGAAAAAGGAGGTGATAGTACCTCTGTAGAAGTATTTAATTTGCTATATTTTACTGATCCCTTGGATATTTGTAGCATAAATGCATGACCCCGCATTTTTTAGCATTAAACCTTAGCTACTATGCCCTACATCAAAGGTTCCCAACCCTTAATAGCTTTCAAAAAGTTCAAAGACCTCCAGTTCATCCCACCACTTTTTCAGGACCCCTCCCCTCAGGGTGAAGCCTGCTTCCACTAGCTCTCTTTAACTCCATTCCCCTTTCTGTCTCCAACAATCTTTCTCTCTCTTTCTTCCCCAACTAGTCCCCCAGTCTGTTTCTTTCTTTCTTTCTCCCTCCCACCAGTTAGTTCCCTCCAGTCTCTCTCTTTCAGCCCTTTGCCAATTCCTGCCAATTCCCCTCTCTCTTCCCCTCAGCCAGTCCCACCACCCTCTCTTTTTCTTTCTCTTTTCTGTATCCTGAAACCCCGCCCCCCTGGTTGGGAACCATTGCACTACTTCATTTCTCAAGCTTCGCTAGATCCCTCCTCCTGTTATTCATACCTTCTGGGGTGTCTACACGGCTGCAGATTTTGGCATCATTATTTGCAAAGAGGCAGACCTTTCCAACAGACCTTCTGCAATTTTGAAAAGAACCGAAACAGACACTAATTCCTACTGCAAATCATTGATAGTGCCTCTATCCTCAGAGTGAACTCCATTTTCTACTACTCTTTGTCACCTCCCATGCAATCAGTTTCTAATCTAGTCAGTCACATGGCGATCAGTTTATTTGTAAGTTGCTTATGCAGAACCATATCAAAAGCCTTGCTGAAATCTAATTATACATCACCTCTAGTGCTCTACCCCAATTCAGATGTCACCAATATAATTTGGGAAGCCAGGGTCTGTGTCCATGGTGATCAGGGATCACACAGCAAGGTGATGAAAGGTAATGGTTGGGAAGATCTTGTGGCTCAGCCTGCAGTGATGTCCATTAGTTCAGAGTTCCAGAGTTTGATCCTCATCTCGCTCCCCAGCCTTTAGGAGTTGGTTGGGTCAGGCAGATTATGGAGGTGGTCTGCCTCATATGCAGTGAGAGAGTGGAGAAGATTGCTGTTACTGTGGTAGCCTGTGCAGCCAAAGGGTGTTGAAGGGTTAGTCTCAGATGAAGCATACTTGGCTTTGAGAGGTTTCACAGTGATTTCAGTGCATACAGTCTGCATAGGGAGCAGTTAAAATGAAAGCAGGGATGGGGAAACATTTTAGCTAGGGTTTAAGAGCCAGGCAGAGACATGACATCAAATAGGCAGAGGATGTGGCTCTTAACAGAGTGGATGACATAATTTGGCTCTTTTGGGGCACAATGAATGATTAATTTAGGTTTAACGGTACAAGAATTCAGAGGCGTGCCCCAGACTAAAGAGCTTACAACTGAAGTGTATTGAAAAGGAGAAGTACAGAATAGGTTAGTTATAACAGTAAGGTTTAGGTGAGCAAGCAAGCAGGAATACACATGGGGAATCAGAACAGAGATGTTAGTTTTCACATAAAAAAAGCCACCTATTGTTTGACTGTCAGTGCAGCTGAGTTAAAATGAGGCACGTTGGTAGATCTCATTTCTTTCAACAGATACCAAAGCTTTTACAACTGAAATATGGCTGAGAAACATAGTACCACCAAAACTATTGCTCCTGTTACAGCATCTGTCTCCATTCAGATGGACAGCCTGATGGTATGTGAGGGACTGGTTCCATGTGCAATATGCCTGCTGGTTGAATTCCTCAAGTGGAAGAACAGAGAGAGGAGGTGGTGAGAAGCATCCATGACAGCAAAAGCTTCAGTGATGAAATGCTTCTTGAAGTGTCAAAGATGTCTGGCATGAGGAAGATGGATTGGTACTGAAAGAGAACAGCTCGATATAGGTCACCAGAGCTTGTAGAATCAACACTCTGATGCCTCTTTTCCTTAAACTGAAGAACTGGTATAGAGCCCTGGAAGTAGAGGAGATGAGAATGTCCTAGAAACAGGAGGAACTGGAGCTCAAAAACCCCAAAGTTGCCAGATCAGTGAACAGTAGGAAGTGAAGGGTAGTGGTGGTTGGTGGGTCCCTTCTGAGGGGTCCAGGGGCAACAATCTGCTGACCAGATTTTGTCCCGGCTGTCTGCCACAAAATAAGAGATGTTCCAGAGAGTTTGTCAAGACTCATCAAGTCTGCTGACTATTGTTGGATGTTGCCACAAATACTGTAATACTGCTAGGTATCCCTCCAAATGTATCAAGAGTGACTTCATGGCTCTTGGACAGAGGGTGAAGCAGATAGATGGGGAGATGATATTCTCCTCAATCCTCTCTGTCAAAGGTAAAAGCTGAGGCAGAGAAGCTTGCATCCTGGAGATTAATGCATGGCTGTGTGGATGGTGTCATTGAGAGCATTTCAGCTGCCTAGATGATGGGTTGATTTTCCAAAGGTTGCTGAGCAGAGATAATGTCCATCTATCAGTGAAAGGGAGAAGTGTCTTCTGCAGCAAACTGACTAACCTACTGAAGAGGGCTTTAAACTAGGTTCACTAGGGATGGATAAAGAAAGCCCCAAGATAAGTAAAAACCCTCAGATAAGTAAATGTGATGGGGTGTATATTCCATTACCGGGGAAAAGAAAACAGGAGCAACCCGGATTCGAGACCAGGATTTCCAAGGTGCTGGGGCCAAGGAAAGAGAGAACTAGTTCCATGGGGAATCCCGCGAGCGGGACCAGAAGAGGGGAAGCCAGCCACAGGCTAAAAGGCTTGGAGCAGGTTAAGGGCTCAGTCTTCGGGAGGAACTGGATCCATGAAGCGCTAAAAGACTGTGTAACTGCCTGAAGCCTCTTTGAAAGGCAAAAGCCATGTTTTCTTTTGGGAAGACACTTTTGGAAGAATCTGTTTTGTTTAAAGAAGTTGATGGAATAATCCTGATAGCAGGTGGTGTTGGCTTGAGGCAGAGGTAAAGGTAAAAGAAGATCTAAGCCTAAAAGCCACAGGAGTGGTGTCAGCAAGGCTGCTTGGCAGCCACCCTGAGACCTTGATGCAGCAAAATGTGCTATGCTGTAGCACAGGGGGTCATTCTGATCCACATTTAGTGGGTCTGGATGTCCGATCCAGATGTCCAGACCGGCTAAACGTCTGGATCGTGCTTGCGACAGAAAACATCCCAGCAGGTATTGCTGAATTGTGTGGGGAGCTCTATTCTTGGGAGAAACGGAGAGGCCATGGGAGGATCGAGGGTGGGCAATGAGCTGGAATGCAACCCTGAATGTAGACGGGGGACTTATTCTACCCAGGAGATGGAATAAGTCCCCCTGGATGTTGGAGGACCATGGAGCTTGGAGACCTCAAACAGGTGAGGAGGTGCAGGGGGAGCCCACCAGCCTGACCCTGGCCATGGGAGGCCAGATTGAGGGTTTGACTGTGGGGAAATAACCCTTTCTTTGGTGGCTGGGGATCATGGCTCCTCAATGGAGCCATGCTGCCATAGTGACAGAATGCCATGGCACTGCAGTTCCATTCAGGAGCTTGACAGAGGTAGCTGGGGGTCTGCTAGGCATACGGCAGAGCTGAATTGGGCCACGGCCTGCACGAGTAGACTGGTAGACCCGATTCTGATCCTGTGGGCATGTCTAGACCCAACAAGATCAGGATCAGGTGCTACCACTCTGCGCCCAGATTTTGATCGGCCATATAGGAGCAGGATGGCCAGGATAGGATCGCCCTCACAGCGTTTTGCTCGAGATTTTCCATTCTAGTCTTACTCTCTAATGTAAAAAGCAAGCTAGCAAAAGAAAATCCTGAGCAAAACCACTAAAGCATAGCACAGTAAACATGCTAATCACATGCAAATGGCAGCATATCTAATTGCTCCCTGATGTAAAAAAATGCACAATCTTAGTTTTTTACTCTTCTTTTAATGCTGGATCTTTATGTCTGCTTTGGGTAATCATAAAGATGCAGCGGGAAGCAAAAATATTTTCTAAGGTGGCCCAATGTCCCCAAAATCCATAAGTTCCAGAGTGGCCCAGTGGCCCCTATCGCCCACCCTCTGTACCTGATAAACCACTGGTGGCCCAAGTGGCTACTATACCCCCAAAACCCTATAATCCTTTTTTGTAGTGACCCCCCATGGAACTCTGACCCCCAAGTGCTCTGATCTGCCTCTGTAGCTCCAATCCCACCCAGTGGCTCCTTAACCCCCATCCCCCTCAGTAACTTCCTCATTGGGGTGCAGAAGCAATGCCTACAGACTCCTATCCCCATGCCACCATCTTGGACAATGGTAGCAGATGAGCCCCCTTTTGTTTCAACCAAGAATGCACAGGGCAGGATCACTCTGCCAAATAAGGCAATAATTGCCTTAAAAGACACTGACCCCTGCGGTGCATCCTGGGATGTACAGCACAGAGTCAGTCAATCTTCTACTAATGCTCTTAGGTGCTGTTAATGCAAACTCCTGTGTGCATTTGTCTGGCTTGCTCTCCTTGTTTAGAACAGACTTTTTTCTCACAGCTTATTTGCATGTTGTTTGCTTTCAACATCAGTGAGCAAAACGTCTATGTTATACTTGCGTTAGGAAACTGTGCGCAGAGGTGTAGCCCCAGGTTTCTGCATCAAGGCTGAGAATTTGGTTTGATACTTGAATCAAAGAGCTGCAACCAGGATTTTTTCTCTTTTGTATTGAGACTAGAATCTTGACCCTTTATAGGGAATTATAAAAGAAAGGACTGTGGGTTTTTTTGTTTTTTTTAATGGAAGCTGCAGCTCAGCTCAACCCTGAGGAGGGAGGTTTCAAGGTGGAATGAACAGTAGATTGAGGTATAACAGCCATTGACAGAGCAGGAGCCTCTCCTGGTAAGAAGAGAAGCTAGAAGAGAAGTGTTATTGTGGAAGACGACAGATATAGTTCCTGATTGTGGGACAGAGACTACCCATTGATTTTCCAGGACTAGTTTTAAGGTGGTCCAGAAGCCAACCAAACCAGAACAGAACACACACAAGATGTCAGAAAAGAGGAGGGGGGGGGGAGGGGGGAGCAACGTGTACTACAGCAATGGCCAAGTGGTGGAGCCATGACAGTAAACATTAAATACTTGTATAGAAGTGAAAGAAAAGGGCAATTTCTAGAAAACTGTGTATACTTATTGCAGTAGTATGGAATATAAGATTCTGAATCTAGAAACTATAATGGAAAAGGCTGACTTGTATTTAGTGGCTGCCACAGAGACTATTCAGGAAGGACACGGTAGGAAGAAAGACAGGGTACTATAATCTAAAAAAAATAATATTAAAGCAACAGAATTACAGGGCTTGCCAGGAATAGCCAGCAAGAAAAAGGAGATAATAGTGCCACTGCTTTAGGCTCTGGTGAGACCTCATTTAGAGTATTGGGTGCAGCCCTGGAGACTGCACTTTCAAAAAAATATAAACAGGACAGAATAGGTGCAGAGGGTGACTACTAAAATGATCTGTGATTGGTGTGGTTTGGAGCCGGGCTTAACAATCTCAATACTTTGGAAGAAGTGTTGAAAGGGGAAGAAAAGATAGCTGTTTTAATACCTCCATGCTTTAAATGTGCAGGAGGAGAGCCTCTTTCAATTGAAAGGACATTCTGGAACAAGGGGCATAGGATAAAAGTGAAAGAGGCTAGACTCTGGAGTAATATAAGGAAATCATTCTTTATGGAAAGGGTGCTGGATGCGTGGAACAGTCTTCCAGCACCGAGGACTGTATCTGGTTTCAAGAAAGCATGGGACAAACAAAGAGGATCTCTAAGGGAGAGGAGGGAATTGTAGACTTTAGTATTTGGTATGAATGGGCAGACTGGAAAAGCTATATGGTCTTTATCTGCTTTCAAATATTTTCAGATATGCAATACTGGGTCAGACCAAGGGTCCATCAAGCCCAGTATCCTGTTTCAACCAGCGCCGACCAATCTAGGTCACAAATACCTGTCAGGTTCCCAAAAAGGTACACAGATTCCATGTTCTTTATCCTGTGGTAAGCAGGGGATTTCCTTGATCCTCTTAATGGTTTATGGAATTTTCCTCCAGCTCCAAACCTTTCTTAAACCAACTATACTAACAGCTTTGACGACATCCTCTGGTAATGAATTCCAGAGTTTGATTAAGCATGGAGTGAAAAAATATTTTCTCCTTTTAGTCCTAAATGGGCTACATTGTAGCTTCATTGCATGTCCCTTAGTCTTTCTACTTTTTGAAGTAGGAAAGAAGCCATCTATGTTTACCCGTTCCACTCCATTTATTACTTTATAGATCTCTAACAGTGGAGGAGTAGCCTAGTGGTTAGAGCACTGGCTTGGTAACCAGGGTTTGATTCCCACTAGGCAATGCTTGTGGCCTTTGGTAAGTCGCTTAATCCTCTATTGCCTCAGAAGAAAGGCCTGGCAATCTACTTCCAGTCACATTACCCAGAGGTTTCTGGGTCGCCAGGAGTCAGCATTGACACAAAGGCACACATTGCATTTTGCATCATATTTCCCATCAGCCATCTTTTTCCAAGTTGAAGGTCCCTAATCTTTTAAGCTTTACCACTTTGCTTGCTCTTCTCTGTACCTTTTCTAATTCTGCTATATCCTTTTTAAGATATGGCAACCAGAATTGCACACAGTATTCATGTTGTGGTTACACCATGGAATGATACAGAGGCATTATAATATCCTTGGTTTTATTTTCCATTCTTTTCCTTATGATTCCTACAATTTTATTTGCTTTCTTGTCTGCCACTGCACACTAGGCAAAGGGTTTCAATGTGTTTTTCACAATGATGCCTAAATCCTTTTCCTGGGTGACTAGACCTAAAACACAGGGGTGTGTTTACTAAAGAGCGTTAAGGGAGCAGTTCATTTCAAGCGATAATGGCAGAGTTAAGGTTGCAATAAAGACTCGAGATGAGTAGTAGGTGTTCTGGAGGTAAGGGTGCAAGGGACCGGATAGCATGCACTAACAGGACACCAGGCATCATGGTGCCAAGCGTGTACCTTAACACCCGAAAATGGCACTTGCCATAATGCTGGATAAGGGAGCCCCAGCGCAAGTCAATGTAAAGGTGCTGGATGGAAGGACAGGTGGGAGCTGATGGACCTGACAGATATGTGGGCATCTTATGAAGCAGTCAGTAAGTGGGATGAGCATGTGGGAGGCAGCGGTATTGATACATTGAGAGGTGAACACGTAAAATGCTGTAATGTAAGTGTGCAGCACAGGATGGGGAAGACATGTCCCCCTGCAGTGCCAGAATCACCACAATGTATGCATCAAAAGGATGACAGAGCTGGAGTGGTGACATGCTGATCAGTCACAGGAGAGGCGTGAGTAATACATTGAAATGAGTAAGAAGTACCTGTGTGGTCCATGGCATAGCAGCTGGCAGGAGAATACATCACTGCACATAGCCGTCAGCGGAAGATAGATGGGCTGAAAGAAGGATGGCAGTAGATGAGAGAGTGGTATGCGGTTTCAGCACCGATGTATCTGATGTGACATCACCAATGCAGTTGTAGCGTGATGGAAAAAAGTGTGCCCGTGCCAAGTGGCATCCCCAAGACCAGCTATGTTGGTTGCACAGCTGGCCCAGCCTCTCAACTACCATACAACTCTTCAGACAAATGTGCATACAACAACAAAAGAAGAGTCGCTCCTACTGGTCATTTGGAGCACTTAAGGAAGTGTGATTAGCCTTGCAGGTGGCCATCCCGGGGGTAGGATGTGGGAGCATGCTATGCATAGAGGTGATGGTGCCAAAGCTGTGCAGTCACAGTGATGATGAAAGACTCAAATCATGTTTGCAATGTATGTTAGATCTGTGTTATATAAATGGTTTTCAGGATACCGCTTAATCATCTCAGTCATAGCAGTTCATATTGTAGCATCAACACAGTAAAGTACATTGCAAACAGAGGTAGTGATAGCATGGATTATGCTGAGGCAATAGAGGATTAAGTGACTTGCCCAAGGCCAAAATGTGTAGAGATCATGTTCTGAAGGATTATACATACATAAAAAGCCTCTGTAAAATGCTTCCACCAATCACACAAGGAATATTAGTGGAAATTGAATCCTTTCCTTCTGGCACCCAAGCTACATTAAGCCACACATAGACTCAGGTGACTTGTATCTGCAGTATGAGCATGCCTGACCCTTTGCAATGGCCTGCAGTAGAGCCAATAAAGGCATGCTCTCAGAAGACCATGATCGCAAATACCATGTGCACCGACCCACTGTTCTCCCGGAACACATCAAAAAGCATACAAGTGTATGTCCACCAATGAAATCTGGCCATGGACTTTTTCTGCCATTAAAATGAACTGCATATCACACAGCCACAAAGAGAACAAGTGGGAATCAAGTCCTTGTTCTTTATTTATAGAGACAGTGCCCTAACCTTTAGGCTACACCTCTACACAGGCCTATTAGAAAGGCCTGGACTCAAAGAGACCACAGATCCCTGCCAGCTATGGGTGAAATCAGTCACATAAAACAATGTGCTTAGCACATTATGAAACTGTGGTACACCACATCTAAACCCTGCCTAGAGCGGTGCAAATGCAGAACATAACGAACAGGAAATGCAGTACTGTAGCTGCTTAACAGACACACTGCTGCAGGATACAGCTCTTGGCCAAAGGCAAAGACACATGCCGCTGGTGTAAACACCTCTCCCCCACTTCTCTTCAACATTTCCACCTTTGTCACCAAGATTATTGACACCTTATACAAGAAGCTAAATGCCTTTATTACTCTTGACTTATTTCTACATCTGCCAACTCTTCACGTCGACTGTTTCTGGTTATGAAGTCACTTTCCACTATTCAGCCCATATCTGCCCCCCCCTAACCCCACAGCACACCCTCCTCCCAGTCCTTCCCAGCTGGCCACCTTCTTTGCTGGGAAGGTTCTGACTTTCCGATCATCCTTCCCTGATTGCCCGCCTCTTCTCTCCCTTACTCCTCCCCCTTTTTTTCTCACCCCTCTCTGACTCATACTTGGTCTATATTCACATCTATTTCCAGAATTGCTCTGTCAAAATCCCTCTCCGCAGCCAGGAAAACTACATGCTGCTCAGACCGTATTCCCTCATCCTGACTCTGAGAGCCCTCAAGGGTGCTCCTACCACTTATACAGCTCATTCTTAATTCCAGCCTCACTTCCGGTGTCTTTCCCTCACTCTGGAAACATGTCTTGGTCCTTCCCTTGCTGAAAAAGCCTTCCCTTGTTCCCACTGTTCCATCTCACTACTGACCTGTCTCCAACCTTCCCTTTCTGTCTAAGATATTAGAGCAATCTGTCTTTACTCAACTTAGTCAGCACCTGGATTCAGTTAGTTACTTGCACCTCTGTCAGTCTGGTTTCAGATCTGGTCACTCCACCGAATCAATTCTGGTCACTTCTCAATGAGCTTCACATTTCCCGTGATAGGGGTGATATATCTATTGTTGTCTCTCTTGATTTATCCTCAGCCTTTGACCTTGTCGATCACTTCACTCTTCTCTCTCGTCTCCATGCAGCAGGTATATCTGGGACAGTCCTACACTGGTTTCATTCTTTTCTCTCTTCTCGGTTGTTTCCGGTATTCACAGGCTCCACCTCCTCAGTTCCACTCCCTCTGACCTGTGGTGTCCCCCAGGGGTCGGTGCTTGCTTCTCTCCTCTTCAATGTCTTTCCAGCCCCTCTCACCCTTCAGGTTCAACAGGCTGGTCTGTCAGCATATTATTATGCTGACGACATCATTATTCTTCATCACTCTTCGCCAGTAGCTCCAGACCTCACGCCGCTGAACTCTTGTCTATCTCTGGTCGCCTCTTGGCTTTCCTCTAATTTCTTGCACCTTAGCACTACAAAGACTTCCGCCATCTGGTTCACTTTTGGTGGCCCCATTCCTGCCCTTATCCCCTCTATCTTTCAGTCTCTGGTCCCCATGGTCACTTCACTACCTTGGGGTTACTTTAGATTCAGCCCTTTCCTTTCGTGAGCATGTTTCTCTACTAGTGTGCCGCTCCTTCTTCACACTCAGACAGATCCTTTCGCTGACACTCCCTCTCTCACTACTTTGCTTCTTTCCCTGGTAATATCGTGCCTTGACTACTGCAACTCAGCTCGGTGCTGGTCTCCCGTTGGCTCAGCTGCACCGATTACAACTCATTCAGAATACTGCTGCTAGGATTCTGACAGAAACCACGCGTTTTAATCATATCGCACCCATACTTATCAATCTTCACTGGCTTCCTGTTCTATACCGCATATATTATAAGATACTTATTTCTGTGCACAAGGCTATATACACACAAACCCCACAGTACCTCTCTGACCTGCTTCAATTTCACAACCTAGTTCACAGTCTCCATTCCACCCACATCAACTGTTTGCAATTACCATCCCCCAATAATGCCCACCTTGAATCTACCCACCCTGTTGTTTTTTTCTTCCTGGGTCCTTCCCTCTGGAATTCTCTCCCATCTACCCTTCGACTTGAACCCTCCTTTCCTCAATTTAAAGCTCTCCTCAAAACTCACTTCTTCTCTACTGCCTTTGACCTTCCACTACTTAATCTCCTCTCTTTGCTCCACTGATTTCTGTGAATGTCTCTCCTCTGTCCTATCACCAATTGTAGTTCTTTTTCTTTCTGGCTTTGTCGGCCCTCTTGCTGTTATTTTGTTATTGTAAACCGCTTTGCTGTAATTAAGAGTGGTATACAAAATGTTTGAATAAAGATAAAGAAAGATAAAGATGTGCAGTCAAGATGGCCATCCCCCCACTGTTCCACCAACAGGAAACAACACTCACACATGGGCAGCTGTGCCCCAGTGTGGCACGTACCCCAGAGGCAGCACATTTGCAGGGTGTGCAGACCCCTGTGATCTGCTACACATACCAAGATAGGTACACCTTCATATATGTCAAATGCAGACCACTTCAGTGACCCATGCAGGCCATTGAAGACAATACTGGGCTCTAGGGTTGGCCCTAGAGTTGGTCCAAAGCATTGGAATCCTAGGTGAACCTCAAGCTTTGCACCCCCTCTGGCTATCAAAATCTATTATTTAACTTTGAATGACCTGTTTTGCTGCCCTCCAGAGATTGCTGTCCTAGACGACAGCCTAGTTTTCCTAGTGGTTGGGCCGGCCCTGCTGGGCTCCCTGGGGGGCCATGCACACGTCTCCCATCTTCATAGATTACAAGCACATACAGGGCAATGCCCAAGAGAGCACGGACACATTATGGCAGCAAGTTCAGCTCTGTGTGCCGATATAGGTTAGCCACTCCATTACCCAAGATGCATTGCACATTCTGACCTGTTTTCTGCAAGTGATCAGTAAAGGGAGAATGCTATGACCCATCACATTTGGCCAGGATTACACAGGAACATTGTGTGCTCCCAGCACATAACAGCTACAAACTGTGCTACTGACCGGTTGCAGGGGTCACCTTGAATGTGAGGGGGGCACACAACACCTAGCCCCAGGGTGTGCACTGCAATACCTGGACTCTCCATGTCCCTGAGCAGATCTATATTGCTGCTAATCACTTAGTTGTCTGTACAAATAAGGCATGCCAGAGTGTCCAGTCATATCTGTACTTTGTGTCCTGCTCTTTTAGGCCAGGCATAGTCCTATCAGATCTCAGTCACCGAAGTTGCCACAGTGGTTTCCCAGAATCTCAACTGCAGTGACTTTGTCTAGGCAGGGGGAGGAGGTTTTCTGACACAAACCTGAAGGGCCTGCAAGGTCATCATCCACAGTTAGCGGGATTTTCTGGGACTTCAATGTACTATAGCAAGTACAGTCAGTCTGCATGTGTTGGCCACCACAGGGCTATAGCAGCCATTCATATTCCAACTGTATCCAATCTGCTAGTCATCACACACAGCATGTGCACAGAGCAACCATGTACACTCCGGCTTTGTACAAGCAGCATGGACATCTACCAGCTGAGGCCGTATTTGGACTGCCAAGAAAGGAACTGCACCCATATAGCTATAGCTTGAGGATATATCATCACAATGTGGATACATATCCATGACATGGTCAGAGTGAGAGTGGCCTCTCAGCATGAAATGATGTGTGTACCCTGGTCATGCTTGTTGCAGACACATGGTAGGCTGGCTCTGCCATATAACTAATCTCTGACTCATATACATCCTGTGCAAATGGTGCTGTTTCTGACAATACCCAGATTCTTCTTCCTTTCATTTGCATACTATTTTGACTTTGGACCCACGAAGAGTGCATTGATGCATGGCAACTTGTACATAGAGTCTAACACTGTATGTAGAGCTGTTGAAGACTGGCAGCATGTTGTATGCATAGACATAAAGGCTGAGCATCACATGCATGCACACTGCATTGTTGCAATTCACAGACCTCTGGGCACACACACATACCGGACCCCACTGTCCAAAAGTGGTGCACATTGACATTGTTTCCTGCCCATTGGGCCTCCTCTAATGCTCATCCATTGTGAATGCCTGCCCAGTGTTTGTTTATGTTTATGTTTATTTAAAACATTATATACTGCCCATTACAGGGTATCAGAGTGGTTTACAAATTAAAAATCACAAAAAGTGCTGCAGAAAGAGAGAAGAGAATGCCAATTTGAACATTTCAAAAGGGGGAGAAAAGAACAGAGTCAGAGAAGAAAAGGACAAGACAGCCAGTAATAGAAAAAAGAAGAGAGAGATGTTAGTTTATTTTATTCTTGCTACTTGGGAAGGAAGAGAAGAAGGGGGAGGAAGATCAAAAGCTGTGCAGAAGAGGTGTGTTTTTAACTGAGTTTTAAAGGATTTGAAGGAGGGGTCCAATTAGAGGGCGGGGGGAGCGAGTTCCAGAGTCGCAATCCAAGGAAGTAAAAAGCGGAGGATCATGTGGACTCTAATTGGGCCTGAGACGGGGAAGGAAGGAACATACGGTTAGTGTGGATAGAGCGGAGGGAACAGTGGGGAGTGTGAAGACGTACCTGGTCGGCAAGATATAAAGGAACACCAGTGTGAATAGTTCTGTGCACAAAAATAAGAATTTTAAACTGTATACGATATGGAATGGGGAGCCAGTGCTGATGTAAGAGAAGGGGGGTAACATGATCGAAGTGGGATGAGTGGGTAAGGATGCGGACAGCGGTATTCTGAACACGGATGTGAGAAAGCTGAGATTGAGGAAGACCAGCCAAGCAGACATTGCAGTAATCAAGACATGAAAGGACTAAAGAGAGAAGTAATGTAACCATAGAAGAAGAAGAAAGGAAAAGACGGACAGCACGAAGTTGTCTTAGAGGAGAAAAAGAACGTTGAACAATTGATGAAATATGACCTTTAAAGGTGAGAGCAGAGTCAAGAGTGACACCTAAATATCTAAGGGAAGAGACCAGAGGGATAAGTGAAGAAGAGAGTACAGGCGTAAGAGGTGGAGGAGGACAACCGAAGGTGAACCAGATCGCTGAGGTTTTTGCAAGATTAATATGAAGAAAATTAGAAGAAATCCAAGAGGCAAAGGCAGAGAGACAGTTGTTGAGAGGGGTGATAGCTGGGGCAGAAGAATCAGTATGGTACAGGAGAAAGATATCATCGGCATAATAGTGAGCAGAAACACCATGTTGTTGAACCAGGAGAGTGAGGGGGCCAGAAAGATGTTAAAAAGAATAGGGGAGAGAACAGAACTTTGAGGAACACCACACATAATGGGTACTATCAATGCCCGCTCAGTGAGCAGGTGCTGTTAGCGTGCTCTGCAATCCAGCCTTACATTGTACAGTTGGTCTGTTTGATACCTGGGTGTAAGGACCCATGTATACGAAATGTGTGTATGTGGGTGTGGGTGTGGGGGTGGGGTTTGTACCTGATGCTTCTGTTCCTGGAATGTATGATATAATTAGCACCACCTGGATCTACCTTTCCTGACCTACAGGCAAACCTTGAGCCCATGACCCCTCACTCATACACACACTGGCCTTGTGTTTGGAGCCATAGAGCAGTCATATAGAATCATTAGTGTATGGGTATCTTGGTGGTCATGGTCAGGGTACATGTGGGCATGACTTGGGGTGTGCCTATGTGTGCTTAGCTGTCTGCAGGCTCTATGCCATCCTTGTCTGTCATGGTCTGTTAGGGAGGTATGTGAGAGGAACGTCTTGTGAGGTCTCTATGTTGCACAACCTTGCTGTGCTACTGGTGCAACTGATATGCTTCTTGAACATATGGGATCTGTCCAGTCAAAGGGGCAGGCCATGGTACCTGAACACACACATTCCAGCCTATGAGTGTTCTAGCATAATGATCTACATAACCATTGCATGGTCTGTGCTTGTGGGCAACTCATGGACCACTCTCGTATGTAGCTGGGCACAATGGAAAATGTAGATTCACATGTGGTTCAGATGGTTGTGTCCAACTGAGTACTGAGTTATGTAGGGGTCACCAGAGCACTCACAGATGCAGGGCATCATTTAGCAAGTGAAAGAGCAAGGTGCTCATGTTTTCCACTGATATGGGCTGCTCTCATATTAAATAGTATTCCTGGCTCAGTGCACTCTTTACGCACCACAGTCACATATGCACTCAATATGCGCAGGTGTGGGCACCCTTATCGCAGGCACAGCCCATCCAGTAGGTACACTAGCCATATCCCAGGGTCCACAGCAGGTGGTAGGCAGTATGCCGGCCAATCAATCACTTCTTGCAGGCGTGCCTCCACCGCCACCGCATTACTGTCAGTGGTCATATTTAGATAGCCCACTTACAGATAGTCATACCATGCTGCTCCTGCCCCCCTCCACTGGGAGCTGTGGGCACAGGTGCAGCTGCCTTAGACCTCGGGAGGGGGGAGGGGGGAGGAGGCTGTGTTCCACTGTGCCTGCTACCGACATGCTTGGCATCTCACTGACAGTGGCAACTGCCATGTTGCACCTGTCATACTGCACCCCTTCTCACGAATTTCATTCTTCTGCTGACTTGCTCCTTTCTTTACCCTTTTCTACCTCTGCTAGCTCCAGACTTCGGTCCTTTTACCTCACTGCTACCTGAGTCTGTGCATCAGGCTTCATCCCTGCCCCTTTTCAAATCTAAGCTAAAGGCTCACCTCTTTAATGCTGCTTTTGAATCCTGACCCCTTGTTCCTTATGTCTCCTTACCCTTCCCTATTCTATTCTCTTTCTCACTTTTGTCTTGTTTGTCTGATTAGATTGTAAGCTCTGACGAGTAGGAACAGTCTTACTTTTGTTTGTACAGCGCTGCATATGCCTAGCAGCACTTCATAAATGTTTATTATTAATGATAATATAATTAATGCCCACTCTCCAGCTCCTTTTCCCATAATGCTGAAGGCCCCTCTAATGCTCATTAATGCGGCATTATCGGCCCTTTCCGCAGCATTAAGGGCACAAGGGTGCCGATAACAGGCATTAATGGCACACTTGCTCCCTTAACACTCTTTAGTAAACATACCCCACAGTAAGAAAGCGATTCATTCAAAGTTGGGAATTTTCTCTAGTTGCTCTTAGTTGGAGTTTAAAATTTAAGACAAATCCTTCACTCTTCAGCACACTTCTATCATTGCTCCCTACAAGCTACTTAGAAGCCTGCAAGCTATCTTAGAAGTCAAATCTGATCATGTCACCTTTTCTGGCTGGTGGACACCAACAGTTCCATCCAGCTGGGCATTTTATTTCTTTGTTACTTCTATTTTACATGAGGCATTTAAACACAGAGAACGGACTGTTCTGAAACCTCTTCAGTCAGCACCTATGATCTATGAAGGCAATTAATCAAACACGTACCTTGTCAACTCTATCTTGTTCTCTTCTGTTTTATGAGTGCCTGGTTATTTCATCAGCACAATGATGGGCATTAATCTTCATTGCATGGAAATTGTTTGCAGGGCTAAAGGAGAATACTGGCTATGCAACCTACCTCATGGTCCAAATTAATCCCCAGGGACATACTGAATCATTTCCTTCTGGTGCATTCATGAAGCCTCAGGTAACCAATTTCCATGTATTACTCAATTTTAGGTATTTATCATAAGACTCGGCTGTCGCTCAGAGTAAATATCAGTTTGTTCAAACATTTGTCCTCGGGTTCCCAGGCTTGCCAGATGTAGATAAACCATGTTTCCGGTATGCAAAGAACGATCATGTCACATTTCCAGCAGCCATGCAAGTGAAGATTGGGAAAAGCACAAACTGGGACCAGGATGCACAAGGAGATAAAGGGAGTTATTTAAGAAGCCTTAGTCACAATGTATACATATATAATCAGGCATCTGCACGTCTACGTCACATCTATCTGTAAATGGCCATTTTAGAAAGGGGCCAGTTTGCACATGGTAGAACGAAGGTTCTTCTGACTCAATTTGTCACTATACTGAAAACATTTTGAAATTAAAAATAAACTCATAGAACCCTTCATTGTGCAGCATAGCAATATAGAGGATCTCCCCTATACTCCCCCCATTGCCATCACTTCAGAGATGCAGTGGGGTCAGGCTTCGATACTTATGACATTTTTGGAATACCCATGATTGAGTATATTCTCTAAATAGCTGCATGGTCACTGGTTCCACCGACGAAACCATTTTTCTCATCTTGTTTTGTTGTCCCTGAATTACAGCCATTCATTCTAACTTTTCAGTGAGTTTTACAGAATATTTTAAGTACCAGCAATGAAGTAGGACATCGGGGCAGGTGCAAGGGTATTGGGGATCTTAGGCAAATCAAATGATTTATGCCCCTCTTAATTAGCTTTCAGATCTCTAGGCTCCTGCCCTCTCCCCCCAAGATTCTTATAATTAAACTCAACTATTCTGGTCACCCAACACCACCCCTCACACAACAATCCTATAAAGATGCATAATTGTATAATATACTTTCAAACATTAAAATTTGTTTCACATATTCACATTACAGCAGATGAGGACCAGTAGGGTCTATTTAGTTTGCCCAGTAAGGTGGCTAGAGTGGTTGTACTCGCTCCTCCATGCAGATCATGCCTTCTCTATGCTTTTTTTTAGGGTTGTACCCTCCACTCCATGCAGGTCACCCCCTCTATTTGTTTGACATATAAAAGATATTTAGGTTTGCTTTGATTGAAAAGTTAACAGTAGTATATCAGGTTAATTTTAGGTCAGTATATTCAGTGGCTCAACTTTTAGCTAGATGGACTGATATTCACAGGCACTTATTTGGATAATGGCAGCCGCTAAACAGATAAATGCCCTATCTGTGAATTTTCAGTCATTTTATAAAGCTATTTTAATGCATGAATGGCAGCTTACTGTAAATGCATAAAATTACTGCAGCAGGCATAGACTTACACATGATGGCATGAATAAGTGTACTTGTACTATAGACGTTGCTGGACGGCTACACTTGCTCTTGAGGAGATGTAATGTCCAGGCCTTCAATCTAGGCACAGTTGCTACAGGATTTCTTCTAGTATTCTATAAAGACATCAAGGCGCCTATAGGCCCGATCCAGAGATGAGAATAGCGGGACCATATGTCCCGGTAGGACATACAGCCCCGCTCTCCGTCTGGCCTGTATTCCAGCATGCAATCTCCCACATGTACACAGCTGCAGAGCGGGGAGATCTGGACAGGATCATCATGGGGTGGAAAACTGGCGGAGTGAGGGTGGGCCAGGCACCTGGATACACAGGGCTGATTCGGGTCATGGCCCTGTACATCCGGTGAGCAGAAGATGGCCGTGCTGCTTTTTCCACCTCAGAGATGAATAAGTAGCAGTGATGGCAGTGGACTGGCCCAGCAGCCCCCCAGAAGCATTGCATATGCAGAAGGTGAGGTTCTGCAGTCCGAACCCAGCCCTGGCAGACCCTGCTGAGGGTCAGGGAGTGGGGAAAGTCATGTTTTGGCTATGGTGGGCTGTCGGCACGCCTGCTGGGCGTCCCGGTGCCATGATGACAGGATGCCTCGGCACCAGCACACCAGCAGGAGCATGGGGCGGGGTAGATGGGGTGTTGCGAGACATCCCACGTTGTGGGTTAGGGACATCTCCAGGCCATCTCAGTGCTCGATCCTGCAACTGCGGGGGCATCTTGCTCCCGTGATGCAGAATTGGGTACAATCCAGTTCGTCCTGTGTTTAGCTGTCCAGACAGCCCTGACATGCCCCTTTGGGGATCGTGCTCTATGTGTCTCTATAAAATTGTCTAAAAGAGGCACCTTCTTAACCTCTTCATCTTGTTGCCCTTTTATAAAATGGTCTAATGCTTGGCAATTAAGATTTAATGCGAAGAAGTGCAGTGTCATGCACTTGGGTAGCAGAAATCCAAGGGAAATGTATGCGATAGGGGGCGAGAGGTTGGTGTGCATGGATCAGGAGAAAGACCTTGGTGTGATTATTTCTGAAGATCTCAAGGTGGCAAAACAGTGCGACAAGGCGGTGGCAAAAGCCAGGAGGATGTTGGGCTGCATACAAAGAGGAATTACCAGCAGAAAGGAAGAGGCACTTATGCCACTGTACAAGTCACTGGTGAGGCCTCACTTGGAATACTGTTTTGAGTTTTGGAGACCATATCTTGCAAAGGATGTAAAAAGACTGGAAACTGTTCAAAGGAAGGCAACCAAAATGATTTGGAGCCTGCATCAGAAGCCTTATGAGAAGAGACTTGAAGACCTAAATATGCACACTTTGGAGGAGAGGAGGGACAGGGGAGATATGATTCAGACCTTTAAATACTTAAAGAGAAATAATGAACAAACAAACAAACCTCTTCCAAAGACAGGGAAGCTGTAAAACTAGAGAGCATAACATGAAGCTGCAAGGTGGTAAATTGAAAGGCAATGTCAGGAAATACATTTTCACTGAAAGGATGGTGGATGCTTAGAATGCCCTCCCAATGGAAGTGGTGGGGGCAAACACAGTGCCGGAATTAAAAATGGCATGGGACGGACACAGTGTATCCCTTTATAGCAACAGGATAAAATCAAAATAAACTGAACCATCTAATTTCTCAACAAATAGGGGTGTCCTACATGGAGCAGTGGGTTCACCCCTAAACAAAGACATGGGGAGGGGTGGCCTGCACAGAGCGGCAGGTGCACCTACTCTTGCCATCTTACTGGGCAGACTAGATAGACCATACTGGTCTTTATTTGCCGTCATTTACTATGTTACTATGTTACTATTCTTCACAAGGACAATTTCCAAAAGGTATCTACCAGAATAAATGGATTGTTGGAAAACTGACCACTTTTCTGCGGATAGAAGTAGAGTTATGGTTCATTGAGCTAGTCTGGCTATCAAGTGGCATTTCAGAAGGGACATCTAGGAAGAATCTGGAATGTCCAAAAATCGGGGGGTGGGGGGGGGGGGGTGGAAGCAGTGGAGAATGCCGTCTGAAATTGCTCCATCTCCACCCTGAGAAATGAACACCCCAGTAGCTGGTTCTGAAGATGAGCCCCATGCAGATAGCAAGGCCAGGTACATGCACGGATGTAGATCATTTCACAAATGTGGCTGTCCCTGAATTGCATACCAAACCAGTACAAAGACGTGGATAATTCAGGAGGAAAACAATTTTATTGAGAACCAATTGCCACTTAGGGCAAGTGGCAATTGGTTCTCAATAAAATTGTTTTCCTCCTGAATTATCCACGTCTTTGTACTGGTTTGGTCTTCTTTGACGTGGGTTCGTGCCTGAGTGTTGGCCTGAATTGCATACCTACAGAAATGGGTACTTGGATGTCCCGGCCTCAGTAGTTCAGAAGGGGGGCGTCTATGTTATGAGATTTGTACGTCCTGCCCTACCATTTCAGATACTCAGACATACAGTGACGAGCCAGTAATATGTTTGTAGCATGTATTTACATGCAGGTTTCTCCAGCCAGAAAATATTAACCACAATGATACAAGTGCTTTTTGCTCTTCCCAAGGAAGTATTACAGCCATGAAAATGAGCACTTTTTTGCACCTTATTCATGGTCAGGAGCAGGTATAAGCATGAATGCTTAAAGCAATTAGGATCAAAATGCTTGTGCGATTCTGAAATCGCACTGCAACATGCATCCCCCTTGCTCTGCTTTTTTTTTTTTTTAATTTATTTATTTTGGTTTTATAACCAACTCAACAAACAGCAACAAAATCAAAACATACACCAAACACAAAGCAACCCTCCCCCCCCTCCCACCCTCCCCAGCTCCTTGCAAGTGGGCTAAAACCCATAACTCCAAGAAATGATGATAATGGGCTATAACATCTCAGAACCTAGAACTGGCTAGATAATCATCCAGCGGCACCCATTTCTCTACAACAGGCAGCCCACCCCCATTATGGTGTACCTTGTTATATGTTTTCTCGTAACTAGCATATAAACATAGAGAATTCCATCATACATTCCAGTCCAAGGCATTTAAACTCTTCCAATTTCTAAAAATGACTTGTAAAGCAATTGCTAACATAAAATTTAATAAAAAACATTTCTTCTTGGGAAGTGACAGGGAATTCGCAGTCGCACGCAGACATATAATATTCCAAGTCAACGGGGCAGAGATATGTAATATTATCTGAATTCTATTCCACACCTAAGCCCAGTACTTACGGAGTCCAGGATATTCTAGTACCATATGAGACAAAGTGCCAGGCTTCTCATTACACATCCAGCACCGCCCCGAGGCCTGTTTGTCCCATTTAGACAGCTTGACAGGGGTAATATGAGCTCGGTGCAGGAAGAAAAAAGCAGATTGCGTAAGCGCTGCTGATCTAGAGACTCTAGTAATAGACCCCCATAACTTCAGCCACACTTCTGGGGCAATCTCAGACCCCAGATCTTTCTCCCAGACCTTAGCAAGGCCTATCAGTGAGCTTGCAGAACAGCCTCTAAGAAAAGCATACAAAGTAGAGATTGCCTTAGGTTGGTCCGCAACTTCACTGACTTTAGTTAACAAGTAGCAAGAATCTGGCAGAGTAACAATGTCAGCAACCGAAGACAGTATGCAATGCTTCAATTGTTGCCATTGATAAAAGCAAGCTTTCGGCAGGGAAAATTCCCTTCTCAACATGGCAAACTCTTTCCATCGGCCCTCAAGCAATAACTGACCCAGCGTCCAAATACCACATTCCTGCCAGACTTTCCAAGCGAAGGTACGCCTGTTAATTTTGAACATTGGATTCCTCCATAATGGCGAGGCTCTAGAGGGAGGGTTATCCCGCCTTATCCAGTTTGCCACTACCAAATATGCCTCCTGGGTGTTGACTACTACCCCCAATTCACCAGTAGGATCCACAAGTTTTGCGCCAAGGAGCGCCGGTAGAGGATAGGGGGATACCAAACGGGTTTCAACTTCTAACCATGTGGGTTTTTGTGCTATTTCCTCCGGTTTACACCATAGCGCTCCTTGTCGCAAAATAGCTGCCATGTGATAATGATAAAAGTCTGGAAAAGATACTCCACCTTTATCCTTAAAAAGTTTTAATTTATAAAGCGCAATTCTGGGGGGCTTCCCTCTCCACAGAAAACTAAGCAAAACCCGCTCCAAAGATTTATACATCGCCTGAGACAGTAACAGTGGGAGCATGCCCAAGACATAGTTAATCTTGGGCATAATTGTCATTTTTATTGTTTCGAGCCTTCCCCACCATGAAAGGTGAAGGGGAGACCAATTCAAGACCAGCTTTTTTACCTTATCATATAACAGCGTATAGTTAGCCTGAATGGACTGCTCGATAGAAGCACAATAGTAAACTCCTAAGTATTTAATAGGGCTGGAGTCCCACTGAAAAGAAAAAGCTGCCATAGAAGTTGCCGTAGTCAAGCTGTTTAAGGGGAAGGCCACTGATTTACTCCAATTAATCTTATAACCAGAGACCGCTGAATAAAGCTCAATCAATTTCAAAATTTCAGCAACTGATGCAGGCTGGGTAAAAAGCAGAAGATCATCGGCGTATGCCGAAAGTTTGACAGACATGTCCCCTATATCCACGCCCTTAATAAGATGAGATTGTCTAATAGCCAAGTTTAAAGGTTCCAGTGCCAAGTTAAACAGGAGAGGAGATAGGGGACAGCCCTGTCGGGTGCCCCTTCGTAATGAAAATGTTTGGGAGAGCAGGCCATTCGCAAAAATACGGGCAATCGGTTTAAGGTACAAAACTCTCAACATGTGCATGAAAGACGGGCCGAATCCAAACCAAGCTAGAACTTCAAACAAAAAGGACCACTCTAATCTATCAAAGGCCTTTTCAGCATCGAGCGCTAGGCCAACCAACGGTGTCTCCGACGAATTGGCCTTTAGGATGAGATTACAAAATAATCTAGCATTATCCGCAGTGGAACGTCCTGGAATAAAGCCACACTGATCAGGATGAATTAAGTCTTGAAGCACACGTGATAGACGCCGTGCTAATACTGTTGCATATATCTTGTAGTCTGTGTTTAAGAGGGATATGGGACGATAATTACCGACTGCTGTAGGGTCCCTGCCTGGTTTCTCAAGAACCACTATGGTTGCTTCTGACAAGCGACCAGTGTCCGCCTGAGCGTTTTGCAGGGAAGAAAAGTACTGTAACATCCAAGGAGCAAGCTCCTGACTAAAGGTCCTATAGAACTCATTGGGGATACCGTCCGGCCCAGCAGCCTTTCCCATAGCTAAAGACCAAATAGCCAACAATAACTCCTCTTCTTCCAAAGGAGCATCCAGCTCCTCAATCTGGCTACCACTTAACACTTGGTGAATTATCTGATTCAGAAAGCCAGCCGTCTGTTCTTGAGAAGCTACCGTCTCTGAATCGTACAATGCAGCATAAAACTTAGAAAAAGCTTCCAGGATTTGCTCACTATCTTTTAAGCTATGCTGGTTGGCATCCACAATACACGCTATTTGAGTTCTATGCCGCTTACCTTGCAGCATGGAAGCTAATGTTCTGCTAGCTTTATTTTGTTCAATATAGTATCGCAACTGCTGCTGGCGCATGACTTGCTCCACTTCGGAGCTCAGTATTGCATTATATTGACTACATAACTTCTGCAGTCTCGTTAAGATAATCCCCTCCGGCTTTTTGTGCCAGAGCCGCTCCCCAGCTTTGATTTGCTCATCTAAAGACTTGAGTTGCAATTTCCTCTGTTTGGCTTCCTTAATGGAATAACTAGTAATCGTAGCTCTCATGGCCGCTTTAAAGGCCTCCCACCATGCCCATCCTGCTGTGTCCGATATCACATTGGTTTGGAAATACTCAGCTATTGCCGTTCTAAGGATATTACAGAAATCCTCCTCTGCTAGGAGGGATCTTCGAAAAGACCATACTTCCGGGCCCTTTGCTCCATCCAAAGAGTTGAGAGTTAAGGTAACAGCAGAATGGTCTGAAACATGTCTGGCCTCTATCGACACTGAATCAATTTTCTCTACTAGAGTTTTGGAAACTAGAAAATAGTCAATACGAGAGAGGGAATTGTGGGGAGGTGAAAAGAAAGTGAAGTCCTTTTCAGTGGGGTGAAACAATCGCCAAGCATCCACTAAACCAACAGACTCCATGCACGTTTTGAGTGCCACACTAGCCCTAGAATGACTCTCTTTTTTGCTGGGGCTGCGATCCAATAAAGGGTCTAGCGTCATATTGAAATCCCCACCCACCACCAGAAAAGCCTGCGCTTCTCCTTGCACCTTAGCAGTGAGCATTTGAAAAAAAACTGGGGTCATCTATATTAGGGGCATAAACATTAAATATTGCCAGCTGCAGGCCATTAACTAACAGCCTTACCAATGCCCATCTGCCTTCCAAACCATTCTGTGTGCCCACTATCCCCACTCCAAGCGAGTTGCGCACTAAAATGGCTATGCCATTCTTTTTCCCCATTGCCGGGGCATGTCCCGCCAACACATAATAGCCCCCACCCAATTTCCTAGATTCAAAGGTATTTAAATGTGTTTCCTGCAGCAACAAGATATCTATACGCTGTTTTTTGCCATAATTTAAAATCTTTTTCCGTTTCATAGGATTTTGAATGCCCTTGACATTCAGAGACATCATTTTCAGCCCACTCAACCCAGACACCATCAGAGCACACACAGTATTACCCTATTTCTGCCAGATTCCCTCTCAACATGATAAGATGCCCACATTACCTCTGCCCAACTTGCAAGGAGCTGACCCCATCCCCATAGAGGACCACAACCCACCCCCAGGTGAGACAGTGCGGTACACATGGCCCCCAGCAACCTGAAACACAACATAAAATATGAAAGCTGCCAATCATACATGATGTCACAGAAAAAGAGATGTAGAAGAAAAAAAAAAAAAAGTATACTGGAACATATGCTGCCTCCGAAAGAACCCGAAAGAGGGTCCCTCACCGCAAGCATATATTTACAGTCACCAATCGCCGACAGCCAGTACTCTGTCAAAATTATTGAACGTGATAGTTACAGTCAACTCATCTGGAGTGCTTCTTGGTCTTCTATAAACGCCGCTAGGGCCTTAGGATCCTCGAAGGTCTTTGTGGAATTATGTATTGTCACCTTGAAGCGCGCAGGAGAGAACAGCCCATATCGGGCTTGCAACCTTTGCAATCTGGGTCGCAGGGCAAGAAATTGCATCCTCCTCTCGACCATGCTTTTGCTGTAGTCCGGATAGAAAGAAATCCGATGTCCTTCAAAGTGCAACGAGGTGTTGGCTCTCGCAGCTGCCATAATTTGGGATACTTGTTGGAATCTTAACACACAGAGGATCATAGGCCTCGGCTTACCCTCACGCACCTCCCTATGAGAGGGAACTCTATGAGCTCTTTCAATCTCAAATGATCTTTGGAAATCAATTTTAAGGAGTTTGGGTAGCCAGGATTCTAAAAAAGCCACCGGGTCGCTCCCCTCCGCTCCTTCGGGGATGCCGATTATCCGGACGTTGTTCCGGCGAGCCCTGTTGTTCATGTCCTCCACCACACGCTCTAGCTTCTCCACCCTTCTGGCGGCCTGCTTTGCCTCCCCCACACTTTTCTCCTGAGCAGTGACTGTAACTTCTATTTTTTCCATTCGGGAAGTTAAAGCCTCCAAGGAACACCGTACCTCTTTAAGGTCCACCTGGACCATAGATAGGGTTTCCCCACTGTTCTCCACAAGTACCCGGACCGACCTGATCTCCTTCAGAAGCTCTTGGAAACGGGGGGCGGAGCCTGATGTCCAGCGGGTTAGACGCTTCGCGCTGAAGCTCCCGAGGGGCCTACTCAGAATCCTGACTTAATACCTACATAAACTTAATATTTTGCTCCGAACTTACCGGGGTGCCTCGGGGGGGATGGCGGCCCACAAACCAGCGCGCTTAGACTTCGGGTCTCCCTCTTCTTCACACGTAAAACGCTCCAAAACAGAGTTGTCTTCCCCACAAAAGATGGTTCCACTTCGGGAAAACCCCGAAATGCAACAGGAGATCTTGGAGGAAATACGCGGTGTGAAGGAACTGGTACAGTCCAACGGAGAAGCGCTCCGAGCCATGCGAGAAGATTTCGGTATGCTTCAGGACCGGCTTGAAGGTCTTTCACTACGGCAGGACAACATGGCGGGGGTCCTCGACTCGCACGCGGTGCGCTTGGTGAAACTGGACAAGGCTGAGCGTCAGATACAGAATCTTCAAAAAGAGTTAGAGGATAGCAATAATCGAGCCCGTCGCAACAATGTAAGGCTCATTGGAGTACCGGAGGGGGCGGAAGCAGGAGATATAAGAGAATTCCTGGTCAAAACTCTTCCCTCCTTGCTGAAGATCACTTTTCACAGAGATCTGGAAATTGACCGAGCACATCGTGTTCCTACCAACATGGCGCTCAATCGGACGACCCCCCGGCCTATCATCTTTCGCTTACTGAGATATCAGCAAGTTGAGCAAATTCTAAATGCTGCCCGGGCGAATCATCATCTGGAGTTTGAAAGTCATAAAGTCTCCTTCTTCCCTGACTTGGCAAAGCCCACAGTTGACCGTCAGAAGAGACTCCTTGCTTTTCGACCTAGACTTCAACAGCTACAGGCTCGCTTTGGCCTATTGTATCCAGCGAAGCTCAGAGTGACTCTCCATAACCAAACTAGAACCTTCGAAGATCCTGATCTGCTAGCAACATTTTTAGATTCCAAAGAAGCAGACCAGATGCGCTAATCCAACAACTCGGATCTGTAATCCGCCGGATCTGCCCGCCATTTTGAATGGCCCGACGCGGTGATCACTGCCTGGAACAGAGACTGCCTGGACTTTTCTTTCTTTCTATATATACCTTTCTTGGTCTCCTTTCCCTCCATGATGTGCACCTCGGTTGGATTCGGAGCACGCACAGCTATACAGGTTATATGTTTCAATTTAGGCCTTCTCTGGGGTTTCTCCCCGCAGACATATGGTCGCCAGTAATTTCTGGGGTTCTGCTTCTTCTCTAATGCACTTCGGTGCTTATTTTGTTATATGGGGCGCTTCATTGTTTTTCATTAGCTTATTTTCTATCATGTCATGTGTACAGCCATATACAGTTAATATGAGGGACATTGTGCAATTATGTGCGTTATCATGTTTCTTTCTCAGAATTTTTAACCCTTCTGAATGGCCTTATGTAAGATCTTATCACTGAATGTAAAAGGCATCAATAGTCCAATCAAAAGAAAGAAAATTCTTAGCTATCTTACTCATGAACATGCTGATTTAGTGTTTCTTCAGGAAACGCATTTAAACTCCGTTGAAACACTGAAACTTAATGCTAAGCCTTACATGGTGGCTGCCTACTCTCCCGCCGTTTCCAAGCGGTGTGGGGTAGCCATCTTGGTTAAGAAGTCTTTGCAAGCTACTGTAATGGATACTAGTTCTGATAAGGAGGGTAGATGGGCCCGTGCACACCTTAAGGTTGGAGATAGTGAATTCACGTGTATTTGTATTTATGCTCTGAATGTGGATAACCCTGCTTACTATGCAAGTATTGCGCAGTTGGCACAGGCCTCTGCCAATACTCCATTAATACTTGGCGGCGATTTCAACCAAGTACTTGATCCTTTGATAGATAGACTGCCGCCTAGAACGAGTGGTCCACCCAAGAGTCTTGATACCCTTACAGCTCTGATGAAAGATCTAGCGTTAGTAGATATATGGAGGCTGCTTCACCCCTCCGACTTAGAGTTCACCTTTTTCTCAGCCCCCCATCACTCACAATCTAGAATAGATTTTTTTCTTATCTCCAAAGCACTGATATCCCAAGTGGACATGGCTAGGATTCATCCTCTCCACATTTCAGATCATGCTGCCATATCTTTCTCATTACATGTCACTACGCAAGGTGAACATCCCCGTACTTGGTTTTTTGATAGATCCCTACTAGACCAAAAAGATTTTCAGGTTGCCATAAAGGCCGCTATCCAAGACTACTTTCATTTTAATTCACCCCATGACACTGCGAGTTGGGCTTGGTGGGAGGGTTTCAAGGCGTCCATCCGTGCAACTATAACTAGCTATCAAATTCGACAAGGGAAACAAAGAAAGCAACATTTACTGATTCTAGAACAACAGATACAAGCTGGAGAGCGTCTCCTCACGTCCCGTACTGACCCATGTATTTTACTTCGCTTACAACGCCTTCGTTTTCAATACAATCAGCTTTTACATACCGCTGCTGCTAAAAATATTGAATCACAACAAGGGACATACTATCGGGAAAATAACCGTGCCGGCAAATTGTTAGCCAATGCTCTGAAAGGTCAAAAAGAAGCCAAGCGCGTTACCGCTCTCCGCAATCCGTCGGGGGGGAGCCTGGTCACTAAAGATACAGAAATCTTAGAACTCTTTCGTGATTTTTACACTCGGCTTTATCAATCTGAATGTGACTTCGAGCCGGAAGCATTTGAACGATTACTATCAGGGGTACAACGGCCGACCCTATCTGACGAAGATAGAGAGGCCATGGACAAACCATTTACTTTATCAGAAATTCAATCTGCACTCAAGAGATGTGCCACAGGTCGAGCCGCAGGCCCGGACGGTCTCCCAGCTGAATTCTACAAAACATTTAACGCTGACTTAGCTCCGTTTTTGAAACTTTATTTTTCTGCTCTGGCCGAGGAGGGATCTCCTTCTGGATCCTTCTCAATGGCAAATGTAGTAGTTTTTGAGAAAGAGGGGAGAGATCCGCAACTAACGGCTAATTATCGTCCAATTTCCCTGCTAAACGCAGACTATAAAATATTTGCCACTATTCTCTCCACCCGGCTCTCCGACAAGATGTCTACTTTAATACACCCAGATCAATGTGGTTTCATTCCCGGTAGATCAACTGCTGATAATGCTAGGACTCTATGTCATGTACTGACTGCCGCAGTTAATCTTGATCGACCATTGGTTGGCCTCTCACTTGATGCTGAGAAGGCCTTCGACCGCTTAGAATGGCCCTTTTTATTTGCAACTCTCCGCTGGTACGGATTCGGAGAAGGCTTTCTCCGTTGTCTCCGAATCATGTATGCACAGCCTACAGCTAGCATCTGTGCTAATGCTTTAAAGTCTCAGCCATTTCCCCTGCAACGCGGTACTCGCCAGGGATGCCCACTGTCTCCACTTCTTTTCGATCTCGCACTCGAACCCTTAGCTTTACTAATCCGGCAATCCAAGGATATTCATGGAGTCCCCTTCTCTCATAGGGAAATCAAAATTTCAGCATATGCTGATGACCTTATGCTCTTTGTCTCCCTAGACTCAGTGCCGGCTGTCCTAGAGCAAATTGGTAACTACTCACAACTCTCGGGCTATAAGATAAATTGGACCAAATCGGTAGCCTTTCCACTAAATTCTCTGATCCATCAGGCAGATATGCAATCCTTTCCCTTTTTATGGCAACCTCGCATGGTCAAATACCTTGGGGTGCACTACTGCTCTCCTTTGGAAGACACCATCACCTTTAATGCTAAAGACTTAACCTCTAAGGTCCGGGCGCTTACTCAACGCTGGACTCCCTTAACACTTACTTGGTGGGGCTGCCTAGAAACCATTAAAATGATGATTGTTCCCAAAGTGAACTACATTTTAGAAATGCTGCCATGTCTCCTACCTCGACGTACATATAAAGATTTAGAGGGTCTTCTGACTAGATACTTATGGCAAAACAAGACACCTAGGATAGCGAAACATAAGTTACAAGCAGATAAAGAAAATGGTGGTGTCAGATTCCCTGATTTCCTGAAATACCACCATTCTTTTCTTCTTAAACAAGGTGCTCGTTGGCTGGAAGACCTCACACCGAGTAGACCTGTGTGGCTAGATATAGAGGAGGACCTTTGCAAACCAATTCCTCTTACTTATCTCCCTGGTATGACTCTCCCATCAGACTCCCACTATCCACCAATGCTCTTAGACACTTTAGGTGCCTTTAATACCCTTGAGCAATCTCTAGACCCCCGACTTTGTCCGCTAGATAGACTCCCGCTTTGGCACAATGCTCGATTTCAAATACAAAATAAACCGATGGCGTGGAGCCCCTGGTACACTAGGGGCATTTGGATCCCTAATCAACTGTTCTATGATGGTCGCTGGAAAACTTTTAGCGAATTACAACTTGAATTTGGTCTCCCAGCGAAACACTACTTTCAGTTGGTGCAACTTCAGCATTGTCTTCGGAGTGCTAAGGTGCTCCCGCCATCGGAAACCCATACCCAAGGATTGTCGGAGATAATCCGGTCTATCGGGAGCTCATCGGGTGTGGCATCTAACTTTTACAAAACTTTATGTAATACTGTAAATAGAGGCCCTCCTACAGCACAGAAATCCTGGGAGCGGGAAATGCATGTAACTTTGACCCCGGAGCAATGGAGCCTAGTCTGGAGCAAGGTGACACGGGTCTCTCGATCCGCCTCACTCACTCAGACACTTTTCTTTCTAGCCCACCGCTGTTTCTATACTCCTGACAGGTTAGCCAAATAGAACGCCACCCAGAGCAATAGATGCTGGACATGCCATGCGGCCATTGGTTCACTAACTCATGTTATGTATGAATGCCCCGCATTACAGTATTACTGGAGTCGGGTCTGGGGTCGTATTCAATCTATTTTGCACTTTCAGGAGCCCTCTCTTGGAAGATAGTGGGACTCCGCTCAGCTGCGGGGATCCCCTCTCTTCCTAAATCGGCTTACTTCCTTTTAGACTTTATGCTGGGCATTGCTATTTCCTTAATTACGAAATACTGGAAAAATAGCTCCCACCTGAGCCCCAATGAATGGTGGAATCATGTCTGTCTCTACAGTAAATATGAGCAAATACCTCGTATGTCAGCCTCTTCTGCTCAGACCCCCCACCACTTGTCTAAATGGAAGATGCTCAACGACTATGTTCAAACTGCTAAATGCTCTCATTTGACTGTTTAAATCTGTGTTAATCTCTGTCACATGATCATTCTGTATCGTAGATACTATTTCTGTTTGTTTGATGTACAATAACTGTTGTTTGTAAGCGCTTATATGATGATACTTATCAGCTTAGAGAAGAAGCATAGGGGTGGGGGGTAATTGGGGTTGCTTTTTCCTTATTGTATGCTTGTATTTGTTTCCTTTGGTGTGTTGTTACTTTTTGCTTGTTGTAAAATGAAAATAAAAGTTTAAAAAAAAAAAAAGAAGCTCTTGGAAACCCTCCGGAGCCTCTTTCAGCGGCGCCATTTTGAGCGGAGAAAGAGGGTCAGATTTTGCTCTTTTAGACCCTGCATTTGGCGTTCCCGCAAAGTCCAGACGTGTCTGTTTAGAATTGGCCATACTAGGCACCTTTGAGAGACCTCCAGACGAGCCGGATTCTACTTCTGTGTTGGCAGCAATGTTGATTTAAAGACAGGTTAGCAGGAGAAGCGCTTTCACGCGGCCATTTTGTCCGCGGCTGGCTCCGCCTCTCTCCCTTGCTCTGCTTTTGAACATATTCATAACTGGCCTGTAAATAGGAATAATGAGTGAGGTGATAAAATTTACTGAGGACACAAAATTATTCAAAGTTGTTAAAACACAAGAGGATTGTGAAAAACTGCAAGAGAAACCTTTGATAAACTGTAAGACTGGACATCCAAATGGCAGATGAAATTTAATGTGGGCAAGTGCAAAGTTGTGCACCTAGTAAAGAAGAACCCAAACTATGGTTATATGATGCAAGGTTCCACATTACGAAGCACCACCCAGGAAAAGAATTTAGGCATCATTGTGGTTAATACGTTGAAACCCTCCGCCCAGTGTGTAGTGGTGGCCAAGAAAGCAAATAGAATGATAGGAATCATAAGGAAAGGAATGGAGAATCAAACAAAGGATATTATAATGCATTTATATTGTTCCATGGTGCGACCACACCTTGAATATTGTGTGCAATTCTGGTTTCCATATATTAAAAAGGAAATAGCAGAATTAGAAAAGGTATAGAGAAGAACCACTGAAATGGTAAAGGGGATGGAACCATACCCCTATGAGGAAAGGCTTAAAAGGTTAGGGCTCTTCAACTTGGAAATGAGACGGCTGAGTAGAGATATGATAGAGGAATGGAGTGGAATGGATAAACATAGATCGATTGTTTATGCCATCAAAATATGGAAAGACTAGGGGATATGCAATGAAGCTACAAAGTAGCCCATTTAAGATAATAAGAGAAATATTTTTTTCATTTAACACATAATCGAACTGTAGAATTCCTTGCTGGAGGTTGTAGTAAAAGCTGTTGGTATGGTTGGGTTTAGGAAAGGTTTAAACAAGTTCCTACAGGAAAAGTCCAGAAATCATTATTAAAAAGGACCAGGGAAATCCACTGTTTATCCCAGGATAACCAACATGGAATCTGTGTACCTTTTTTGGAAGCTGCCAGGTACTTGTGACCAGGATTGGCCACTGTTGGAAACAGGATACTGGGCTTGATGGACCTTGGTTTGAACCAGTATGGCATTTCTTATCTTCTAATGTACCCACAGAGATCTGCACCTGTTTTCTTCTCTGTAGGAATCATTCTGGTAAAACAGCACATAAAACGGCATGATTACTAAACTGTGGCCATGCTAAAGAGTAGCAAGGGGTGCCCACGCTTAAAACCCCCCACAACCCTGGTAGCACATGTTGGGAAGGGAAGTGGATGGGATGAGGGTGTTCCTGGCATGGCTCTGCTAGCACAGCACTAACTGCATTTCACAGAGATGGCATGTGTGCAACTAAGGCCACCATTCAGCACATTAAAGCACAACTTTCCCGTGCTTAGCACAGGAGGATGGATATGCACGTTCTCTGCAGTTAGCTAGAAGCCCGGTGCTGGTAGCGTGCCTCACATGATTATTACCAGCGCAGGGCTTAGTAAACATGCCTCAGAGATTTGAAAATACAAAAGTATACAAACCCTTGCCTCCCACAGCTCTGGGTATGCCTCTGCATAACAACAGCTAAAACTGCATGGGCGCTATTACACGTGTCAGAGAGGACAATTTTCAGAAAGCCTTTTAACCCAGTTAAACATCTTTTAAATGGATAAACGACATTTGAAAATTGACCTCCTATGTTTAGATGAAGCTTTTAATTCTATTGGGAAAAATCCTGCCTGCCACGGTGTCTGCTGGAGACTCATTTTCCTCTGATTACTGGAGTGGAGAGTAAGAGCTAACCATTGGCTGGCTGCCCACACACTACTGATTAGTTCCAGCGTCTCATTGGCCAGCCTGCCAGCTATAAGTGGCAATAACTTTACATTCTGGAAAGAAGTTCTGACAATGCAATAACAGCTTTAATACCCTCTGGGTCCTTTTATTACCAACTGGGTTGAAGCCTCATTTCACCAACTCTGTAAATAATTGACTTGACTTTAATGTTCCTCTTGTTATCAGGGCTTCTAACAAGGCTCACTTGCTGAAGAAATATGTCAGTCCTTCAGACTTTTATACAAACACACGCTCCACAATATTTATGCATCATGTATCTGTCTCTCCACGAAGAAAGAACACAAAACGACTTCAAATGACGACTGTCTTATAAGTGGATTTTGCTTTTGCTGACTGCTCTCTAATGGCCCTCTCTTGTGGAGGAGGCGCCATGAAGTTAGTTCCCTACCTCCCCAGTTCTAACACATCATGTATTCCGTCCACTGTCTATCTATGCCCCGTTTCTATCTATCTATCTTAATACATAGCATACACACCAACAATGTACTGTATATACACAAGGCTTGCGATTGATCTATTTATGTTTATTAAGCCTTTGCTCCTAGAAGGTCCCTCTGTGCACTCTCTTCTTCATTGTGGATGATAGTCTATGTGTTCTTCAGTTTAGGGTTAAAGACTGATGGCATTTCACGTCCTCTGCTTCCCATGTTCTACCGCCAGCTTTTTTCCTCAGAGGTCATTCTAGGGTAAATCTCTCCATTCTTTTTATTGCTTGCCTTAAAGACAGAAAGGTAGCCGGCATTGCTTGTGTTTAGTGAACTGCTGACAGCACAGCTAGTTTCCTTAATATAATGGCAGACCTATAAATACTGTAAAACGTGAGAGTGTGTCAGCAGCAAACGTAATGAAACATTAGAGTTCAGACCCAGAATGTATGTGCTTGTGTACCTATGTATTTGCAAGGGTTATGGATATCTATATCTAGCTAGACAGCCATAAGAACTCATAAATGTTCTCAGAAATTCCATTTGACATTCAGGCACATTTTGCATTGCTGTAGACCATTAAACCCAGAAACTGACACCTAATCAATCACAGCCGACTCCTCCTGCCTGATCCATTTAGGGATGGCTCTCCAATGACTACTACCATGCTCGCCAATCTCCTTCTCAACCATATGCATGAAAGAGATAGAAACACTATAATCGCAAAAAAAAAAATCATAGGGCCCTATATTGTATTGGGCAAACTATGCGTCACTACGGCGCATAGCCCTGCCTGCTGACCCTTAACACCGGATGTTCAATGCTGCAGCGATGGCATTGAACATCCAGCATCGCCGCACATGTCCCGGAGCCGCCGAGGCTAACGGGTAGTGGTGATATCGCACCGCTACCCAGTTAGCATCTGCAGCTAAAACTAGGCGAGCCAAAAGCTGGCCTAGTTTTAGTCACGGATTGCTAACTGGGTAGTGGTGCAATATGGCCACTACCCGGTTAGTGGCAGCCTCTTCCCCCGCTTTGCCCCGCTTTGCCGGAATGCCCCCAACATGCCCTGATGCTAACTGCAGAGCATTGGGGCATGCAGCAGGCTTTGAAGGGAATATTCAATGGCACTAACCATGTAAGTGCCACTGAATATCCATATTTAAGGTATTTACATAGTTTACTGGGCTGTAAACCGTGTAAATTCCCTTCGAATACCGGGCCCATAATACTCTACTGATGGGGCATTAATGGTTCCTTCCCAGTCCTTCTCTGATACCACTAAAGAAGAATATTAGTTCATTCCTTTGGAGTAAGTTTCAGTTCATGAATATTAAACAAAAGGCCATCACTTATCATTGGTGTGTCTCTGAGAATTATACTGCTGTTAAACTTAGAATCATTTACTGACTCATGATTTCATGGGTAATTACATTACTGTTATGGACACTGTATAATGTTAAATGTTCTGAAAATTTTCCTTTCTTCCACCTACCTCCTCTTTTCCCTTTGGCCAGAGTCTTTTCCTATTTCCTAGAAATTACTTCCAGAGGATGAATATGCATTTTTGGCTGGAGGAAAATAAAGAAAACATATCTAATTAATTTTAGAAGGCTGGGGGGATCCATAGGTTAAAATAATTTGTTTTAAGGGAACAATTTTCATACTAACCACATTGGGAGAAGGTTTGCAGGTACTCTTTGCTAGCAGACTTTACACCATGTTTTAAATTGGAAGGAGGAGTGGCCTAGTGGTTGGGGCAAGGTACTTCAGGCCAGAAGGTTGGGGATTCAAATCCCACTAGAGAACAGCAACCTTGGGCCAGAAGGACTGGGGTTTCTAGTCCCACAGGTTCTCCTTGTGATCTTGGGCAAGCCACTTAACTCTCCATAGCCCATGTTCCCTTTAAAATAGTTATCTCCAAGTTATAATGCCCTGTTCAATGTAAACCACACTGATGCAGAATAGCACGGTATATAAGAGAATGTAAATAAATAAAAATTATGGGGTATGTTTCCTAAGATTCCTGCCGGTAGTGCGTGTTCAGCCCTGAAAATGAGCACATGGCTGGTGCTCAACCTGCTATAAAATCAAGGCATATCCAGCATGTCCCCCATTTCACGGGATCAGCACAGGTGCACTTAATGGCATCCAATGAGGTAGCAGTAATGCAACATAGCCAGTGAGTGTGTGCCAAAGACATCCATGCTACTCGCAATGTGCATGCTCCATTCCTGAACCATCCAGTCGCATCACAACCCATGCAACTTAGCAGTTTTAGAATTTTTAATGCGACCACTTTTTTTAGTGTGTGCGCAATACATTTTACTGTGGTGTGTTTGGCTCACACTAAATCCCCCGTCGCCTGGTAGTGCGCTTTAGTAAACATGCCCCTATGTTCATAGTTGAAGCCTGCTGTGGATGTCAAGTATCAGTGGACATATAATCTGCTTTTTGTGGGAGTACTTTTGAAAATAATACGCATAGCTTTGAAAATTCTAGATAGAGGGGTGGTGCAAGGTTAGTTAGTTCCCTAGGAAAACCTTCAGTCTTATCCCCCTCCCCCCCCCCAATTAACTCGGAGACTTCTAGATTGCCTGCCCACCCCCCCCCCCTTCCGAAGAATTTTGATAATTACACTCAATAATCATGATCATCCCACAACAATTCTTCAAAAAAGCATAATTAGATGACAAATTTAAATATTAAGGGCCCGCTATTCAGTGGCGGCAGCTAGCTGATCTAAAGCGGCTAGCCATCACTGCTGAGCTCTAAACCCGGATCTAAGGCAGCATGGTTTTACTAGAGGCAGGCCTTGTCAGACAAATCTCATTAATTTCTTTGACTGGGTGGCCAGAGAGTTAGATCGAGGGAGAGTGCTAGATGTGATGTACTCAGATTTCAGTAGTCTTTGACACAATGGGCTAGAAACTAGTTGAGTTTGCACAGCAAAGAAACAAAATCCTTCCCACTTCAAATTGTAAGCCTGTCCTACCCGCAGGAGGTCGCTTGTCCTACCCGCAGGAGGTTGCTCCTCCTTGTACCTCTGGTCTCCTCGGAGCCATGTTTTCCCCGTGGAAAGAGGTCCTCAGCTTCAAAGAAGATGAACTACGTTCTATGCTCCCAGAGGACCCTTTCTACACGGAAGAAGAGGGTGTTCCTGATTTAGAGGATGAGTGGCAAGATTGTGTTTGGATGACACAACGTTTGATTAGAGAAGATCTACATGCAGCCTCTTTACTTGAGTACTGTAGAAAAAAGATCATACCCAGAGGATTACGAGTTCAGAAAGCACCCGGCATGTTCAAGGATGATGAGACATTTACGTCTAACTGGATTAAGATTCTGAACAAATGTTCATTAGATTTAATGATTCTTTTAATTAATACATCAAAGCGCAGGGCTGAGATTTTAAAACCTAAAATAGATCAAAAGATAGAACATCTCAAAAAGAAAGATGTACAATTTGATATTGAGAAAAGGAAGTTTGACCAGAATATGGTTGATTATAAGAAAGGTGTGAAAGAGAAGAAGATCAAAAAATTAAAACGGGATGATGATGATTATAGGTTGAACATGGTGTACTATTGGACCTATAATAAATCTGATCTTAGGGAGAGGAACAGAAACTTTTCCTACAGGAGAAGGGAGTCACCTAAACAAGTTCATAGAAACAATTTTAGAGATAATACAAGGAATAGATCTAGATCACCTTCCGTTACCCCTGAAATTGAAAGACACACTAAAAGAACAAGACATCATTCACGGGAACAGGTTAACCCGTCTGCCTCCCTATTCTCTACTGAACGCCCCCCGCCGAGAGAGCATAACCCCATAAAAAAACAGGATTTTTCAATGGACAAATTATGGGAAAAGGGAAAAAGAAATTTGTCCCCCAAGTCGCCACGACGTCGTCCATACAAGCCCAGGTATTCACCAAACAGACAATACCCACAACGGATGAGAACGCACAGTCAGGGCCTAATGGCCAAGAGACAACTCGACTGGGACCTCTAAATGCTGTTATTAATCTTTCCAAATATTCACCATCAGAGGCGGAGTTAGAAGTTCTCAATAAGGGTCTTTCGTTTGTACCCACTAAATCTCATGATAGGTTCGCCACTCATGTTGAGCTGTTCAGATTTTTTCGAAAATTAAAAATTGTAGATCACTTCTTTGGTGCATCGAGTACTGTTACAATCGATCCTTCGGTTGTGAGAAAACCCTCTACATGGATGCCAACATACAAACCTAATATTATGATTTCGGCCTACGAGACTGTTGTCCTGAATAAAATTGATAACCTGTATAAAACACACGTTAAGAAACCTTTTTTCAATTTATCACGTTCTCAAAAGGCAGCCCTTCAAAGTTTGAAGTCCAATCATGATATTATTATTAAACCAGCCGACAAGGGTGGAGCCATAGTCATACAAGACAAAGACACATATATTACAGAGGTTATGCGTCAATTAAATGATACGGAATACTACTTAAAGATTTTTGACGACCCCACGGATCGATTACGGCAAAAGGTTGACACCTTGCTGTATATTGGCAAGGAAGCAGGGTACCTTACTGCAAAAGAGATCTCATACCTTACAGTTGCCCATCCCATCACACCTACCATATATATGCTTCCCAAGATTCATAAATCCTTACAGAACCCACCAGGACGCCCTATAGTATCGGCAATTGGATCGCTCTTTGAACCCCTATTGAAACTTCTTGACGTGTATTTAAGACCATTTGTGACACAGGCACCTTCATATGTTAGAGACTCCGCACATATCATACAGATTTTACAGTCATTTCAAGGCCCTTTTGAGGATGTGCTCTTAGTTACCTATGACATCCGTTCATTATACACCAATATTCCTCAACAAGCTGCGTTGGAGGTACTAGCCAACACTTTAATTTTAAGATCCAAACCTGTACGTACTCCTACCTTTTTCCTAACACAACTGGCAGAACTGGCTATGACTGAAAATTATTTCTGTTTCAGAGGTATCTTTTATAAGCAGATAAAAGGGGTGGCCATGGGCTCTCCCATGGCGCCCGATGTAGCAAACTTGTATGTTACAAACTTCGAGACCACCTTTTTGTCGTGCCATCCATACCAATCTAACGTGCTTCTTTGGAAGCGATACATCGATGACGTTTTAATGATATGGCATGGGACGGAAGAGCTGTTACAGATTTTTCATTCATGGCTCAACACATTAGATGTAAATTTACAATTTGAAGGCAATTATGATAGTAAAGAGATCTCTTATCTGGACATTTTGATTAAAAGGTCTAATTCAGGTTTCTCAACTACTCTTTACCGCAAACCCACGGATCGCAACACATTCCTCAAATATGATAGCTTCCATAATCCATCTTTCAAGAATAATCTCCCAGTTAGTCAATTTTTGCGCATTAAAAGATTATGCACCAACAATGAAGATTTTGAACATCATGCTTCAGGTATGATGAATAGGTTCGCACAACGAGGGTACCCCGCCTCTTGCATTAGGCGAGCTTACCAGAGAGCATGTGCCACGGATCGTTCTTCTCTTCTCGAGAAAACCACACGCATACACTCTGATAAAATCGTTTGCCCTCTTACTTTTTCAGGCTGTTCCAAAGCCATTGTCAACATTTTAAAGCAAGAGTGGCATCTTCTTTCCACTATACCTGCTTTTGCAACTAAAAAATTAATGATTGCCTACAAGCGCACTTCAAATCTGTCTGATTCACTTGTTCCATCTGCTCTCACTGTTAGTAGGCCCTCACCCACTGTTAAGGGGCATTACAGTTGTGGCAACTGCTCTGTGTGCACCCATACCATTACAGTTAAAGATGTTTTCTTGGATACTAATACAGGACGTAAACTTTTTTTACACCAATATTCCAACTGTAAAACTGCTAATGTGATTTATTTAATCCAATGTCCATGTCAGAAATTGTATATTGGCAAGACTTTGAGACAGGTCCGCACCCGTATAATTGAACATCGCAGCAATATCTCTAGGAAACATCCAGATAAACCATTGGTTTCCCATTGGTTAGATAAGAACCACAATATTAGTGACATTAAGGGGCTTGTTTACAAAGCCGCGGTAGCAGTTTCCGATCGTTATCGGAGCCGGGGCCCCATTCGTTTCAATGGGGTTGCGGCTCCGATAACGATCGGAAACCGCTACCGCGGCTTTGTAAACAAGCCCCTAAGTTTTTAGTGCTTAAAACAATTATCCCACACTGGAGGGGAGGCAATATAGAAAAAACTCTGTTAAGACTTGAGCAGCGGTTTATTTATGAATTTAACACTTTAGAACCGCATGGCTTGAATCAAGAGGCAGATCTATCAGTTTTCTTAGGTTGATTTTTCTCTCTCCCTTATTGCAGTATTCCATTCGAATATTTTCAGTATAATTTCCCCTTCCCAATTGGTTTTCTTTGATTCCTTTAATCTCACCTCCGTTCTGTATTACAGGTCTACTACCCCTCCCCCAGTATGACGTCATCAAATTTTGGCGCCAATTCAGCGTTCAAATAGTAGTATAGCATCACTGTTTCCTTTCCCAGCTGATTAGAATGCGCTTCCAGCGTTGCAGTTTTTCTCACAAGTCCGTGTGTCTACGGTTCTTTTGAGTATTGGAGAGTCCTCTGATTGTAAGTGTTCTCTTTGGCTCCCTCTCTTTATTTGATTTTAAGGTTTCACTCTCGATTTAATTACGTATTTTATATATTTTTATCCCAGCGATTTCGTCACTAGTTGGTATACTAGTCTGGTGTGATAATCGTCTACGTGTGCATGGGTGAGTTTTTAGAGTTTTCCCTTTCTTTTATATTAGCACTATCTTCGGCACTTTTTTCATAAAGTTCCCCTTTTGCACTGATTTATCATCAAAGTTTTATGGCTCATCAACATAAGTTTCATGTCCTTTGCGCTTAAATGTGCTTTTACTTCTTACCCTCCCGCGGTGCTATTAACGTTTGTTTAATTTGCGCTCATACAATTTTAATGTGTTGCGGAGATGTTTTTCAATTACATGCCCTTACTGTTCCTCATACATTTCCCACTCCTACAGTCCGCTGGGGTACCTTGGCACTTTATATCTGCCTCCGTTTTAATGCTTACACGTTTCAGTGCACACTCATATCTGTTATTTATTTTTTGCTAATTATGTTACCATTGATATTCTGCCTGACAAAGCATTTCTCTCATACAACGTTCTCCCCTGTTCTCTCACGCCGTTCGGTATGCTTACATTCACATTGCATTTAGCCACTTGAGTATGCATTTACAATACTTAGCTTCTGTCTCAATTCATTTTTATTTATATTTTCTCACTTCGTGATACATGTTTATTCAATTCTGCTTCTTATTAATATTTTTTTTGGTCCATTAATTTTTTTTATCATATAATGGTATTATTATTATTATTTATATATTTATTTTTTATATATATAATTTTAATCATATTATTATTATTATTGTTATTATCATATTTTTATTATATTTACTCATATATACACATATTTAAAAAAATTTTATTTTTTATTTTTTATTTTTTGGTCCACCAGATCCTCTCCGTTATTTCTAGTTTTTATTCTTGGTCCGATATAATACACCATGTTCCTCCTTGATTTTACTATCCAAATATAGCTAGATTAATGTTATCGTTCAATATCAGTATACATGTGTATGCTTCTCTACTTTTATTTTTATTTTTAATATGCGTTCGTTTTACAAGGTTGCCCCCCTTTTTTATTTGGGTAATTTTATGATTATTCATTCTAATATTTAACATTCATATATTTTTGATGCTATTTTTATCAGTTTACTTTTCATGTTTATTGTCACAATTTCTGATGGTTGTCATTTCTGTGTACATTGCTATACTTTTATAATATTATAATATTTATCATTTTAATTATTTTTATTCTCCCCTTTTATTATCATAGTATCTTAGTTTATTATTTATTTATATTTATTTGTTTAATTATTTATTTATTAGTGCTATTATCACATGTTATTAATTAGTTCTTGTGCTTTTTACTTGGTTCGATTTTGTTTTCAGGATTTAGGCTCCATCAGTACTATACAAGTATTTTAACTTTTTTGGTTTTGTATTAGTTTTATAAGCATAGTATATTTTTCTCTATAAGTTTGTTGCCATCCATCATCATTCAGCGTTCCCTTCTCACAATATCTTATATGGATTGTACTGTTCTCTTCCCTCAGCCCTGCCCTGTATTGTGGTTTTATAACCTCAGTTGGACCTTGACTATTTGATGTTGCATGTTTTGCCGGTGTTCTTACAATTTAAATGTTTTTAAGTGTGTTTTATTTGTTTTTTAATAATTATCATGTTTTATTATTAATTTATATGCAATTTTTGCATTTACTAGTGTTATTCCCCCTGAGGAAGGCATTGCCGAAACGCGTTGGGGTCCCTTGTGCATAATAAAGACCCTGATTCTTCCCACATCTCCTGCTCCTTGTGTCTGCTTGTCCTACCCGCAGGAGGTTGCTCCTCCTTGTACCTCTGGTCCCTCTTGGCTGGGCCATCGGGCACCTGAACTGGATGTTCTTGGGAAGGTGGGGCCCCAAAATGCAGCTTCTGAATGCAGACAGGAAGTGACATTGCCTGTGACCTCCAGCTTTCCCTTCCCATGCAGCAGCACTGTGCTACAGTGAACAATGGAAAACCAAAAATAAAAACAGGACCGCACCCTTCTGTGCCTTGACAGCCAGCAGGACAATGGGTTCAGTTCATTTTAGATGCCCCTGCTACAATGGCTACCCCTGCCTGCTGTTGTTTCTCTTCCTGTCTTTCATATGGTATAAACCTTTGTCCTGAGCCTCAAGGAAGGGAGGGAGAGAAGGTAAATTAAGTTGCATCTGAAAACTACAATGCAGGAGGTTATTCAAGAGCAGGAATGACAGACAGCAAAGGTGGCCTGACTAGAGGCATGACTAAGAGAGCTTCAGGCACTTAGTCGTGCCTAGATAAAGACAAAGCTTTGCATCTCCATAAAATGTAATGTATGGAGAACCACCTTAGGAAAAATAACTTGCATTTTCTTCATTTTCTGAAGTCACCTTTGATACCTCCTTGGATTTAATTTGCAAGTACTTTTTTGAAATTGTTAAACTACCCCAGGAAGCTCTACCACCAACTGTGCATGTACAAGATTTGCACAATACCGGAGAAAATACATTTTTGTTTGAAGTTCTCTGGTGTTATTCAGCATGCAGATTTTAGCTTCTTGGGGTTTCCAGTTCATCTCTTTTTTATCTGCACATTCCTCTTCTAATTCTGGGTCACTTAATCGGTTTTGATGAGAGTCTGTTTGTGTTCTGTGTGTGACCAAGGTGTGAGAGTCTGCAAGCATGCACTTTCTGTGTAGGATATATGCAGTCTGGCTTACTCTTTTTTTTCCCCAGTAAGACATATACTGGTATTCTAGGCCCAGTGTAATTGTGTGCTACCTTTTTATAGATAAGGTTGTTGATGTGCGAGTCCTGGGACTTCGTGCTGTTTTTCATCAGTTCTGCCAGGTTTTCAGTAATTGCTTTAGTTGGCACCACAGTAATGTACATAAATATACATATCATAAACATGATTGTTTTTCTCTCAGAAGAATACTTTGAAGGTCTTTAATTTGAATGTGTTTTTTAAATAAAGAATTAAATTCTCCTTTTTTAATGTGTCTGTGTTGGGGATGGGGGTGCAAGGCTGAAGGTTCGCTGAAGGTTCTTGAACTGGCCCTGGGTAAAAGAGAGATCTGGAAATAAAAGAACTCTCTGGACTTGAGGTGGAGCCAGCAACTGAAACAGATAATCATCCATATTGGACTAGGCTTCCATAGATCAGTCAGACCTTAGCTGTTTCCTCCTCCATCCCCACTCCTACTTCCATCTCCATCTTAAACATATAAACCAAAATTCTACCAAACAATTCATTTTTTTAAACATGTAACATCTGGTTAGTAAATTAATTGAAATTCAGTGTAGTAGTGTGGCGAGTGGTGGGAAGGGGTTTTCTTTAAAACACAGGGCAGACAGCAGTTTAGGGAAAACAAAAGCAGCTTTACTTCTGTCCCAGCTTGATAAACCTCCACAAGTTGGTTCTCCCGGCCCTTCCTCCAGCCCCATTTAAAGTTCCTACCTCAGAACTCCTTTGCATGGCTTGCCTTGGAAGGATTTCTGGCTCCACAGGCCTCTCTCTCCCTCCTGCAGCCTGCTGGGTTCTTAACCTCTCCCTTCCAGCCCTGAACTCTGGGCTGCAGACTCTTTTAAAGGGGACTGTTGATACTTCCTTTGGAAAGGGACGTGTAACATTCTATAGACCCCATCACACACCCTCCTTCTCAGCCCAACCATTCATCATTGAGCACCTGCCTCACCCAGGACCCCCACCTGAGAAAGGAAGTCCACATTCAGGTGAATCTGACCAGCCATATGGTGGACCTGAAACTAGTAGTGTTGGAGACTCAAAAACCATCACATAATATGGCTGTTGGACTCTTTATGTTAAGCCAGCTACTTGAGGGGTTGGTGGTCCATTGTCAGCGTAAACGGACAGCTGAGCAGGTAGTATTTGAAGGTCTCAAGCACCCACTTGACAGCCAGGGCTTCTTTCTCATTCACCGCATAATGCTGTTCCTGAGGAAGCAGCTTCCTGCTGATGAATGCTATGGGATGCTCCTCACCCCTGACTTCCTGGGCCAGAATGGCTCCTAGGCTCACCTCTGAGGCAATAGTTTTCACAATAAACAATAGAGAGAAATCAGGGCTAATCAGGATGAGTTCAGAGCACACGGTCTTCTTGAGGCACTGGAAGACCAGATCCAGGTCCAGTGAGCACTGAATCTGTTCGGAAGCTCTCTTCCAGAGGAGATTGCTTAATGGCTTTGCCACTTCTACAAAATTAGGGATGAACAGGCAGTAAAAGTCATTCAATCCAAGGAAGGCTGAACTTCTTTCTTCAATTTTGTGTGGGGGACCTGGGAAATGGCATTCACCTTCCATAGTTGAGGTTGTATCTGCTTATTCCTGATTAAATATCCTAGGTATTGAATATCCTGATCTCCCAGAAAACATTATTGGGGTTGGCCATCAACTCAGCTTTCCATAGGCTGGTCAACATGGCTTGTACTTGTGTTAGATGAGTGGTCCCATCTCTGCTGTAGATGACAATGTTGTCAAGGTATGCATCTGTATACTCCTTGTGCAGTGGGAGTAGTCAGTCAACTAGACATTGAAATGCGACAAGAGCCCCATGTACTCTAAAGGGTAGTACTGTAAACTGGAACAGACCTTGTAGTGTCAAAAAAGCAGTCTTCTCCTTGGCAGCCATAGTCAAGGGCACTGCCAGTATCACTTGGTCAGATCCAAGGTTGAAATAAAGCTTGCGCCACCGAGTCACTCGATTAACTCATCTACTTTGGGCATGAGATACACTTTCAGTTTAGAAGCTGCATTGACACAAGATGATGGGTGATGACCAAACACTCTTAGACTCTTCTATCACTCCCAGGTTAAGCATCTCTTCCAGCTCCATGGTGACAGCCTGTTGCCAGGCCTCTGGGATCCAGTAGGTCATTGCTGGATAACCACCCTGGGGTCAGTAATGATATCATGACAAATGAGGTGGATTCATCCCAGGAGGGTAGAGAACACACTTAGGTTCTGGATCTGGATCTGATGGGACTGAAATTTCCAGCCCAAAATAATCTCCCTGTACCACTATAGCCGTCACTGGAGTCCATTTTTTCAGTAGGTTAATATGGTAAATTGTGGCTTTCTTCCATTTATGTGGTGTGGCAATCTTGTAGTTAACAGGTCCCACTTTCTCTTCCACCTCATAGGGCCCCTGCCATTTACAGGGTAACTTGCTCTTGGATGATGGCAGGAAGACTAAAATTCTGGCTCCCAATTGGAAAGTATGGTGCACGGCTACCCGATTATAGCTCCTGGCCTGCTCAGCTTGGGCTTTTTCAAGACTGAGTTTGGCTACCTCTCCAGCTTTCCTCATCTGGTCTTGCATTTGTATAATGTACTCCACCAAATTACGCCCAGCAGGGGGTTCTTCCGCCCAGGTTTCCCTTACCACATTTAATATACCTCTTGACTGTCTTCCAAAGAGCAACTCAAAAGGCAAAAACCCCATGGAACTCTGAGGTACCTTGTGGATGACAAACATCAAATAGGGTAGGTGTCTCAATTTTTCCCATTCCTCCTGCATAAACGTTAGCATCTGTTTCAGAGTTTTATTAAATCACTCTACGAGGCCATCTGTCTGTGGGTGATATACTGATGTTCATAGCATCTTGACCTTCACACATCATCTTGCTTCATCACCTTAGATTCCTTGTTCATTGATCTGTGAGGATCTCATTGGGTATTCCCACCTGTAAGAATACTTCACAGAGGACACTCATGATTGTAGTAGTCTTCATATTCCTTAGAGCAATGATCTCCTTGATCGGGTATTGGGTAGCGTAGACCAGTATGATTAAAATTTACTTGTTGCCTTGGGTAGTTTGCTCCAAGGGTCCTACCAGATCCATGGCCACTCTTTCAAATGGGGTTTCAATGATGGGCATAGGCACTAGAGGGGCAGGTCGGACTCTGTCAGGGTTATGAAGTTAGCAGTGGGGCATGACTGGCAATATGACTGCACCTGTTTATGGATCCCAGGCCAGAAAAATTGAGCTAATAAATCTCTTTTTTTTAACACAAAATAGAGAAAGGTTCTTGCAGGGGATTCTCTGTTATGTACTGGAACCCCATCTGCCTCAAAAACCCACTCTTGGGAATGTTTAAGGGACTCATCCTCTTGCTGGCTCTCCTGAAGGTCCCTGGATCTTCCCCCAGCCCCCACTCTGGGAAGAGGACAATTGTATTTGGGTCACTCCCACTAAGCCCTGAGCTATCCCCGAGGGTTGCTTCCCTAAGCTCTCCATCCCCAGATCCTCAACCCATAGCAGCCTTCAGATTCTGTTGGTAGAGTAGCTTTCCACAGCAATGCCAGCTCCAGGACTTAGCAGGCTTGGGATTCTCAACATATAGATCTGGATCTTCCAGTGGGGAAAATCTCTGGGAAATCTTGGTGGTCCAACTTAGTGGAGCTGTCATTTAGCCAGGTCCATATCACTCGGATGTTTGGGTAGTCTCGGCCGATCACCACTGGATACAGGAGCCAGGGCAGCACCACAACCTTGAACTCTGGAGTCTTAAGTAAAGCCTGTGCTGTTGGATACTGCCTCTGGTCTCCATATATACAGTACATCCAAACAAAAAGCACAAGCACTTTTGCAAAGCACCAGGAAATAGTGAGTGAGGTGAAAATATCCGCACAGACGTAGAGTGCATAAAATCCAAATCCTTTAATAATCAAGATGCTACACAGCTGTGTTTCAGCATGCACCTTCTTCAGAGGTAAAACCTCATCACAAAAACACAAATATAAATACAAATATCATTGATGAGGCCATATCAAAACATGTAATTAAAAAATAATTAAAAAATAAAAACAATTAAAACTAATGATGAACCAATAACAATCAAACATGTATACAAAAGAAATGTATCAAAAGGAGGTGATAATTGAACACATATCAAACATAACTGAATGCAACCCCTGCATAAAAAATCTACAAAGGAAACAATACAAATGAAATTGATACAGCATAAATATAGATGTTAAAATCATTGTAAAAGACATAAGCCCTTCTATTCAAAGAGCATGGAAACATAATCATGATACTTCAAAAAGAGAACATACAACATTGGCAGGTAAGAATACACATAGATGCAAATGTGGATATGTTGATAAATGCATAAAAACACTTCTGGCAGGCTAAAACAAGCAGATAATCAAAGGTAGCCCAAAATATAAAGGTAAGGGTAAATGAAACAAGGAGACAAATTACAGGAATCATAAAAGTATTAAAATATCATACAAACAATAAAGAGGGGTAAATATTAAATGAAAATATAATAAATAATAAAAAGGCAATAAACATCAGCCAAGGAACAAACTATGCTTACATACCCCAGTAAGAAAAGAAGCCTGAGAGTATGAGGGAGAGCTAGTAGAGACAAGAGATCTTCCATAAGTACTATTCAAGGGTAAATCCCTTAAAAGCTGAAGCCCAGCCATATTCAAATAGATTTCTAATACTGAGGGAAGACCTAACAGTAATCATGTAGACTGGCATCAACATCAGAATGAGGACTAATAAAATGTGAAGTATTAAGTACCTTTTGGATCCGACAGAATGCTAATGTGCCAGTATTGTGTATGAGGGAACTTGTCTCAAACAGGTAGCCATATTTAAATGTGCTTTGGCGCCAAAAAGGAATGTAACAGTTGTCATGGTAACCAACATAGACACCGCGTCAAGAACTAATAAAGGACACGTAAGAGAAAAAAAGGTGTATGTACCCGACAGATAAAATTCCAAATATACTTCCTGCCAGAAGTGTTTTTATGCATTTATCAACAGTATCCACATTTGCATCTGCGTTCTTACATGTCCAATGTCTAAGTTCTCTTTTTGATGTATTGTGATTAAGTTAAATCCACGTTAAGTCAAATCCAGTTAAGTTTACCTTCTACAGTGGTGTGCAAAAGTCTGGAATCACTTGTGAGTTTTGCGTTTTTCGTACTTTCTAACCTTTTTCTTTTACATTTTGTGTTAGCCCAGCATATTCATCTTTCTACCACGTTAAAAGGGATACATTTGGCTATTAGAGTTGACTTTTTTGCATTCCTTGCTTCCAATTTAAATACTTTACAGACACTGGGAGATAGCTACTGCGATTTTTGTGGATCCTGCGTCAAAACTGGATCGAGATTATCCAAGATGCACACGTAATTTCTGACCAATCAGGAGGCTGCTTTCACTAACCAATCACAATGCAGATATCTAGCCAACAGTGCAGCTATAAAAATGTGTGGAATTTTTGAATTTCATACGCTTTCTGGATCGACCATGAAGATGACTCAGACCCTGACGTTGGAGGAGCATGTCTGTGTGTCCTTTATGAGCGAGGAAGGATTTTCAAGCCGTCAGATAGCCAGGAAAGTTGGCTGCAGTCAGAGCGCTGTTATTAAGATTGTACAGAAGAAGAAAGAAACAGGTTCAGTGGTGGACAAGTCTCGTTCAGGTCATCCAGGTGCATCAACATCACGCCAGGACCACACACTACGACGCATTTCACTGACTAATTGCAAGTTGACCTCTCCTCAGCTACTTCGAGAGTGGTCAGACAACAGTGAGGTCAGCTCATCAACAGTTCATCGCCGGTGCCTGCAGTTTGGTCTCCGGGGCTGCAAAGCACAGAATAAGCCACTGATGACTGACATACAAAGGCGCAACCGGATCGTGTGGGCGAGAAGGCACTCAACCTGGTCGACTGAAATGTGGGAAAAAGTGCTATTCAGCGATGAAAGCACCTTCTGCCTGCTTGGTAACCAGGCCCATACCTATGTGAGGAGATTTCCTGGAGAGGAATTCAAGTCTGAGTGTCTCAACCTCACTGTGAAGCATCCTTTGAAGGTCATGGTCTGGGGCTGCATGGCTGCCAGTGGTATTGGACGTCTTCACATCGTCGATGGAATAGTCAGCGGGGCTAAGTACATTACCATACTGCAAAAGTGCATGGTGCCATCAGCATACCAGCTGTTTCATGGCCAATTCCTGTTCCAAGATGACAATGCACTCTGCCATTGCTCCAGACAGGTGATCAGCTGGAAGCAGCGGAACAACATCAAGTCAATGGACTGGCCTGCCCAGTCTCTAGATCTGAAAACCTGTGGCACAAGGTGGCCTTGGAAATATCCACGAGGCATCCGACATCAAAGCGTGAGCTGATTGAGTCACTCATTGCAGCTTGGAACCGCATTGTCACCAACAATCACCTTGTCAGACTGGTTCATTCAATGCCGACAAGGTGCAGTCAGGTGATCAAGAACAAAGGGTGGCCCATCAAATACTGAGGCATCACTGACACATAAAAACGGCCTTTTTCAAGGCCACATACATTAATTTGAAGGAAACCTGGAGTGTGTCCATAATATTTTGAAGCATACTTACAATAATATAATGTTGGCCAACAATGTACATTATGCAATTTTCACAGAAAATCTATCAACAGGACAACTATGGGGAATAAACTCAGAAAATAAGGGCCAAACCAATACTAAAAGTTGGCCATAATAGTCAAATCTATCACTTATCATGAGATACACAGAAAAAGCCACTGGGAGGAAAAATAAATTAAGATATAAGGTCACGAAGTTAAAAAAATGTCAAATTTACAAGTGATTCCAGACTTTTGCACACCACTGTATGTTCTATGTACCTTAAGTTAACCCTGGGAGTATCAATGGGGTCAAAAGTGACCCCATTGCAAGTTTCACAACATGTATCGCGGAAACTAGTTGTTCAAGAATGCAATCTTTTTATGACTTTTCACATGTCAATATTCTCTTTATATTGCACCATGAGAGGAATAATTTTCATCCGCTAGGTGACGCTAGTGATGAATTGCAGCACAGAGTACCAGTGGGGTCATTTTTGACCCCATTTGCTTACATCCAGTTTGGATCGTGATACAATTTGCAGTTTTGTGAATTTTTTGATCTGACAAAGATATTTATCATTAATTATGTATCATTTATTTTTGTACTCTTATTTTATGAAAATTACACATTTTCTGTAATTGATATCATACATTCTCTCATTATTTCCGATGAAATCTAAAGGCTTTCAGCTCGTTCATCACGATTATTGTACACCTATAGGAAAACTGCTTTGCGTTTTATTCAACTTTATCTTTGTTTATTTATTTTAGGTTATTGTTTATGATGTCAAAACAAAAGTATTCAGCTGCCCAAGTAAGAGAAATATTGCAACGAGATGCTGATAGTGATGGTTCTGAGTCGTCTGATGATGCAGCATATTCAGCAAGCGAAGAAGCATATCAGCCAAATTCGGGCGATAAATCTGATGATGACAGTCATGATTCAGATGGCGACAGCAGTTGGTCGCCAAGTGAATGTGAGACTGATGTTGAGCCGCTAACATCGCCTGCAGCAAAGAGTCAAGTTACAGGTCAAGGCAAAGGTTGAGGCTGTGCTGGACGGGGAAGAAGGTAGGAGTCCTCGGTGTCAGTATCATCTGTGAGGAATATTAGTTGTGGTCGTAGAGGAGCTAAGAGGTCATCAACTATAAGCATAAATGTTGCCATTGAAGCCTATGTATCTAAGGATGCTACATCATGGAACATGAAACCTATAAAACAAGCTGCTGGAAGATATGCCAGAGCTAATGTCATGCCCGTACAACAAGGTCCTACAAGGTATGCTGTACAAAATGTTGATGGCCCTCTCGCAGCATTCCACTTATTCATGAGGAAGAACGTATTGAATGAAATCATGATGTGGACGAGCAAACAAGGAAAACACATTTATGAAAACACATGGAAAGATTTGACAGATGGAGAATTTCAACATTTTCTTGGACTTCTGATCCTCTCAGGCGTGTACAAGTCAGGAAATGAATCCATAGTTCAGTTGTGGAACCTTGAAGATGGTCATTCTGTTTTCAGCAAAAATATGGCCCATAACCATTTTCAGCAAATTTCTTGTGCTCTCAGATTTGATGATGCAACCAACAGATGTGAACAACGAGGCGTGGATAAGCTTGCTCCAATCAGACACATTTTTGATACCTGGGAAGCAACTCTAAGTGACGCCTTTGTTCCTGGTGAAAATGTTACCATGGATGAGCAACTGCTTACATTTCGTGGCCATGTTCCGTTCAGACAATATATTCCCAGCAAACCTGGGAAATATGGCATAAAGCTATGGATGTTATGTGACAGTGCAACGTCATATGTTCTGCGTCTTCAAGTATATACAGGAAGGGAACTCGGACAAAACAGGGAACAGAATCAGGGTGAAAGGGTTGTGCTGAAACTCACTGAAGGATTGACGCAATCTGGCAGTAATGTTACTATTGACAATTTCTTCTGCAGTTTATCCCTGTCACGGAAATTGCTAGAAAAACAAATGACACTTTTGGGGACAATTCAAAAGAACAGAAAAGAATTACCTCCAGAATTTGTAACAGCAAAGGGCCAAGAGGTATTCACTTCACTGTTTGCCTTTCGCGATGACGCCACTCTGGTTTCCTATTGCCCGAAGAAAGGAAAAGCGGTTGTTCTTCTGAGCAGTTTGCATGATCAAGAAGAAGTAGATAATATACGTCCAGACAAAAAAACCACGCATGATCTTGGACTATAATTCTAGTAAGGGTGGAATAGATATGACAGATCAAATGCTGCACACATATACCATAAAATGAATGACAAGACTCTGGCCAGTGACAATCTTCTACAACATGTTGGACATCAGTGCTTTGAACGCCTTCATTGTTTGGATGTCACTAAATCCAGAATGGCAGTCCAAGTCAAAGCACAGATGTCGTCTATTCCTCTTGGAATTAGGAAAGCAGCTGCTTCAGAGTAATTGCAGCAAGACTTCTTCCAGCATTGAAGAAGCTACTGATGTTGTTTGTAATGTCGGGATCCAAAGAAAATGGCAAGGTGTCACTGCTGTTCCAGAGAAAAAGACAAGAAAAGCAACATAGTTTGCACCTCCTGCAAGCGCAGTGTTTGTAAAGAACATTCAGAAATTGTCTGTGTCTCATGCAAATGACTGTAGTACTTTACTGTGTTCATCAAGTGCATGCAAACACTGCTTTCATGGCAACTCTTCTTCATGTAATTTTATGATAAAGCATTAAATTTCAAAACCTTTAACCTTCATATAATAAATAATTAATTCAGAATAATATTTTGTCTGTTTAGTTTAAATTTTTTATGGTTAACAATTAAAATTCGTCGTGGGGTCATTTATGACCCCAACGGTATTCAGTGTGTGCAAAAATTCTCGGTAATTCCAGGGTTAAACTGTTATCTGTAAACTGCCTTGACAATTTATTTATTTATTATTTATTTATTTATTTAACAGGGTTTTTATACCACTTTATCATTTTTAGTCAAAGGGTTTTAACATTGTAACTTAAACATGTACACTAAACAGGAAGATTGATGACTTGGATTTTTCTGAGGCAATGGAGGGTTAAGTGACTTGCCCAAGGCCACAAGGCACGCTAGTGGAAATTGAACCCTGGTTTTTGATATGGTGGTATATAAAACCAGTTAAATAAATAATAAAATAAATAAATAATGTTTCCATGCTCTTTGAATAGCAAGGCTTGTGCCTTGTACCATCATTTTAATGTCTATATTAATGTATCAATTACATTTGTGCTTTTCCTTTGTAGATTTTTTATTCAGGGTTGTATAGTTATGTTTGATATGTTTTCAATTATCTCCTCCTTTTGATATATTTCCTTTGTATATGTTTGATTTTTATTGGTTCATAATTAGTTATAATTGTTTTTATTTTTAATTGTTTTTATTTGTAATTGTTTTTAATTACATGTTTTAACATGATCTCACCAACGATGTTTTTATTTATATTTGTGTTTTTGTCTTGAGGTTTTACCCCTGAAAAAACTGCATGCCGAAACACAGCTGTGTACGTCTTGATTAGGATTTTATACACTCTACATCTGTGGGGATTTTTTTCACATTGTTCTTTGTCTTGTCTCCATGTGCATAGACCAGTGTTAATGTCTTTGCATAGTCAATTTGCAATCGGGTTATTATTTCCTTGCGAATGAGGTTTTGCATACTCACGGAGTCTATCAAGGCCTGGAGGCAAGCTCCCTCGAGCTCTACTGGAATCACAAAGTTCTGTGCACCACGGTGGGGAATGTCCATAAAAGCACAGTTGTGAGAGGTGGTTAGGTTGACATCCATGAGTTCTTCCATACCCAGGGGACATTCCCAAGCAAAGTGTCCCTGGGTTCCATATCTAAAACAAGTGAAGGAGTCATCTGGGGCCCTCCCTTTCTGAATTGCTGGTGGTAGACTTCTGGTGTACAGCCAGCCTGTTCCAATATGGCAGCCTTGACAGCTCCATATGTAGCTCGCCCATCAGGGCTGGCATCCTGGAATGCAGCCTGACTGCTACCCGTCAGAAAATTCCCCAAGTAAGTAGTCCTTGTTGCCTCCAGCCACTCGGCCATGTGGGTAGTTCATTCAAAGTTCACCAGGAAGTGACCAGGTTCATCTTCTGCCATCATTTTCAGTAGTGTTTGCACTGGAGGTTGGAATGGTGGTCCCTGTAGGACTTGAGTCAACCGAGCCTAGGAACTCCTCTATAACTCCCCTTGTGCCTGAATAAGATCTTGTTACTGCTGCTGATATTGTTATTGCTGTTGACATTGTTGCTGTTGCTGCTGCTGGTTTTATAGTTGTTGCCACTGCCCTTCTAGCAGTGCTTGTTGAAACTGCTACTGATATTGTTGCTGTTGCTGCAGACCTTCTGCCAGAATCTGGAGGAGCCGCTCCATCCTGGCTTGTCACTGTTCTCTAGTAACACCACCACAGCTTCCTCTTCTGCAACCGAGTTAAACCGGAAGTATTCCAGCTCTAGCAAATGTTTAGCGGCCTCTAGTGGCCAAAACAAAGCCTGTCTATCTGGCACTGACCACACCTCCTTCAAGCTCCCTAACTAGGGTGAGGCTAACCTTCTTAGCTCATACAAACAAACAAACAAAAATCCTGATCTGCTATAGAGGACCAGCCCTGGAGGGACACGAGTTAGAGAAAATCCCCAAGCTGCCACCATATGTGCAGTGGGAAGGGGTTTTCTTTAAAACACAGGCAAGGCAGCAGTTCAGGGAAAACAAAATCAGCTTTTTATTTTGCCCCCACTTGTTAAACCTCTAAAAAGCAAAACCCAGAACAGACAGCAATTTAGGAAAAAAAAAACCGCAAATTTACTTCTCTCCCAACTTGTTAAACCTCTACAAGCTGGTTCTGCCAGCCCTTCCTCCAGCCCCAATTAAAGCTCTTACCTCAGAACTCTTTTGCACGGCTTGTATTAGAAGAACTTCTGGCTCCACAATTCACTCTCTCCCTCCTACAGTCTGATGGCTTTTTAAACTCTCTTTATGAGGTAGGACTCATCAGACTAATCTGATTTGTTTGACTAGGTGACCAGAAATTTGGATCAGAGGAGAGCACCTGATGTGGTATACAGTACTTAGATTTCCACAAGGCCTTCACACTGTTCCACATCAATGACATATAAAAAATAATTGGGTACCTTTATGATGGACCCTAAAGTGACTGACTGGGTTAGAAATTGGTTGACTGGAAGGTGCAAAAGGATAGTAGAAAATGGAGTTTACTCTGAAGATATGGATGTTACAAGTGGTGTGTCTCAAGGATAGGTTCTTAGTCTGTTCCTTTTTTTTTTCAACTTTGAGGTATGTTTACTAAACGGCGGTAAGTGAGCATATCTTTCCGAGGGATAATGGTAGCGATAAGGCATTACCGTGCGGTAAGTGTGCTGGGCATGTTAGAGGCATTCCAGCATTAAGGGGTGGTAGTGGATACTTATTGGGTGGTAATAGGACATGCTGTGTTAAGTATTGGTAGTGGACACTTAATGTGCAGTACATGCTTTGTTAAGGTATCTTGCATGCACCTTAATGCAGGAAAGCCTCTGAAACACTGAAAGGGGAGCCATTGGAGAAGGTATGGATGCAAGCACAGTTGGTAGCTGATGGAGTTGGTTCACCTGATGCCTGGCTATGTGTCAGTATGTGTGATGAGCATGTTTGACCATATAGCAGGACTGTGCTGTCAACTAGGCGAGATAGTCGGTTGACTAGTAATGCTGGTAGTGGGTGTTGGCAGTGTCATGGGTGGGTGGTGGCGGCAGCAGAGTCAGCAGAGGGATTGCAGCAGTGGGGGGCGCTGTGACAGGCGTGCAGTTCTAGATGCTCCTGAAAGCATATACCTTGCCGTAAGATATATTGCAGTATCTGTGAGGTGTGGACATGTATCCAGATTTACTGTCAGTGTGTGGCATGCCATAGGCCAGGACAGTGTCTGGGTGGAGGCAGCATGTTCCTGATGTGGGCAGCAAAGTGAGGATTGTCCATGAGTCCTCATGTGGAGCAGTCACAGAAGAGGTGTGCATGATATGGCTAACTGCTGCAAATGACCCTTGATGGCCATGGTGGGCAGCTTAGTGGCAAATACATGAATCCCCCTGATGGCCAAAGGTGGGTGCATGGCTGTGGCATGGATGTTCCAAGCAGAGAATTTGCAGTGTGTGTGGTGGGTGGATGTATGGGATCTTACTGGCCAAAAGCATTTGGTGTGTGTGATCCAAAAGTAACAGTGCCATGGGGTACGCGAAACACCATTTATGTAGGTGGAACTGCTGCCTCAGCCTGTGCAACTGCAAGGCAATGCACCCAGCAGAGTGGCATGATAGAAAGGCATGAACCCATTTGCCCCATGTGGAGCAAGTAATGATGGCAGAACAGAGCAGGGGATGGCTATGCAATGAGTGTTATGTGCCTGAATGTACGAGATACAGCCTCTTTACATAAAGCTGGGAGGTCACAATGATGGGACAACAGAAAATAGATCCATACCAGTTGTCCTAGACATCTGCTGCATATACATCACTAACCCGCTGCAATGGGCCGCGGCAAAGCCACTAAAGCCATTCTCTCAGATTTCCATGATGGGGAATGCCATGTTGGGCTACCCAATGTGAGACCATAATGAATAGAAACATAGAAGGATGATTGTCTGCAGGTCACAGCAGAGCCAGGACTGTACGAGGTGGGCAAGTGACCTGAGTAGCACCCAGGCACAAAATGAACAAGTGTAAATCAAACCCTGGACTTTAACTATGGAGGCATTGCACCAACCAGTAGGCTACACCTCCTCACAGTTCTACACAAATGTGTAGAGCCTGCAGGTTTCTGATCAAACTGTTTGCTGTGTGTGCTGGTATAAGTTGGGCTCTCCACTACCCATGAGGCACTGCAAATGCAAAACAGTGGTCTGCAGCTGAAGAACCAATGGAGAATGCATTGATCCAGCACAGTAGCTCAGTAAGATGCACGGACTGTGTGTGCTACATGCACAAAACACTACACTGTAACGCATTACGGACTGATAGGGGCATCTAGTTTGTCAGGCAATGTGTAGGCGATCTCTGGCATTCCGATCACAAAGATGTCATAAAGGCTTCTCGTGTAACTTTACTTAGAGAAGGTTTGGTTAGGTTCCAGGGGAACGGTCATTGCACCATTATGCAAGAGGCACTGTTGATCCACAGCTTGCCCCATAGCAGGCATTGTTGAACATGTGTAAATTTTAAGGACCCAGCAAGGTATTTGTGAGTGTGATTGGCCACTGTGGGATTTTTACAGCGTTAAGGGGACATGTGTGCCATTACCACACGTAAACAGCACACTTGCTCCCTTACTGCCGTTTAGTAAACATATCCCTTTATTTAAGTTTTCTTAACATCAAACATACAACCACAGAACTAAATCAACAACAAAAACAATCACTGGCCTCGGCCTTTTTAAAAAAAAAACAAAGTTTTTATTGGTTTTATTGTACACCGCTTTGCTTGCCCATGAAAGGCGGTTTTTATCAAGTGAAATAAAACATAAACATAAACAATCCCCCCTCCTGTCCCTGGCTTCAACAATACAATAGAATCTCCACTGCTGTGGAGGAGAAAATTAAAAAGCATAAAGATAGGTGGCAGAAGAAACAAAAGCATCTAAAGTTCTCCATTTAGTAGACCTACTAACACATCCTCAAGACAGATGAACATATGTTGTTTAATATCTCTGATACATGCAGACCATGTTCCACCATTGATGATAGTCCATCTGAGAAGAGTCTTTCCCTTGTGTAAGAATTAGTTTAATAGCTACACTAAGCAGAAGATCAAACAGAAAAACATCATCCTTATGTAGAGAAGGTATGCCTGCTGCAGATCAATAGATAACAAATTTGAAGTTAAGACTTCATTAAGGCACAAAATAGAGCAATCTGGACCCAAACTTGATTCCAGAAACTCCGTATATTAGGGCATTCAAAAATCCTTTACACTAGAGTGCCCATATGTGTAGCACATGACCAGCACCAGTTACCGTAGCGCATGACCAGCAGCGGTTACCAATCTGCTGATCCTACTGTTACCACCGGCAGGGGCAACCCAAGGGGGGTGCGGGGCCATGTGCGGAGACTCGGTGGGGGCCTCATTTGCATAAGGGACCTCATTTGCATAAATATTTGCATAATGTTACCATACACTAACTTTTAGTAAAAATGCCTTTTCATGAGTGTATGGATAAAGAAAGACAAAGATTTCTACATTACTATAATCCAGTGCCAACCGCCAGGAACATTAGGAACTACTACAAACACTGCCCATTTAGAACCCATAGTAAACCCACCGTATCCTAACAGCACTACCAGGACTCATAAAGCACCATACCCTACCTATCAAAAGGCAACACTGCAAATATTAAACTAATACATTTCAGAGAATAACAATACATGACCTACTTGGGAAAGAGAACAAGTGACAATGTCAAATAGGAATTACATAAACAGCAGGGCCGGCCCGTCCATTGAGCGAGAATGTTTTTTGCACAGGGCCCCGCGTTTCAGGGGGCCCCGTGCAAAAAACATTCTGATCCAAAAGTAAAATGAAAAAAATAATAAAAAAAAGCTGTCTGCTGCTGCTTCCGGGGCCGCCTCAGCAGAATCGAGTGTGCCGCTGGGCCCCCCCTGTGCCCGGCAGAGCCTGCCCTCCCCTGTATCAGCTCTCTCTTTCCAGCAGCAGTCACACGCGCCGGCTTTCAGAGCGCGAGGGGAGAGTTTCTCCCTCGCTGCTCTGTTAAGCCCGCGGGGGCTCATGGGAACTCCCATCAGCCCCCGTGGGCTTAACAGAGCCGCGAAAGGGAAACTAGTCCCTTCGCGCTCTGAAAGCCGGCGCGTGTGACTGCCGCTGGAAAGAGAGAGCTGATACAGGGGAGGGCAGGCTCTGCTTGGCACAGGGGGGGGGGCTCCGCGGCACACTCGATTCTGCCGCGGCGGCCCTGGAAGCAGCAGCAGAGAGCTTTTTTTTATTTTAAATTTTCCCTGGGCTGGGCTGGGCTGGGCTGGGGGGGGGGGGTTAGGAGTGGTGATGGGTGATGGGCGCTGGGGGGGTTAGGAGTGGTGATGGGCACTGGGGGGGGGTTAGGAGTGGTGATGGGCTATGGGGGGGCTTAAACTAAAAATTGGGTGATGGGGGATTAGGACTGGAAATGGGCTGGTGGGATTAGGACTGGAAGTGGGTTGATGGGGGGTTAGGACTGGTAATGGGCTATGGGGGGCCTAAACTAAAAATTGGGTGATGGGGGATTAGGACTGGAAATGGGCTGGTGGGATTAGGACTGGGAGTGGGCTGATGGGGAGGTTAGGACAGGTAATGGGCTATGGGGTGGCTTAAACTAAAAATTGGGTGATGGGGGATTAGGACTGGAAATGGGCTGGTGGGATTAGGACTGGAAGTGGGTTGATGGGGGGTTAGGACTGGTAATTGACTATGGGGGGCTTAAACTAAAAGTTGGGTGATGGGCGATTAGGACTGGAAATGGGCTGGTGGGATTAGGACTGGGAGTGGGCTGATGGGGAGGTTAGGACTGGTAATGGGCTATGGGGTGGCTTAAACTAAAAATTGGGTGATGGGGGATTAGGACTGGAAATGGGCTGGTGGGATTAGGACTGGGAGTGGGCTGATGGGGAGGTTAGGACTGGTAATGGGCTATGGGGGGCTTAAACTGAAAATTGGGTGCTGGGGGATTAGGACTGGAAATGGGCTGGTGGGATTAGGACTGGGAGTGGGCAATGGGAGGCTAGAACAGGTAATGGGTTGGGGGGGTTGCTAGGACTGGAAATGGGCTGAGTGGAAGGGGGCTTGAACTGCAAATAGCTGATGGGTATGGGGCTTGGAATGGAAATGGGCTGAGGGGAAGTGGGGGGCTTGAACTGCAAATAGCTGATGGGGACGGGGCTTGGAATGGAAATGGGCTAAAGGGAAGTGGGGGGCTTGAACTGCAAATAGCTGATGGGGAGGGGGACTTGGAATGGAAATGGGCTGAGTGGAAGGGGGCTTGAACTGCAAATAGCTGATGGGAAGGGGGGCTTGGAATGGGCTCTTAGGGGAGGGAGCTAGGACAGGAAATGGGCTGATGGAGGGGCTAGGATAGGACTGGGAATTGCGTGTTGGGAGGAGCTAAGATTGGAAATGGGCTGTGGTGGGGGCTTGGATTGAAATGGACTCATGGAGGGGCTAGAACTGGAAGTAGGCTCATGGGGGGCTTGGATTAGAAATGGGCTGAGTGGAGGGGAGCTAGGATTTAACATGGGCTGATGGTGGGGCTAGGAAAGGACTAGAAATGGGCTGATGGGAGGCTGGTATTGGAAATGAGCTGATGAAGGGACTCGGATAGGACTGGAAATGGATGGGGGAGCTAGGACTGGAAATGGACTGATGGGGGGCCAGGACTGGAAATGGGCTGATGTGGGGACTAGAAGGGAGCGGATACTGGTTGGGGCTGGAACTAAAAGGGAGCTGATGTTGGGGGAGATTAGAAGGGGATGGGGCTGGGAGAGTGAAATGGAGAGGAGAAAAATATTTTGTGTGGGAGGGAAGAAAAATGTACAATTGGCCGGGTATTGGGAGACTAAGTGGGGATTGAGGATGGAGGTGTAAAATTTGAGTGGATGAAATAGGAATGAGGAAAGAGCAAAAGGAGAAAGATTATTATGTTAAAGCAGATGTAGAGAGAGAATGGAAATAAACTAGAAGAGAAGAAAGGACAAATGGACAGCAGACGATGGAGAGATAGCAGAAGACACAAATAAACCAGAAGAAAGTGGCTGGAACAATTGCAACTGAAAAAAAAATGCAGAAAAGGTACAAAGATATCTCTTTATTTTGAATTTATTAACTGGAATATGTCAGCTCTGGGAAATGTGCATCATTAATGTCTGTGCTTTGTTTAGTACAAGAGGAAATTAATTTATAGTTTTATTTCTACATTGTTGTTGTACATTCCAAGTTTGGCTTTTAGGGTTCCCAGTTTAATTATTGTCTTCCTGTTTTTAAATTGTGATTCCTTGTTTGGTGATGGTCTATGTTCTGCATGTGTAACTGAGCTGAGGTATTCTGTTTATCAGGGGTGGCCTAATGGGGGTGCGGGACCATGTGCGGAGACTCAGTGCGGTGCCTCATTTGCATAAGGGGCCTCATTTGCATAAATATTTGCATAATGTTACCATACACTAACTTTTAGTAAACATGCCTCTTCATGAGTGTATGGATAAAGAAAGACTAAAAGATTTCTATATTACTATAATCCAGTGCCAACTGCCAGGCACATTAGGAACTACTACAAACATTGCCCATTTAGAACCCATAGCAAACCTGCCGTATCATAACAGCACTACCAGGACTCACAGAGCACCATACCCTACCTATCAAAAGGCAACACTGCAAATATTAAACCAGTACATTTCAGAGAATAACAATACATGACCTACTGGGGAAAGAGAACAAGTGGCAATGTCAAATAGGAATTACATAAACTGAATACCTCAGCTCAGTTACACAAGCAGAACACAGACCATCACCAAACAAGGAATCACAATTTAGAAACAGGAAGACAATAATTAAACTGGGAACCCTAAAAAGCCAAACTTGGAATGTACAACAACAACGTAGAAATAAAACTCTAAATTAATTTCCTCTTGTACTAAACAAAGCACAGACGTTAATGATGCACATTTCCCAGAGCTGTCATATTCCAGTTAATAAATTCAAAATAAGGAGATATCTTTGTACCTTTTGTGCATTTTTTTTTTCATTTGCAATTTCTCCAGACACTTTCTTCTGGTTTCTTTTTGTCTTCTGCTAACTCTCCATTGTCTACTGTCCATTTGTCCTTTCTTCTCTCTTCTAGTTTTTTTCCATTCTCTTACATATGCTTTAACATACTAATCTTTCTCCTTTTGCTCTTTCCTCATTCCTTTTTCATCCACTCAAATTTTACCCCTCTATCCTCAATCCCCACTTACTCTCCCAATACCCGGCCAATTGTAGATTTTTCTTCCCTCCCACACAAAATATTTTTCCCCTCTCCATTTCACTCTCCCAGCCCCATCCCATTCTAATCTCCCCCAACATCAACTCCCTTCTAGTTCCAGCCCCACCCAGTATCCGCTCCCTTCTAGTCCCCGCATCAGCTCATTTCCAGTCCTAGCTCCCCCATCCATTTCCAGTCCTATCCGAATCCCTCCATCAGCTCATTTCCAATACCAGCCTCCCATTAGCCCATTTCTAGTCCTTTCCTAGCCCCACCATCAGCCCATGTCAAATCCTAGCTCCCCTCCACTCAGCCCATTTCCAATCCAAGCCCCCCATGAGCCTACTTCCAGTTCCAGCCCCTTCATGAGTCCATTTCAATTCAAGCCCCCACCACAGCCCATTTCCAATCTTAGCTTCCCCCAACATCCAATTCCCAGTCCTATCCTAGCCCCTTCATCAGCCCATTTCCTGTCCTAGCTCCCTCCCCTCACAGCCCATTTCCATTCCAATCCACCTCCCCATCAGCTATTTGCAGTTCAAGGACCCCCTACCCCTCAGCCCATTTCCATTCCAAGCCCCCATCCCCATCAGCTATTTGCAGTTCAAGCCTTCCCTTCCACTCAGCCCATTTCCAGTCCTAGCAACCCCCAACCCATTACCAGTCCTAACCATCCCATAGCCTATTACCTGTCCTAAACCCCCATCAGCCCACTCCCAGTCCTAATCCCATCAGCCATTTCCAGTCCTAACCCCATCACACATTTTTCAGTTTAAGCCCCCCCCCATAGCCCATTACCAGTCCTAACCCCATATCAGACCACTCCCAGTCCTAATCCAATCAGCCCATTTCCAGTCCAAACCCCCCAACACCCAATTTTCAGTTTAAGCCCCCCCTAGCCCATTACCAGTCCTAACCCCCCATCAGCCCACTTCCCTTCCAAGCCCCCATCCCCCATCAGCTATTTGCAGTTCAAGCCTTCCCTTCCACTCAGCCCATTACAGTCCTAGCCCCCCCCCATTGCCTATTACCAGTCCTAAACCCCCATCAGCCCATTTCCAGTCCTAACCCCCATCACCCAATTTTCAGTTTAAGCCCCCTCATAGCCCATTACCAGTCCTAATCCCCATCAGCCCACTTCCAGCCCTAATCCCATCAGCCCATTTCCAGTCCTAACCCCCATCACCCAATTTTCAGTTTAAGCCCCCCCCAGCCCATTACCAGTCCTAACCCCCCATCAGCCCATTTCCATTCCAAGCCCCCGTCCCCATCAGCTATTTGCAGTTCAAGCCTTCCCTTTCACTCAGCCCATTACAGTCCTAGCCCCCCCATAACCTATTACCAGACCTAAACCCCCATCAGCCCACTACAATCCTAATCCCATCAGCCCATTTCCAGTCCTAACCCTCATCACCCAATTTTCAGTTTAAGCTGCCCCATAGCCCATTACCAGTCCTAATCCCCATCAGCCCACTTCCAGCCCTAATCCCATCAGCCCATTTCCAGTCTTAGCCCCCCCCCATAGCCCATTACCAGTCCTAACCCCCCCCATCACCCCATTTCAAGACTTAGCCCCCCCATAGCCCATTACCAGTCCTAACCCCCCATCAGACCACTCCCAGTCCTAATCCAATCAGCCCATTTCCAGTCCTAACCCCCCAACACCCAATTTTCAGTTTAAGCCCCCCCTAGCCCATTACCAGTCCTAACCCCCCATCAGCCCACTTCCCTTCCAAGCCCCCATCCCCCATCAGCTATTTGCAGTTCAAGCCTTCCCTTCCACTCAGCCCATTACAGTCCTAGCCCCCCCATTGCCTATTACCAGTCCTAAACCCCCATCAGCCCATTTCCAGTCCTAACCCCCATCACCCAATTTTCAGTTTAAGCCCCCCCATAGCCCATTACCAGTCCTAATCCCCATAAACCCACTTCCAGCCCTAATCCCATCAGCCCATTTCCAGTCCTAACCCCCATCACCCAATTTTCAGTTTAAGCCCCCCCAGCCCATTACCAGTCCTAACCCCCATCAGCCCTCTTCCATTCCAAGCCCCCGTCCCCCATCAGCTATTTGCAGTTCAAACCTTCCTTTCCACTCAGCCCATTACAGTCCTAGCCCCCCATATCCTATTACCAGACCTAAACCCCCATCAGCCCACTCCAATCCTAATCCCATCAGCCCATTTCCAGTCCTAACCCCCATCACCCAATTTTCAGTTTAAGCTGCTCCATAGCCTATTACCAGTCCTAATCCCCATCAGCCCACTTCCAGCCCTAATCCCATCAGACCATTTCCAGTCTTAGCCCCCCCCATAGCCCATTACCAGTCCTAACCCCCCCATCACCCCATTTCCAGACTTAGCCCCCCCATAGCCCATTACCAGTCCTAACCCCCCATCAGCCACCTTCCAGTCTTAACCCCATTAGTCCATTTCCAGCCCTAACCCCCCCTCTCCCCCCCCAGCCTAGGGAAATTTTAAAATAATAAAAAAGCTGTCTGCTGCCGGCCTGCTGCTGCCGCCGCGGCAGATTCGAGTGTCCCGCTGGGCCCCCCCCCCCCTGCCCGGCAGAGCCTGCCCTCCCTGAATCAGCTCCCTCTCCGCAGTCGAAACCGGATTTCAGAGCGCGAAGGGAGAGTTTCTCCCTCGCGGCTCTGTTAAGCCCGTGGGTGCTGATGGGAAAGTTCCCATCAGCCCCTGCGGTCTTAACAGAGCTGCAAAAGGGAAACTCTCCCTTCGCGCTCTGAAAGTCGGTTTCGACTGCGGAGAGGGAGCTGATGCAGGGAGGGCAGGCTCTGCCAGGCAGGGGGGGCTCCGCGGGACACTCGAATCTGGCGCGGCGGCAGCGGCAGGCCGACAGAAGACAGCTTTTTTTAAAAAAATGTAAAATTTACTTTTAAGCAGAATGTTCTTTGTGCGGGGCCCCCTGAAACGCGGGGCCCTGTGCAAAAAACATTCTTGCTCAATGGACAGGCCGGCCCTGTTCTCAGGTTCACTTCTAGTTCTTTGTCCCTTCCCTATCTGGGATCATCAGAGTAACTTCCTCACAGACACTGTACTTCCCTTTCCCTTATTAGAGCTCCAATTGCTGATTTGGAGGAATTCAGGATCTATCGTCCTCAACTCTTAGGGCTGTATCTTCTTTTCGTTTGCACTGAGACATGGGTAGTACTTAGGCTCTGTTTTGGCAAACCTTAGGACTACTTGCTACTGGCTGGCAGAAAAGAGACCAAGAAAAGAATCTTACTTTCCAAAACTGGGGCCTTAGATAAGCTAGAAAATCCAACAAGCTCCTCCATTGAGCATGTCCCACTTAGGTATTCCATTAGATAAATCTTTGGGGGATTATCCCTTCATGCTTCCTACAGGCCAGTTTCATCCCTGATGGGCATAAAGTACCTGCAATACTGATGGTGACACCTAGGTCTCAAACAAAATAAATATTTTTGATAACAATATACATGTAACAAAAGTGAACATTAATGCATCATATAATAGCTTTCAGTTACAGAACTTCTTAAGACAATTGCAGAAGTTCAGATGAGGCCCCCCTCCCCCCCCTTCCCCCCAATAAGAAAGGTCCCCTAGAGCTGGAAGATCTATATCAGAAGATACATGAGAGGTTACAAGGGGGCCTGCTCTTTCACTGGGCCTCCTGCTCTGCAGAGGCTGTTTAGATGTCTTAAGATAATTACTTACTGAAATAGTTGAACCATAATGTTAAGCAAGTACTAGCATTCAAAGTCCCGATATCACTTGCAATTGGAGAAAAATCAAATCTAGTATCTGTTATGTGTGATAGTACTGACCTGGCTGGATTCTGGGGATTAGCACGTAGATATTAACTGGGCTACTCCATTACCTAGAATGTCATTGCTAAGAGCTTTATTTCTTATCCTCGTCCATGGGCCCATTGATGATGATGATGTAATCATGGAAGAAGGACACAGTAAATACCCTATCCATATAAAGTACAAGGTGGCTTCTGGCAGAAGAGGATGCCTTTAATGGTTCCTGAACCATTCCTCAAATGTGCATCTTTCGAAACAGAGCATCAACCGGTGGATTATGTATTTCAATGAGATGCAGTCTCAGTATTCGTTGTCCGAAGGTCTTCAGTAAGTGTAAAAGGGAATTTCTGGACCAGGTGAAGAATTGTCTCTGCCAAACAATTCCTCCAAAGGGACCAATGAGGGAATAGGCTCTTTGCTGGGAGCCTATGTCCTCCAGTGCAGTGCTTCTGTTATCAGTCTCTTTTTAATTTGTGCGGAGCCATTGACAAAACAACATTCAATTAAAAAATTCGATTAAAACGCCTCAGGCTTCCCTGGCAGAATTCTAATGACGCTCTATTGGAATTTTTCTGTTCAATTAACATGAAGAGGACGTGATGGACTGAATAGTTCCATGAGTGAGACACACGACAGAAGAGGTTTTACAGGGAGAGAGAGCAATCCTTGCAGTTATAAATGATATTCAAGCAAAAGGCAAACTTAAAATCTAATTTGCTAAAATCACTAATTGCTGCTGTAATTGTAGTATAAAGGGAACATATCTGTTTATAAGCAGTTGCAAGCCCCATAGATTCTTAAGCAGGGAACATTGGGTGCTGAATCAGACATTCACGTTTCATTTACTAGTGTTAGACGTACAGTAAATAGTAATAAATCATCACATATTTGCGTTCTGTGCAAAGCACTTTATGGATGAAAAGCAGAATTCCTAACGCTCTGCTACAGCTGCTTTTAATTTTACCTGCCTCGGAAAGATGTTAATGCCAAGCAGCACTGGGACTTGCTAATGTAACTCTCAGTGTCCTGAGAAGCAGAGTGAGGGGGAAGGAGGTGTAGTATTTTGATTGCAGTTAGGGCCGGTGCAAGAATATTGGGCACCGTAGGTGAACCTTCAATCTCAAGCCCTCCCCTCCCCAAAATTTTGAAAATTAAACTCAACAATCATAGTCATCCTGGCACCACCCCTCCTGCAACAATCCTGTAATAATGCATAATTGGGCATCATACTTTTAAATATTAAATTCTGCTTTGTGAATATGTGTGAGCCTGCTCTCCCTGCAGGTAAGATATGTTGATGGCTCTTTGAGTTTGTGTGGCATTTAGGTTCTATTTTGCTTTGATTACTGTTGCTCTTTGCTGTTCCTCAGAAGTTGCCTTCCTGGGCAACTGCTTAGTCTTGCCTAAGGGTTGAGCCAGCCCTCATCATAGTGCAGTCAAAAGAAGGAAAGGATTCAGTATCAAACAAGAACGATCACATTCTACATATTTTTCATCTACAGGGCAGCTTTAGAGCCCAATATCAAAAGGGGCAGGCTGAGACGGTTCAGCTTTTAACCCATTGCAGGCCTGGAAATGTGATTTCCTGTGACTTTTTTTCAAAGGGGAAATCACAGCTGCATCTCCCTGCATGTAGCAGAATAAAACCTGAACTGGCTCAGTCTGAACTTTTTAACATGGAGCTCTATGTTCACTCTGTGTCGGCAATATCCAAAGGATTTTATGCAGATAAATGCCCATTTGGCCATGCAAAAATGAAATCTGAAAATTGCTTCCATGTGTCCTTGGTAAAGAAGAAGTAGAGGAGTAACTGCTGAGTTTAACTTTTTTGTCTCCCCATTTTGAAAAGGGAAGCAACAAGAGGGTTCAGAGAAACTAAAGACTGCTGCAAGCAGAGTTGGGAAGTCCAGGGGTACACCTCTGCAGGAGCCCCTTGGTGCAGTCATCCCAACACAGTGGTTTTAATCCTCAGATGCTGTTCTAAATAACTTTTCAGCAGCATAATAATCCTTTCTTCAGATAATTTTACAAACATCGTAGCATATCAAATGATGGCAGATAAAGACCAACATGGTGCGTAGTCTGCTCAGTAGGTTTGTGTGCTTGGTTAATACCAGCGAACCAGTGCAAATTACTTTCTCCATGCCTATATCTTTTGGTGTAGAGGGGGGTTGTCGTACAGTACAGGATACATTGGTTTTCAACAGTCCTTGAACATATTGCACTTGATTAAGCTTCCAGTCTGCCATGAGACCTACAATGCTGTAATGTTTTCTCTAACCAGTTCAGGGCCCCCGCCATACAGAAAGGAGCCCATCCATAGGCACAACCATGCCAGCTGCACTATATGGCATGCTATTCTTTCTGTGTCTAGCCCAGCTCTACCCTGAGACCCACCACACAACCAAGGAGCTCATCCACAGGTGTACCACTGTGCCGTGTGACATGTTTATTTGGATGTTTTACCTGTCTTGCAGTGCAGGTGACATTCCCCTTAGTTTCTCAAGCAGTGTACCAGTTGCTCCTCCTGACTAAAAACATGATATTACAGCACCTGCCTTATCCAGCAAACGGATGCAGGACTCCTATACAGCTTTGCAGGAATGCTGTAATAGGTGATACGGTTTTGTTGACCTAGCTTGATACATAGTTGATTGAACTTTAAGTATGCTTAATGGATAAGGCAAGAGACACACTAGTTCATCTAAGAAGCAAGGTAAAGAATTAGCACTGAAAGGAAAGCAAAGTATTTGATCTACCTGTTTGTCTGTAAGCATAGAATTAGCTGATTACTGAAAAATAAAGGTGGAAAAATGAGTCCCATTTGTAGAAAGACAGCAAGAGAACTCTATACCAACAGCCAGAACATGAAGCACAAGGTAAGCAGCCAGAAATATAAGGAAACACAGTAACAGATTGCTTCTGCCTAGATGAGCAACATCCCCAGCAAATGTCTGGATAATTCAGTCAGTGGTTAAAACAGTCATTAGGACTCCCCGCTGCTTTCTGATTTCTGCCTCATTCCAGAAGAGTAAAATCCCTTAAGTTTCGGAAAGTTTATTTTTCCACTGTTTCTGACAATTTATTCCGCTGTTAACTCTCAATGGAAGTAAATTCAGGTGACAGTTGCACCTGCTCGAGCCACATGCACCCACAGGCAGAACCACAATACAGTATATTCAAAGTATGAAAATTCACAACCTGAAACGCAAACGTATATCCTTAGTCTAAGTATATTATCAGAGACATTTATCAAACCTAATCCAGATCTTGCTTGTCCAATTAGTGATCATTACTAACTGGAAAACCATGATCTAGGTTTGATAAATGTTTCCGATAGTATACTTAGACATGGTTTCACAAAATTTCTGGGACAAGAACATAGCAAAAGAAAAGCAGCCACCATTGTCCAGCAGCCGCCATTGTCCAGCAGCTCCCCCGATCGCAGTAGAGTGCCCGAACGGGAGAAGCAGCCACATTCTCCCACTCAGAGGCTCCTGCCCAATCGGGGCAGTGGGAGGAACAGCAGAGCAGCACAAAAGAACCATCTCCATCAAGGGAGCCCCAAGCAAGCAGCTGCCATTGTCCAGCAGCTCCCCTGTTCGGTGTAGAGCGCCCGAATGGGAGAAGCAGCCACATTCTCCCGCTCGGAGGCTCCTGCCCAATCGGGGCAGTGGGAGGAAAAGCAGACCAGCACAAAAGAGCCGTCTCCGTCACGGGAGCCCCAAGCAAGCAGACACCATTGTCCAGCAGCTCCCCTAATCGGGGTAGAGCGCCCAAATGGGAGAAGTAGCCACATTCTCCCGCTCGGAGGCTCCTGCCCAATCGGGGCAGTGGGAGGAACAACAGAGCAGCACAAAAGAGCCGTCTCTGATGGGCGCGTCCACGCTTGGTGGGCCTGCGCCTGAGGGCCTCACCAAAGGGCCCTTTGGCGTGGCCCTTAGGCGGGGTCCTGCGATGAGGACATCCCCTCACCTTCACCTTCACAGCCAATATTGCGGATAAAACCAACCGAAACAACCACAAAGCATACCACACATTGGAGACCACCAGAATTACAGTAGCAGGCAACACTGCAAGGGACGCTGCCCTCTCAGCAAATGTATGTAGACAAAGACCTAATAGCGTAAACACTGCACTGTAGATACCACCTACCGGACATACTCATATGAACAATATTACACAGAATTGTCTTGTTAAAATGAGATACTAATACTAGGTGATATCAATGCTACAAGAATTAATCCCGGTTACAAGTTTTAGTCGCTGCCTTACGACATTGTCACTGTTGAACGGGTTAGTCACTGATGTTTAGCTAGTTATTCTTGTACAAGTAGCCATTGTTGTTTCTAAAAAGCTCTCAGTATCCATTGCTGTACAAGTGAGCCACCATTGTTAACCTAGTCAGTTCTATACAAAGTATTCTAGTTGCTTGAAAGTTCTCATTGAAGTGTGAGGTAACCACTCCTAGTCCTACACAAGCCGCTTCTGATCCTTGCTATACTAGTGTCACAGAGCAGATCCTGCAGAGCCCATGCAGATAGATGAAGAAGCAGTGAATCAGGCTGACACTGACGTTTTTAGTAAACACAGGTCAGGAAGTTGCTATGGGCAACAGAAACAAATGTGGTCATGAGCCAGAGAGACACACCCAGCCAGCAGAAAATCTAGGAGGTCATCACCTGATGCAAGCCAGCTGGGGGGAGGTGGAGCTTGAGGTTACATAGATAAGCACAGCTCACAAGCAGTTAGACAGAGCCATGGAGAGAGCTGGGGACAGAGCCTGCATGAGGATAATGATGAAAGTTTGAATGAAAGCCTGACTGATTACCACGAGTGTTTGGGAGAGAGTCTGAGACAGCTGGATTCCGAGTTTGAGAGTGAAAGCAACGGCAAACGTGGAAGGAGCTACAGAGGAGGTAGCAAAGCCAGGACAGGAAGCTTCAGATATCAGAGGAGCCCAGAGTATACTGAGAAAGACCCAGGTTGGAACAGAGCCGTGGGGAGAACGGTAAAAGCCAAGAAGTTTTACTTTTACCCTGAAAGGGAAAACCCAGGGGTTGGCAGTGGAAGGCAATGCACAGAAACGCTAAAGCCTTATGAAGCCAGCTTGAGAGGTACAGATAAGTTTACTTACCCTTATACCAGGCATAGGAGGGTTAAAGGCTTTTTACCAGAAGAAGTTTGTATCTCTGGAGAGGATTTAAGAAGCAGAGTCCCTGCAAAACTGCCGTTTCATACTATAGCTGCTCACAGGAACCTAAGCCAGTCAGAGCCGAGAGGTAAGCCAATTTACCCTAATAGAGGTGCAAGGGAATGTTATAATTCACCTAATAGCTACCAGCAGTGGAGAGGCTCTCAGCAGAAGCATTACAGTGAAGGTGGTAATTCTGTTCCACACACTCTCACAGAGGGAGGAAGAGAATCCCGGCAGAATAAAGAGAGACTGTTAACAGACGTCTCTAATGCTGAAAGGGAAGATATATTGAAAGCATGTGTTGAGGATATGCAGTGTGAGACATCAAAAGCTGAGCCAAGTACTGAATACATGGACTGTACAATTTCAATAGCAGACAGCATTTCCTCACTGTGATAAAAGGAAGTAAGAGCTGAGTAAGACAAAAACAGTAAAGAAGTGGTTTTTGTATGCTTACGAATGACTGTTTGATATACCTTTACTTTCCTTGTTAATAAGCTGAAGAGAAGCTATTTTTGTTCATATTTTGTTCCTTTTATATGCCCAAGAAGGGTTGTGTTTTCCTTTGTTCACACCACAGCAAAAAGTCCTCTTGGAAGGGGAAATAAATCCCTTGTTAAAAACCTTACCACAGTTTCACAACTAATTCTTTAACTGGCTATCAACAACTACAACTCCCAGAAGGCCAAGCAAGGTCTCCATAATAGAATTAAGTCAGTTTAACACAAGCCCCAGCGCAGTGCCCTACTCCACCAGCAGGGTTCAGCACAAAGGGGTGACATAATGGCGTAGTTGGCAGGATTTTTTTTTTTTGCTACGTGGTTTTCCTGAGTGAGAGAAGGAAACATAAAAGGACATCTCTGGAAGAACTGCTACCACGCAGAGTGCTGTCTGAAGAGGATTTCGCTGGCAGGTCGGCCAGAAAAGCAAGACCTTTCTCACATGCTGAAGTCTACCAGGATCCTAAGGTACAGGTAACCTGGGCGGAAGGGTAGAAGGATACCAGTGAGAAAGGGGGCGCTATACTCAGACAGGGATTGTACAAAAAAATGTACCGCACTTGGTGGGTCTTTCTTTTCTTTTCACAGGTGGTGCAACTCCAGAAGAAGATGGATCCGCGTGACGTCCAGATGTGGATGCAAGCACAGTGGGACAAACAGGCAGAGCTTTTTCAGCGTCTCCAGGAACAGTATATGGAAGCCATGAAAGAACAGCAGCAACCTTTGTTGGAAGCAATGGAAGCTCTCTTGAAGAAGCCCCAGGAAGCAGGAGCGGCGAGTTCGTCTATGGTTCCGCAAGTAGAGATGACCAATTATCATACTTTCTCCTTAGGACAATTAACGCAACAGGACGATTTGGATGACTATATCGAGGCATTTGAAAGGATAGCAGAGACCCTTGAATGGCCTACAGAGCAATGGGCCATGCGCTTTGCCATGACTTTGACTGGCGAGGCTCTGTCAGCATTTAAGGAAATGCCTGCTACTCTTGCTACCAATTACTCTGAAATTAAAAAAAGCTGTAAAGGACAGGTTAGGTCTTACGCTTAAACATTATAAGCGTATGTTTAGGGAGGCAAGGATACACTATAAGGAAACTCCCAGAGCCCTATATCAGAGGCTAAAAAGTATGGCTTATAAATGGCTAAACCCAGAGGGGAGGTCATTAGACTCCATTATGGATGATATAATTCTGGAGCAATTTATGCAGTCTGTATCCCCTGAACTGAAAACCTTCCTCACCTTACAGGATTGCCATAATACGGAAGAGGCAGCCAATATGGCAGATGTATTTTACGAGGCTAAAATGGCTGATACCTCTGGAGTTGGCATGTTGAAAATGGCAGGCATAGAAAATCCTGATAAGATCAGAAAAGGTGAAAAGGTTAAAGTGCATAAAAGGAATGTTTGTGATGATACTGTTGATGATCTATCTGTTGGTAGAAAATGTTACAGATGCGGGAAGCCGGGTCATTACCAGAAAAACTGTAGAGTAAAAATGGTCCTTGTAGCTGGGGCTGAGAAGCAAGTCCCGAAAGGCATTTTTCTCCAAGTCCTAGTAGAAGGAGTAGACGCCTTGGCTCTACTCGACTTGGGATCAGAACAGAGCATGGTCTCTCAGGAGTTTTGGGAGACCATGAAACAGTCTCGCCCTGCAGCCCCAAGTCGAGCAAAAGACCAAGTACAAATAAAATGTGTACATGGCACCCATCTTCATTATCCCCTACATAAGGTGCGTGTTAAAGGGATGGGCCTAGAAAGGGAAATACAAGTGGCAGTAGTCCCAGGGCTACCACAGGAACTCATCCTAGGGCATGACTGGCCCTCATTTCAGGGAGGATTGATACAAGGCCTATGTACAAAGACAGGCCTAGTCTCCACACAATCACAAGCCAGAACCTCAGGAACCCAGGAACCATCTGTGGAAAGAACAGAGGAGCCTAGGGGGGAGGAAAATAAGGAAATTCCTGAGGAAAGGATAGAGGAGGTTGAGGCTAATATACTCCCCAACCATGATGAATTAGTTCAGGTTCCAACTAAAGAAGGGAAAAAAGCAAAGGCTAAGAAGTGCCAGGAAAGAAATAAGAGAACCCGAGGAAGGGCGGAACTAGAGGCAGGGGAAGGGTTACCGTGGGTACCTGCAGCCCTAGTTCAGAAATTCCCTTCTTTCCCTATGGAACAGAAGGCAGACCCAGCGCTCAAAAGAGCGTTTGAATGGGCACAAGAGGATCGACCCATACTTCCCAGATTCTTACTGGATAAAGATATCTTATATAAGGAAAGCATAGATCCTTATACTGATGCAGTCCGGAAACAATTGGTAGTGCCGGTAACTTTTAAGGCCGTTGTCTTACGCCTGGCACACGACCACCCGATAGGCAGTCACAAGGGTGTTCAGGGAACGCTAGATCAGATACTGGCGCGGTTTTATTGGCCAGGGGTCTATAAAGAAACCAAACAGTATTGTGACTCTTGCCCTACCTGCCAGAGGGTCTCGATAACACGACCAAAGGCCGTACCTATGGTGCCTTTGCCTACCATCTCAGTCCCAATTCGACGCATGGGGATGGATATAGTGGGCCCTCTAATAAAAACACCCTGGGGTTACCAATATATCTTGGTAATTGTAGACCACGCTACGCGGTTCCCGTGGGCAATTCCCCTTAGGAACATCTCAGCCAAGATCATAGCGCAGGAACTGGTAAAATTATTTTGTGAAGTGGGGTTTCCCCAGGAAATCTTAACGGATCAGGGAAGCAACTTCGTGTCTAGATACCTCGCTAGAGTATGGGAAGCATTTGGCATACGCCATATTAAGACTGCGGCGTACCACCCCCAGTCAAACGGGTTGGTGGAGCGCATGAACCAATCCATTAAACACCTATTAAGGAGGGGTTTAAGGAAAGGAGAAATGGCAGAGTGGGATACCTTACTTCCATTCGTGTTATACACATGTAGGGAGCGTATACAGGCCTCTTTGGGGGCGTCCCCATTTGAACTATTGTTCGGTAGAATAGTGATGAGGTATTTGTAAACAAACCGGAATTTAACAGGAAGCCAGTGAAGAGAGAGAAGACAGGGGGTGATATGATCAAAAGGAGAAGAAAAGGTGACCAAGCGGGCGGCAGTATTTTGAATGAGTTGAAGACGATGGAGTTGATAAGAGGGGAGGCCAGCGAAGATCGAATTGTAGTAATCTAAATGGGAAATCACCAGAGAGAGGACTAGGGTGGTGAGGGAATCTGCAGAGAGGAAGGGCTGGAGAGATCTAATGCGGTGGAGATGAAAGAAACAACTACAGACAAGGGAAGAAATATGGGGATGCAAGGAGAGGGAAGAGTCAAGGACGACACCAAGATAGTGAAGTGAAGGGACAACGGGGATGGGAAGGGAGGACATCATAGGGGCTAGGGTAGGAGGAGGGGTGGTGAAGGAGAACCAGATAGCTGAGGACTTAGAAGGATTGACACAGAGGAAATTATCGGAGAACCAGGAGGCAACAAGATCAAGGCAGGCATTGAGAGCAGAGAGATCCAGAGAAACAGAGTTGGTGTGATGAATAAGAAGAATATCGTCAGCATAAAAATAGGAAGAGATACCAGACTGTTGGATGAGGAGAGCAAGAGGGGCGAGGAAAATTTTAAAGAGTAGGGGGGCAAGGATAGAGCCTTGCGGAACACCACAGTGTAGAGGGAAAGAGGCAGAGATGGCAGGACCTGAGTGGACAGCAAAGGAACGAAGTGAAAGGAAGGACCGAAACCAGCGCAACACAGTGCTCTGAACACCAAAGTCAGACAGGCGGGTGAGGAGAGCACGGTGGTTGATAACGTCAAAGGCTGCAGAGAGGTCCAGAGAAACAGCGATAGAAAGGTCACCCCGGTTGTGAGAGCGGTGGAGTTCACTGAGAAGGGCAAGAAGTATAGTTTCCGTGCTGTGACCAGACCTAAAGCCAGATTGACAGGGGTGAAGAGAAAGGGTGGTGTCGAGATGTGCTGAGAGCTGAGTGAAAACCAACTTTTCAAGAACTTTGGAAAGAAAGGGTAGGTTCAAGACAGGCCGCCAGTTAGCGGGGTGACTAGGGTCAAGGGTGGGTTTCTTCAAAAGAGGGCGGACCATGGCATGTTTCCAATTGATGGGAAAGCTGCCAGAGGTAAGGCTAGTGTTGATTATGGCCAGGATAAATGGGAGGAGTTGGAGAAAGGGATTGAGGAGCCAGGTGGAGGGAAGAGGATCGAGGAGACAGGTTGTTTTATGAGAGGAGGAAATTGCTTTAAGGAGCTCAGCGGAAGTGACGGGATGGAAGGAGTGCCAAATGTGGGGAAAAAACACTGGATGAAGGAGGGGAAGGAATGGTAGGGGGATGAGAGGGGGAAGGAAGGGGGGAAAGAGGAGAGGGACAGTAGGGAAAGGAAGAGCGGAGAGACTGGATTTTGTCCACAAAAAAGGATGCAAGGCTTGTTGGGCTAGGAGCAGTTGGAGGAAGAGCAGAGGAAGGGGGAGAGACCGAGGGGGAAGATAAGGAGCGGAATACCTGATACAGGCGATGAGAGGAGCTAGAGGAGGAGGAGATGAGGTCTGAGAAGTAGGTCTTTTTGGCCTCGGTGATCATGATGCGATAGCGACGTTGTTCACAGCGAAAGGAGGCTAGAGTGACGTCAGAGGGGTGTTTGCACCAACGCCGCTCGGCGCGTCTGAGGTGGGTACGTTGGAGGTAGAGACCCGAGTGATACCAGGGGTGGTGGGACATAGAACGGCAAGGGGTGGGACGGAGAGGAGCCAGAGTGTCGAGGGTATCAGTGAGGATAGAGGACCAGGAATCAACCTGCTGGTCCACAGAGAGGGAGGAAAATTCGGGGGGGAAGAGAGAAGTGGCCGGGGGGAAGGCTTGTAAGGTGAGAGGCATGAGACGTTGCCGAAGAGTCCCAGAAGAGGTAGCATCTGCAGGTGAGCCGAAAGCTTGAAGGGGCGGAAGAGAGAAAGAGAACAACAGACAGCAATGGTCGGACCAGGGCAAAGGACTGGACGAGATATCAGATGGAATATAAGGGGATGTGGAAAAGGTAAGGATAAGGTCGAGGGTATGGCCAGAAGAATGAGTTGGGCAATCAATGTGTTGGATCAAATTGAGGTCAGTGAAAAGGGACTCCAGGACCTTATCACGAGGACGAGGTTGAGAGAGCAGGTGAGCGTTGAAGTCGCCAAGAATAGCCAGGTGCGGAGAGAGAAGGGATGTTTCAGAAAGGGTGAGGAGAAGAGACTCCCAGAGGTCGGAGCGCATAGAAGGTGGGGCATAAAGAAGAAGGAAGAATACAGGAGTGGAGGTCCCCAAACTTATCAACATGGCCTCAGGATAGCGGGTCTGGGGGGAGACGAGTGAGACAGGGAGAGTGGACTGGTAGATAATGGCCACACCACCATCGGTCCGGTGGAGACGAGGGACATGTAAGGCCGAGTAGCCGGGGGGAAGACAGCGATGAAAAATACCATCTTCGCCCTCGCGGAGCCAGGTTTTGGTAAGAAACAGAGCGTCAAGGGAGTGCTGTGATAGTAAATCATGAACCAAAGGGGTTTTAGCGTGGAGGGACCTGCAGTTCAGGAGGGCAAAAGAGAGAGTCAATAGAGAAGAGAGAGAAGAGACTGGCCAAGGTGATAGCGTGGGGGAGGAATGGGCAATGGGACAGGCTAGAAGGTTACTCATATTCTGGGTGCTAGTCCCTGGTGGAGGTGGGAAGGTACTTAGGGGGCGGTGCCCCCAGAAGACCGGGATAGAGGCCATAAGATACGTCCAAGCGGCGGGAAAGGAGAGAGATGGGAGTACAGGGGCGGCTCGGGGGGTACGTGGCAGACAGAACGCTGAGGAGAGAAACAGGAGGAGAGATATGATGAGGGCCAGGAGGGTCTGCTCATGAGGAAAAGACTGACCGAGAGGGAAGTGAAAGGCGCCCCAATCGTCACCCCAAGGAGCTCGCCCAAGGAGCAGGACCTGCTCCTTGTGTGCGCTCCTTCGGTGCGCGCCCATGGCGCACACCGCCGCGGTGCGGAACAGCGCCCCGATGTTGCTTAAACACAGCAGGGTACCTGGATTTTGGCGCGGACGCGTTGCACACATCCGTGTCACTTCTGGGAGGCGGAGCAAGTGGCTGGAGACCAATAGGGAGGAGGCAGCACAACAGGACCTGGATTGGGAAGACAGAGGCTCAGCGGACAGCAGAGCAAATAATAAAACAATAAATCACAGCAACAGTAGCAGTAGCAGACAGCAACTAAACTGCGATTTTCATGCATCCATAGAATTTTAGTGGTCAAACTCTGCCAAAAACCTGCTACAAGCAAACTTAACATCCTAAGCTTCTCCTCTAGGAAGAAATATTGAGAGTGAGACGTAATCATCATTCCTCTAATCCAGTTATGGCCTTGCAAGGTGCCCCGACATGCTGCTTCAAGACTGTTCCTGCCAAAATGTGAAATCGATTGTCCTAGAATGGCCATTATAATGAAACTTAATTGGCATGATTTGCAGCAAGCAGACAGTTCTGACTAATACGTCTGCCACGTTGGCTGCCAGCAGGTGACAAGGTGAACAAGGCTCAGCTCCAGCCATGTGTCCTCTTTCCAATGGAGACTACATGAATGGGAGCCGAGCCAGGTCCAACTCCTTGCCAACAAGAGTTGCTTGTGTGACTGTGTTTTATGTATGCCCTTCATGCCATCATGGTTTGAGATTCACCTTTTGCTGAATTATTGGAATGTTTGCCTCAGACCCGTTCAGCTCATTGATTACGTCCTGACACTTTGCAGTAATTTAGCACAAGTATTGTTCCTTTTAATGAGTCATTTTAGTTATTGCATGTGTGGGTAAGAGTGCCTTTCACTTTCATTGGGTCTAGGAATAAAGTTTTTTGGATATACCTAACTGTGTTTGGCCGTGGTTTTTGGCTTCTGCTCCCTCCTCCTAGTTTTCCAACTCATTCAATTTATTTATTTCTTATTAATGAGATCAGTACTACCCCACTACTGAGGAAATTTCCAGGTCTGGTTACATTTCCAGGGCATCATGTTGTGTGTAGTTTGAAACAGCAAACCCTCTCTCCAACCCCCTTCACCACTCAACCACCTCCCTGCAAAAGCCAGTCCTGGGAAGTTTTGACTTATGCTTGTGGAAAGAAGATCAGAGTGCATCAACTTTCTTTCTTCCACTCCACACTCTCTCACATACATATTTACCTTCTCAGTATCTTCTCCCTCCAGAAATGGCCCCAGCATTTTCCCTTCTACCTGAGGCCCTCCTCTAGAGCTCTCTCCTGTCACCTGTCCCTGCAGTTTCCTCCTTGACAGACATAGTCGTAGGCACATAGGGCTTCTGCAAGGAATCTTAGCAGAGAACAGCCCTTTGCTTCCTGCTCCAGTAGCTCTCCTCCCAGGAAGTCTGCAAGGAACAGGAGGAGAGGGGTGAGGTAAAGGATGTAGCAGACAGACCAAAGAAGAAGAGCTACTATGCTCCCCAATCCACCTCCTGTTAATTTTCTCCTCTCTCAGGCAGTCTGGAGATAGTGCAGGCCAGCATTTAAGCTGCCCAACAGACCGTCCCACGAAGAGACGATTGCCCAGGAACACAATCGACCCTTGAAAGATGCTAGCAAAAGATTGAAGTTAGGGCACATCGACAGAGAGGTTCCAATAAAGACAAAAGTAACCCAAATGCCCTTAAGTACAGAGCAGACAGAGCTGAAAGATTCCAAATTACCCCTGCCTACCATTAACCAAATTAATATGACTAAATACAGTCTCCAAAATGCTTGTATGCAAATGATAGAAGTCTAAAAAATAAGATGGGAGAGTTAGAATATATATCACTAAATGAGAGATTTGAAATGATTTGTAACTCAAAGACATGGTGGAAGGAGGACAACCAGTGGGACACTGTGATACTTGGGTACAAATTATATCATTATGATAGAGCAGATAAAATTCGTGGAGGGGTTGCACCTATGTTAGAGAGGGCACTGAGTCACAAAGGATTAAAGTTTTGCAGGAAACAAAATACACGGTATAATCTCTATGAATTGAAATTCCATGTAAGAAGGGAAAAGTGATGGCAATGGGGGTGTACTATCAACCGTCTGTCCAGAATGGACAAATAGATGATGAAATGCTCAAAGAAATCAGGGAAGCTAACAAAATTTACAACATAGTAATAATAATAATGGGTGATTTCAATTACCCCAGTATCGACGGTGTCAGTGTCACCACAGGACATGCTAGGGAGATAAAGTTTCTAGATGAAATAAATGATTGCTTCTTGGAGCAGCTGGTTCATGAACCGACAAGAGGGGAAGCCATTTTGGAGCTAGTCCTTAGTGGAACACAAGATCTGGTGCAAGAGATAAGGACGCTGGGGCCACTTTGCAATAGTGATCACAGCATGATCGCGTTTGATTTAACAAATGGAAGAAGGACGACAAGGAAATCCACAGTACTACCTTTTAACTTTCAAAAGGAAGACTATAATAAAATGAGGAAAAGAGTTAAGAAAAAACTAAAAGGTGCAGTTGCAAAGGTTAAAGGTTTACATCAAGCATGGGTGTTGTTTAAAAATACTATCTTGGAAGCCCAAACCAGCTGTATTCCGTGCTTTAAGAAAAGTGGAAGGAAGTCCAAAAAACTGCCAGCATGGTTTAAAGGTGAGATCAGAGAGGCTGTTGTTGCCAAAAAAAGCATCTTTCAGGAAATGGAAAAAGGAGCTAAATGATGAAAACTGGAAACAGCACAAGCATTGACAAGTTAGATGCAAGGCATTGATAAGGCAAGCAAAGAGAAATTGAGAAGAAGCTTGCTGTGGAAGCAAAAAGCCATAATAAAGACTTTTTCTAGTATATTCATAGCAAACAAACTCGTGAAAGTCAGTTGGACCATTAGATGATAGAGAGGTAAAAGGGGCACTAAGAAGGGACAAGGTTACATGATGCAAGGTTCCACATTAGGAACCACCACCCAGGAAAAAGATTTAGCCGTCATTGTGGATAACATGTTAAAACCCTCCTCCCAGTGTGCAGCGGCAGCCATGAGAGCAAATATAATGCTAGGTATCATAAGGAAAGGAATGGAAAATAAAACAAAGGATATTGTAATGCCTCTGTATTGTTCTACGATGAGACTGCACCTTGAATATTATGTGCAATTCTGGTCGCCGTATCTTAAAAAGGATATAGCACTATTAGAAAAGGTTCAGAGAAGAACCACCAAAATGGTAAAGGGGATGGAAGGATACCCCTTTGAAGAAAGGCTAAAAAGTTTAGGGCTCTTTAACCTGGAAAAGAGACGGCTGAGGGGAGATATGATAGAAGTCTATAAATTAATGAACTGAGTGGAATGGGTAAACGTAGATCGATTGTTTACATTATCAGAATATAGAAAGACTAGGGGACATGCAATGAAGCTACAGGGTAAACTATTTAAGACAAATAAGAGAAAAAGCTTTTTCACTCAACATGTAATCAAACTTTGGAATTTATTACCGGAAGATGTAATAAAGGCTGTTAGTATAGCTGGGTTTATAAAAGGTTTGGGCAAGTTCCTGGAGGAAAGGTCCATAAACCATTATTAAGAAGGGATCCAGGATGTCAATGATTGATCCAATACTAGCATTGTGGAACCTGTGTCTTTTGGGGAAACTGCTAGGTGTGTGTGACCTAGATTGGAAACAGGATACTGGGCTTGATGGACCTTGGTCTGACCCAGTATGGCATTTCTTATGTTCTTATGGCCATAGTGGAGAGACTGAATGAATTCTTTCCTTCGGTCTTTACCCATGACTAAAATTGTATTTAAAGATAATGCTGCAGAGGATTTGAAGGAAATATTGATACACTGGGAAGATGTATTACAACTAGAAAATCACCTGGACTGGATGGTATACATCCAAGGGTGTTGAAAGAAAGGAAATATGAGATTGCAGACCTATTATTAGTAATCTGTGAATTATTTTTAAAATCATCTTTAATACCTGAAGACTGGAGGATGACCAATATAAAGTCAATTTTTAAAAAGGATTCCAGGGGTGATCTGGGTAACTGCAGACCGGTGAGCCTGACGTCAGTACCAAGAAAAATAGTAAAAATCATTATAAAGAACAAAATTACTGAACATGTAGAAAGTCATGGCTTAATAGGAGACAGACAACATGCCTTTAGCCAAGGAAGGTTTTGTCTTATTAATCTGTTATGTTTTTTTGAAGATGTGAATAAACAGGTAGACAAAGGTGAGTCAGTTGATACAGTATATCTGGATTTTCAGAAAGCCTTTGACAAGGTCCCTCATGAGAGACTCTTGGCGATATTAAAAAGTCATAGGATAGGAGGCAGTGTACTATTGTGGATCTGGAAATGGTTAAAAGATAGAAAGCAGAAGATAGGGCTAAATGGCCAATTTCCCAATGGAGAAAGGTGAATAGTGGAGTACCCCAGGGATTTGTGCTGGGTTTGCTTCTTTTTAACATTTTCGTTAATGATTTGGAAATGGGAATAATGAGTGAGGTAATCAAATTTGCAGATGACACAAAGTTATTCAAAGTTGTTAAAACCCAAGAGGACAGTGAAAAATTGCAAGAGGATCTTGATAAACTGGAAGGATGGATTTCAAATGGCAGATGAAATTTAATGTGCACAAGTGCAAAGTTATGCACCTAGGAAAGAACAACCCAAATTATGGTTAACCAATGCAAGCTTCCACATTAGGAACCACCACCCAGGAAAAAGATTTAGGCATCATTGCTGATAACATGTTGAAACCCTCCGCCCAGTGTGCAGCAGCGGCCAAGAAAGCAAATAGAATGCTAGGAACCATAAGGAAAGAAATGGAGAATAAAACAAAGGATATTACATGCCTCTGTATTGTTCCATGGTGCAACTGCACCTTGAATATTGTGTGCAATTCTGGGCACCATATCTTAAAAAGGATATAACGTTATTAGAAAAGGTACAGAGAAAAGCCACCAAAATGGTAAAGGGGATGGAAGGCTACCCCTGAGGAGAGGCTAAAAAGGTTAGGGCTCTTCATCTAGGAAAAGAGACGGCTGAGGGGAGATATGATAGAGGTGTATAAATAATGAATGGAGTGAATGAAAAAGAGAAAAGGGTGATTTGGACTTCTTGTAGACTATATTATTCTTAGCAAATGCCTCTACTCTGGCTTTTGATCTGGAAGCTACCAGCATGGATCAGTGCCACGTATCTTTGTTATGAGAAGAAGCCTTGGATACTACTCTACCTCTACCACAACAGACACATTCCCAGCAAGCTTTGTGGATGTCCTCCTGCTGTGCTGCTGCCAAAAGGACACGACTCTGCAATATCATGTTTTTAGTAGCAAGAAGCCATCAATGCCTAATCCAAGCGGGAGCAGTAGTTTTAAGAAACTACGTGTAAGTTAGTATTTTGCAAACCTATACATTTCAATGCCGCCAATTAATTAGAGAGGCTTCTATTTTAAGTTATGTCAATATACAGGGGAAGTAAACAACAGAGGATAAAAGAGGATAACCTCCTTAATCCTTCCTGTAAAGGGATAGCTGAAACAAGCACTTTTTTAAAACCATGGGATGTGTTGGAAGCAGCTATAAGTCACAATGTAGACAATGTTAGTCATATATATGCATTCCTTATATGAAATGGAGAATACACATAATTTTTGACCCATCCATAACCATGCTCCTTCCAATTTCCATGTTTTATGGACATCCATATGCAATGTTCCCGATAAGCTGCGCTGGGTCCTCCGCCAACATTCCTGCCGGAGGGTGGAGGTGCAGAAAGATCGATCTCTCTGCACCTCCCCCCACTGGCAGGAATGCCGGCGGAGGACCTGGTGCAGATTAAAGAGAACATTGCGAAGGTGCTGCGGCATTAGACTGTGTTAACACATGCCACAGCACCCTCGCAATGTTCTCTTTAATCTGGGAACATTGTCCACATGTAAATTATGCCCTTTCTAAAATTGCCATTTCCACTTGGATGCCATTTCCACATGTAAATGCTAGATTTGTCCACATGGCAATTACGAATAAGGCTTCTGAATTAACCCCCATAATTTAGGTTTATTACCCTTTGCTACAGATGTCTGACTTGTGAAAAAGGAATTTTTTTGTACCTCAAAGGGACAGAGGGTGAGAGGAGCTGGGTATTTGCAAGGTGGTTCTGCATTTCCATATGCCAAGGAAATCCTATGGATGTGTACTGTATTCATTAGTGTGCATTAAGTTTGTTTGGGTTCCTTATAAATTTCAGTGCATACAGAACTGATTGTATGACTGTTACACAGGGGCGGCCCAAGGGGGGTGCGGAGACTCATTGCAGGGTCTCATTTGCATAAATATTTGCATAATGTTACCATACACTAACTTTTAGTAAACATGCCTCTTAATGAGTGTATGGATAAAGAGACTAAAAGATTTCTACCTTACTGTAATCCAGTGCCAACCGCCAGACACATTAGGAACTACTACAAACACTGCCCATTTAGAACCCATAGCAAACCCACCGTATCGTAACAGCACTACCAGGACTCACAAAGCACCAGACCCTACCTATCAAAAGGCAACACTGCAAATATTAAACCAATACATTTCAGAGAATAACAATACATGACCTACTGGGGAAAGAGAAAAAGGGCAATGTCAAATAGCAACTACATAAACAGAATACCTCAGCTCAGTTACACATGCAGAACATAGACCATCACCAAACAAGGAATCACAATTTAGAAACAGGAAGACAATAATTAAACTGGGAACCCCAAAAGACAAACTTGGAATGTACAACAACACTGTAGAAATAAAACTATAAATTAATTTCCTCTTCTACTATACAAAGCACAGACGTTAATGATGCACATTTCCCAGAGCTGACATATTCCAGTTAATAAATTCAAAATAAAGAGATGTCTTTCTACCTTTTGTGCATTTTTTTTTTCAGTTGCAATTGCTCCAGCCACTTTCTTCTGGTTTCTTCGTGTCTTCTGCTAACTCTCCATCATCTGCTGTCCATTTGTCCTTTCTTCTCTCTTCTAGTTTTTTTTTTTCCATTCTCTCTCTACATCTGCTTTAACATACTAATCTTTCTCCTTTTGCTCTTTCCTCATTCCTATTTCATTCACTCAAATTTTACCCCTCCATCCTCAATCCCCACATACTCTTCCAATACCCGGCCAATTGTAGATTTTTCTTCCCTCTCACACAAAATATTTTTTCCCTCTCCATTTCACTCTCCCAGCCCCATCCCATTCTAATCCTCCCCCAAAAACAGCTCCCTTCTAGTTCAAGCCCCACCCAGCATCTGCTCCCTTCTAGTCCCCGCATCAGCCCAGTCCTATCCGAGTCCCTCCATCAGCTCATCTCTAATCCCAACCACCCATCAGCCCATTTCTAGTCCTTTTCTAGCCCCATCATCAGCCCATGTCAAATCCTAGCTCCCTTCCACTCAGCCCATTTCAATCCAAGCCCCCTATAAGCCTACTTCCAGTTCTAGCCCCTCCATGAGTCCATTTCAATCCATGCCCCCACCACAGCCCATTTCCAATCTTAGCTCCCCCCAACAGCCCATTTTCACTCCTATCCTAGCCCCTCCATCAGCCCATTTCATGTCCTAGTGCCCTCCCCTCACAACCCATTTCCATTCCAAGCCCCCCTCCCCATCAGCTATTTGCAGTTCAAGCCCCCTTCCACTCAGCCCATTTCCAGTCCTAGCAACCCCACCAACCCATTACCAGTCCTAACCCCCCCATCAGCCCACAGCACATTACCAATCCTAACCCCATCAGCCCACCTCAAGTCCTAACCCCCCATCAGCCCATTTCCAGTCCTAGCCCCCCCATAGCCCATTACCAGTCCTAAACCCCCCCCCCATCAGTCCACAGCACATTACCAGTCCTAACCCCATCAGCCCATTTCCAGTCCTAGCCCCCCATAGCCCATTACCAGTCCTAAACCTCCCCCATCAGCCCACAGCACATTACCAGTCCTAACCCCATCAGCCCACCTCAAGTCCTAAACCCCCCTCCAGCCCATTACCAGTCCTAACCTCCCTCCCTCCCATCAGCCCAGGGAAAATTAAAACTTAAAAAAAAAAAGCTGGCTGCTGCTGCTGCTGCGGCGGTGGCAGTGGCAGAATCGAGTGTCCAGCGGGGCACCCCCTGCCCGGCAGAGCACTCCCTCCCTCCCTGCCTGCCTGCCTGCTTGCCTCAGTCCCTCTCCGCTTCGGCTTAGAGCCGCGAAGGGAGAGTGTCTCCCTCACGGCTCTGTTAAGCCCACAGGGGCTTATGGGAAATTTCCCATCTGCCCCCGCGGGCTTGACAGAGTCACGAGGGAGAAGCTCTCCCTTCGCGGCTCTGAAAGCTGAAGCGGAGAGGGACTGAGGCAAGCAGGCAGGCAGGGAGGGAGGGAGTGCTCTGCCGGGCAGGGGGTGCCCCGCTGGACACTCGATTCTGCCACTGCCGCAAAAAACATTCTTGCTCAATGGACGGGCTGGCCCTGCTGTTACACATATAATCAATTTGTATGCATTCAAAAGTTCTAATCCGTGTACCAAAAAAGTTATTAAAATAAATATGTGAAAATGGAAAGAATGCAAAAATCAGTATGTTTTGTCTAGTGGGGTTCCCAACTCACACCTTACCCAGCTTAGCCCAAGTGAAGATTTTTCATACACCGAAGAAGCCAAAAATGATGTGACATGAGGATTGAAGATAAGCAAAAGATGAGGTTAAGAATTTTCTTGTTCATTGGCGAGTTGTAAGAGTAAAGGTGGAGGGAGACAAATATCATCCTTGTATTTTTTTTTTAATCACAGATTTTTATTACATAAAACTTTTCAAAAAATACATTTTGATTTCCAGAAAATACAACTGTTCTTTTTATCTGTTATACCTTCCCACTTACCCACCTAACCTTCTGAAACCCCCCCAAACAAACGTTATAACAAAAATCAGCTTATCAAGGTATGTAAATTCATTCATAACTCCATAACACCATGTCAAGATGAACCTTTCTCAAATGTTAAAAGTTTGTCTCATGTCTTATGAAATAGCAATCTCTTTAAAGACTTTTGAGCGCCTAGCTATTGACTTAGGTTTGAAGAAGGCACCTGAGCTGCACTTCCCTGGTGGCAGAAAGTACCTGAATCAGTTGCTGGCTATCTGGTTATTCTTTATGGAGTGGGCGACTGCTGGTCCTAGTGGTCTGACACATATTTCCCCCTTCATCCTATGAAAATCAAAAAGATCACAGGGAACACATTTTATTGCAGAATGATAAGGAGGGTGTAAGGCTGAAAGCTACCTACAGGGACCACAGACTAGATAGAGAATGCTTCCGCCTGATAGATACTTCCAACAAGAGTTTACTTTGCTGCTGCTACTACTACTATTAATCATTTATATAGTGCTACAAGGCCTATGTAGTGCTGTACAGTTGCAGCTTACAATCAAGACAAACATTACAAAAGTTGAGAACAAGGGTTCAAATAGGGAACGGTAAGGAGATACAAGGAGAACAAGGGATCAGGATCCAAAGGCAGCCTCAAAGAGGTGAGCTCTTAGCATGCATTTGAAAAGGGGGAGAGATGAAACCTGACATATAGATTCAAGTAGTTTGTTCCAGGCATAAGGAGCAGCAAGGTGAAAGGATTGAAGTCTGGAGTTGGCAGTGGAAGAAAAGGCAAAGAAAAAAGTAAGCTACTGTAGAGGAAGAGAGGAGTTCATGAGGAGGGGTGTAGGGAGAGAGAAGAGAGGAAAGGTAGTGAGGAGCAGTAGAATGAATACATTTATAGGTTAGAAGGAAAAGTTTGAATCGGATACGGAAACGGAAGGTGAGCCAATAAGTAATTTGAGAAGAGGGGTTATATGAGTATATTAGGGTTGGTGGAAGATTAGCTGTGCAGCAGAGTTCTGAACAGATTGAAGGGGAAGAGATGGCACAGAGGGAGACCAGCAAGGAGGAGGTTGTAATAGTCAAGATGGGAGGTGACTAAAGAGTGGATAAGTGTTTTAGTAGTGTGTTCAGAAAGGAAGGGGCAAATTTTGTTAATTCTATAAAGAAAAGACCGTTTTTTTGCTATCTGCTGGATATGTGTAGAGAAGGAAAGGGAGGAGTCATGACCCCAAGGTTGTGGGCTGAGGAAACAGGAAATATAAGAGTGTTATCAACAGAGATAGAAAAAGGAGGAAAGGGGAAGGAGGGTTTAGGAAGAAAAATACAATGTTTGGGTTTGGCCATGTTCAATTTCAAATGGCTGTGAGACATCCAGGTAGCAATGTCAGGTAGGCAAAGAAATATCAGGTGTAGATAGATAGATTTGAGAGTCAACTGCATAAAAATGATACTGAAAGCTATGGGAGGAGATGAGAACACCAAGGAACTGATCATAGAGGGAGAAAAGGAGAGGGCCTAGAACAGACTCTTGGGGTACACCAACTGAGAATAGGATAGCAGTAGAGGAGGAACCAAACACTGAAGGAGTGATGTGAGAGATTAGAAGTTAACCAGGACAGCACAGAGCATCTAAAACCAAGTGAGGACAATGTGTCAAGGAGAAAGTGTTCATCAACAGTATCAAAAGCAGCAGAAAGGTCATGAAGAATGAGGACTGAGTAAAGGCCCTTGGTTTTGACCAGGAACAAGTCACTCAAGACTTTGTCAAGGGCTGTTTCAGTAGAATGGAAGGGACGAAAGCAAGATTGAAATTGTAAGAGGGTTTGAGAGGAGAGAAATTCAAGGCAACGGTGGAGAACTGCACATTCAAGATGTTTAGAAATAAAGGGAAGAAGGGAGATGGGTCGACAGAAGCTCAAGTAGGATCAAGTGAAGGTTTCTTGAGGAGAGGTGTAACCATGGCATGCTAGAAGGTTGCAGGGAAAATTGCAGTGGAGAGCGATAGGTTGAGACTATGTGGGATTATTTATTTATTTATGTGGTTTATATACTGCCTAATCTTATAGCCAAGGTGGTTTACATAGCACCTTAACAGTGAAAATAAGTGAACTTTGAACAGGATAACTATGAACATGATACAGAGACCATAAGAGAACTTTGAAAAAGTTAGTCTGAACATGTTAATAAGAAGGACATAGTAATTTTGCTTGGCGAGTGCTATGGCTGATTGGAAAGAAGCAATCATAAATTTGAAGTGAAGAAAATCAGCAAGGCAACGGGATTTGAGTCAAACGCACTCAGCTGAGCAGGTACAGGAGCGCAGGTAGTAGGTAGTTGAAGACAGCAAGGACTGAGTTATAGTGCGCCTAAGAGGGAATGGCATGGGTGGAGCAAGAGCATCCACAGCAGAAGAGAGATCAGTATTATAGGAAACTATAGACTCAACAACAGACTTAGAAGACGATGTGGAGGAAAGAGGTGATGAGACTATAGTGGAGAGAGCTAATGGATCATTCGCATAAAGATTTCTAAACAGATATCTTGAAAGGACAGGATTTCTGCAGAAGATGAAAATGGCCTCCCTATTCATGTTCTGTTGTCTGCTCCAACCTCATGCTCAGAGCAACCCCCCAGTCGCAAAAATATTCTTTCCATCCACTATTCAAGGAGCACAAGTTCCACCACAGGCTGTGTTCCCACTGCAAAGCAGATTAGTCAGGTTAATGCCATTTCCCTAAGCCTGTCCTAGACAAGTAATTAATTTGCATAGTAATTCTACTCACTGTGGTTTATGAGTGATTTATTGCCAATATTTCCAAACAATTTGTTGAAACTACAGTAAACAAGACATACCTGACCTTCTCACTTACTGAATAATATATAGCCATCATCCTTTATTAGTGCTCTTGGAAATGACAGGAATTAATGAGCTACGTGCTGCTGATAGGCTAATAGAGCTCTGGCTGCAGCTGGACCAGAAAGAAGAGCACCAAAGAAGATGAAGCCAAAGGACCCAAGGTTCTAATAGTACAGAAGCTGTGAGAGGCAGCAGAGAGCAACTATAGAAAACATAGAAATGTGACGGCAGAAAAAGACCACATGGCCTATCTAGTCTGCCCTTCCATATCAACCACAACAGCCCCGTTTTTGCTTTAGAGATCCTCTGTGCTTGTCCTATGCTTTTTTGAATTCAGATACAGTCCTCATCTCGACCACCTCAACTGGGAGACTATTCCATGCATCTACCACTCTTTCCGTAAAGAAATATTTCCGCATATTAATCTTGAGTCTATCCCCTTTCACCTTCATCCTATGTCCCCTCACAGCAGAGCTTGTTTTCAACCGAAAGAGAATCTCCTCCTTTGCACTTATGCCACGGAGGTATTTAAACATCTCAATCATATCACCTCTATCCCTCCTTTCCTCTAAGGTGTACATATTAAGATCCTTAAGTCTGTCCTGATATGCTTTATAATGAAGACCACTAACCATTTTACTAGCAACCCTCTGTACTGACTCTAATCTATTTATATCCTTATGAAGGCGCGGTTTCCAGAATTGCATGCAATACCCCAAATGAGGTCGCACGAAAGACTTATACAGAGGCACTATTACCTCTTTCTTCTGCTGGCCATTCCTCTCCCTATGCACCCAAGCATCCTTCTAGCTTTCACTGTCACCTTTTATACTTATTTAGCTACTTTAAGATCATCAGACACAATCACGCCTAGGTCCCGCTCTTCTTTTGTGGCCAGAAGTACTTCCCTCCTATGCTATATTGCTCCCTTGTATTGCTGCAGCCCAAATGATTGGCTTTGCATTTTTTAATATTAAATCTCAGCTGCCAAATTCTAGGCCATTCTTTCAGCTTAGCTAAATCTCTCCTTATGCTATGTACACCTTCCTGGGTGTCTACTCTAGTGCTGATTTTGGTATCATCCGCAAAGAGGCAAACCTTACCCCACAGTCCTTCCGCAATATCACTAACAAAGATGTTGAAAAGAATCAGACCAAGGAAAGATCCCTGGGGCACACCACTCGTAACCTCCTTCTCCTCAGAGTGAGCTCCATTTATCTGTACCCTTTGTCGCCTTCCACTCAACCAATTTCTAACCCAAGCAGTAATTTTAGGGTCCATCCCCAGGGTGCTCAGTTTGTTTATAAGTCGCCTGTTCAGAACGGTGTCAAAGGCTTTACTGAAATCTAAATACACCACATCTAGGACTCTCCCTCATTCCAAATCTCTGGTCACCCAGTCAAATAAATCAATCAATAAGAGATTTGTTAATCTCTTATCTGTTTCAGAAAGAAGCAGAGGCGACACCTGTCAACAATGTTCTTGTCGAGCTGAGCAAGAGCCCTCTGGCCAAGCTGTGGTTGGTAGAAGGAGGTGCTATGATATAGCGCTTTTAGTAGAAACTAAAATTGCAATATCGCAACACCTCCCCTTTCCTGTTGCAGTGCGGCCAGAAACTCTTGCACAGCTTGGCAGGAATGTCGTGCACTTGGGATCTAATTACTTAAAATATCCATAAATTCTAGGATTCATAGTACCCTCTCTGCCAACTAAAACACTTAACAGGTCAGGTGCAATAAGCACTTTGCAGGTCACACCATGCTTTCTCAGCTTTCCACTGGAGGGACAACTACAAGAGTGCAAGAGAGGGGAGGCTGCCAAGCAGAATATTAATCAGTGTTACTTGAAATGGTAATATTAGGGAAAAAGGCTGAGGCCACCGACTGGTTTCTCATGGGACCATGGAACTACTTCTGGATGGTAATAACTTGTGATTCTGTAACATTGAGATGAAAGACGGGATATCCATTTGCCAAACACCTACTCTGTCTTAACAACAGCACTCTAATCAAAATACAGCCAGTATGTCCTCATCAGTATTTCAATACTTCTACTCCATGGTTTTCCACACCTCTTGATTCATCAAAGTTGTGAATGTGATTATTTGATGATGAGATCCTATGGAAGAGTCTGATGCTTGATTTTGCACGAACATAAGACCTGTAAAATCATTAGTCAATGCATAGGTTTGACAGCAGTAAATAGCAGGTATTTAGAGGAAGGGTATAGGTTGTTGTTGTTGTTAAGTGCCGTCGAGTCTGAGTCGACTCATGGCGACCCTCTGGATAGCTATCCTAAATTGTGTTCGGTCTTCAGTCAGGCAGCTCATTGTTGACAGACTGGTACCCGTAGCTGCTGTTATTGTATCGATCCATCTCATTGATGGCCTTCCTCTTTTGCGTTGACCTTCTATCTTGCCAAGCATGATGTCTTTCTCTAATGATCTCTCTCTTCGCATGATGTGTCCAAAATATGAAAGTCGAAGTCTTGTCATCTGAGCTTCTAAAGAAAGCTTAGGTTTGATCTCCTCTAGTACCAACTGGTTTGTTCTTCGGGCAGTCCATCATATACACAGTATTCGCCGCCAGCACCATAATTCAAAGGCATCAATTTTCTTCCTGTCTGTCTTTTTCACTGTCCAGCTTCCACAACCATATGATGTTATTGAAAATACCATGGCTTGAACAAGTCGAATCTTTGTATGGAGAGAGACATCTCTGCTCTTGAGAATCTTATCTAGGTCTTTCATAGCCATTCTGCCAAGAGCAATGCGTCGTTTGATTTCTTGACTGTTTGCTTCTTCTTTATTGATAGTTGATCCAAGTAGGTTAAAGTTGTTCACAATTTCAATTTCTTCTCCTTCAACGAGGAACCTGTTGATTATGCCAGTTGTCATGATCTTTGTCTTCTTTACATTAAGGTGCAGGCCCATTTTGAGACTATGTTCTTTGATTGTGAGAAGCAAACGTTTCAGATCATCTTCACTTTCAGCCAGCAATGTAGTATCATAAGCATAGCGAAGGTTGTTGATGAGTCTTCCACCAATCTTCACACCTCTGTTGTCTTCATACAATCCTGCTTCTCTGATGATTTGTTCTGTATATAAATTAAACAATTAGGGGAAAAGTATGCAGCGTTGTTGTACACCTTTGCTTATTTTAAACCATTCTGTTTCTCCTTGTTCCGTTCGAACTGTTGCTTCTTGATCAATGTACAGATTGCGCAAGAGAACGATCAGGTGTTCTGGTATACCCATGCTTCTTAATGTGGCCCAGAGTTTCTCATGGTTTACACAGTCAAAAGCCTTGCAATAGTCGATAAAGCACAAATAGATATCCTTTTGGCATTCTTTAGTCTTTTCAAGGATCCATCTCACATCCTCAATGACGTCTCTCGTTCCTCGCCCTTTCCTGAACCCTGCTTACACTTCAGGTAGTTCTTGTTCCAGGTATGGTTGTAGTCTCTTTTGAATAATCTTCAGTAGAATCTTGCTGGCATGTGGGATCAGAGCGATTGTTCGATAATAGATATCCCATGTCATACCCTATGGACCACCGGAGGAGGGTTATCTAATATACTGAAAGGATATAGGAGAGAGATGTGGAATTTTCTGCCTCGAGAATTGCAAGATATGTTGTATTTGTAGTTTTTGTTTTTAGCTCATGTCTTTCCTGTAGTAGTTCAATGTCTAACTATTTGCATTACAGAAATATCTAAAGGCATGGCTTATGATTTTATTTATTTTATTATCCATTTAAGGGCCTGATTACTGAAGGTTAATGCATGATAATGAACCTTAACGGCTCTTTTATTTCTATGAGTGGAGCAGCACTTAATGTGCATTAATTTTCATTAATATGCTTAGGTTAACATGCATTTTAGCATGCGATAATTCTTAGTGCAGGACCATAGTTACTGTTCCTACTGTGGCATGACAGTTATCACGTGCTAATTACTGCATTAATTGTTCATGGAGCGGATGAGGCAGGGAATGGCAAGTTATGGGTAGAGAGTGGGTGTGGTTTGCACATTGCAGGTAGTGTACAATACTCAATGCTGCAGTTAGCAGGGGATGCACTTAACATCACCTCATTATTTATTAACTCTAACTTTCCTCTTACTTACCCCAACATTCACTCTTATGCACCTCTCTTTCAACTCTTCTCTCTGTATGACCTATTTCTTCCCTTCCACACAAAATATCTGTTCCCCACGCCATCCTTACTCCCCCAACTTCTTTTTTTTCTCACCCCAGCTCCAGCTCCAGCTCCAGCTCCAGCCCCAGCCCCAGCCCCACCACTTTCTAGTCTTCCCCCAGCATTAGCTCCCTTCTAGTTCCAGCATCCCAGCATTCACTTCCTTCCAGTACCATTCTCCCCATCCCCCAGCATCAGCCAATTTTCAGTCCTATCCCAATATCAGTCCTCCTCCCAGTCCCAGTTCCTCCCAGCATCAGCTCCCTTCCAGTCCCTCCATCTCCCAGCATCATCTCTTTTCCAGTCCAACCTCCCCCCCTCGTATCAGTTCTCCTTCAGTCCCAGTCCCTCCCAGCATCATTTCGCTTCCAGTCCCTGTCCCCCCATCCCCCAGTATCAGCAAATTTCCAGACCTAGCCCCCCAATATCAGTCCTCCTCCAGTTCCAATCCCTCTCAGCATCAGCTCCCTTCTAGTTCCTCCATCCCCCAGCATCAGCTGTTTTCCAGTCCTAGCTCCCCAATTTCAGTCCTCATTCAGTGTAATTCCTCATAGCATCATCTCCCTTCCAATCCTAGGCTGCCCATCCCCGAGCATCAGCCTATTTCCAATCCTAGCCCCCACACACCAGTATCAGTCCTCCTCCTGTCCTAATCCCTACCAGCATTATCTCCCTTCTAATTCCAGGCTCCTCATCCCCTAGTATCAGCCCATTTCCAGTCCTCGCCCCCCAGTATCAGTATTCTTCCAGTTCCAGTCCCTCCCAGCATCAGCTCCCTTCCAGCCTTCCATCCCCCAGCATCAGCCAGACAACAGTTCCCACTCGAATGGTATTCCAACTACCCCAGCCAACCCAACAGCCAATCATCCCAACTAGATCCAGGAATTCATTGTATAGTGTTGTTAAGTACCCTCATGCTAAATGTAACCCTCCATAATGTAGTTAAGTACCTCATGCTAATTGTAACCCACCGTGTGCTGTCTAAATGTTGATAAATACCCTCATGTTAAATGTACCCTCCAATGTGATGTAACTACTTTGATTGTAAGATAAGGTAGTATACAAATCTGTCTAAATAAATAAATCAGCCTTTTTCCAGTCTTGGCCCCCCAGTATCAGCCCTCCTCCAGTCCCAGTCCCTCCCAGTATTGTCTTCCTTTCAATCACAGTCTCTCCATCCCCCAGCATTAGCCCATTTCCCATTCTAGCCCCAGTAGCAGTCCTCTTCCAATGCCAGCAGACTCTCCCCCACACATGCATGCATAAACATAGCCCCACACCACAACGGGCCCTGCATGCACCTGACCAGCTTAAGAGGGAGTCAGTGAGACCCAAAGCCCGGCTCCCCAACTCACCTCTGCACAGCTGCAGGATTAAAGAGCCGCCGGAGCATTTTCCTTTTTTCTTCCATGGCTGTGCTAAGTTGCAGCCGCCAGGGTGGCTCAGTATGCAGAGGTTAAACAGGTGAACGTCCTGTCTTGCACAAGAGACAGGAAGTGCCCCTGTTTAACTTTTACGAAGTGAGCGATGCCAGTGTCTGCTAACTTAGCATAGCCGCAGGAGAAAAAGGAAAATGCTCAGGCAGCTCTTTACGCCCACAGTTGTGCAGAGGTGAGTCAGGGAGCCGAGCTTCAGGCCTCAACAGCTCCTTCTTATGCCAGTCGGGCACACACAGGGCCCTTCGAGATGTGGGGTCATGTGCGAGTGACATTCCCGCACATGTCTCGGGCTGGCCCTGCCTGTCGTAGTGGTGAATGACCTTAATGTACAGTAAGCGATATTTCAGTGCAGTGCTGGGCGTGCCCCCAACAGTTACTGCACGACTTTTCCACCTACCAGGTGTTAATGTTTGCTGAAAATGCATGGTAAGCACAAAACGGTACCGCACTTTAGTAAAAGGGCCTCTTCATGTTTAGCAAACATGCTCCTTATTGTTTTAGGTTATTGATTTTATTATTAGACTGTATCAAATTTAATTTTGCATGGTAAACAACTGTTTGTCTTTCTGGACCTGTATCACAATGTTCTTCTATACCATGGCTACTATTCCTATTTTGACTAGCCGGGGTTCTTATTTTATAAATGGTTTACTCTAGTGGCCATTTTTCACAGCCATTGCTGCTTCTAGACAGCAAGCCACCATTTCCCAAAAGCAGATATAACCAAGTGCTGAAATTTCTGAATCCAACCTCATTTAGGTAGGGCTACTCTACTCTACTACTCCTTGTCATTTGTAGAGTGCTAGAAGACATACGCAGCACTGAACATATAGATATGAGACAGTTCCTATTCATCAGATCGTACAATCTAATAAAGAAATATAAGGATATAGTAAGGGTGCATATAGATAGTGAACAGGAAAATGAGTGAATCAGCATCCAAAAGCAACCTCAGAAAGATGGATTTTAGCCTGGATTTGAATAGGGCCAGAGATGGATGCTAATGTAGTGACTCAGGTAGTTTGTTCCAGGCATAAGGAGCAGCAAAGTGGAATGAACGGTCTGGAGTTGGCATATGGAGCAGCAAGGTGGATCAACCCACACTACTTTTGGACGTTGTCTTTATGTTATGGCAGTTAGGAAAACCTGGTAGAAGGAGGGTGAACAGGAACTTATCATACATTTGCAGTATACTGCTCTTTCAAACATGGCAGAGGAGTTTCTTTGCTATTTACGAACAAATTGAAAGCTAAAGAGATTCCTTGTCATACAACACAAATCTCTGATTTCCTATTGGTTCAGCTGTTTACAAATCATTTCTGTTTAGTAATTTATCATCCACTTCCAGCTACTCACCCATCCTTAGATAATCTAAGTCTGCTGATTGCTGAATTTAGCCTCTTGCAGGGTGACTTGTTACTAATGGGTGTCTTTAACCATCATACAGATTCTCCAGCTACAGACATTGAAAGGATTTTTCTTTCCTTGTTGGATAATCTTGGTTTTAAATTGTATCATCTGCCCCAATCCACTTATTTTAAAAGTGTATCCTCTATCATTCATACCCTTAAGATCATGTTTTGATCCAATTTGCTATAGGCTTACAATCACCTCCAATACATTGTTGTCATCAGGGCTTTTTTGAGGGGGTAATCAATGGTACAGAGTATCAAAACCTTTTTAATTGGCTGCTGAAATTGACCTATGGTCTTAATGAATTAATTTTTTGGATAGGAAAAAAAACCATACTGGTCATCATATTATAAAAATGTTTAGAAACTTAACATCTCTTGATAAAGACACTTTTACTCAACACCATCATACCTGTTTGCAAACTATTAAGCCAGATTCATCCCTTGATGATAAAGCAACCACATGGGATAACACTCTGAAAGAAGCTCTGGATCATTTGCTCCCACTAAGAGAGAGAAAATCAACTCTTGTCATAAGCACACTTGGTATAATGGGGGTCTCGACATCTTAAGCTATGGTTGTAGAAAGCAGGGAGAGACTTGGAGGACAAAAAGAAGCAGAGAGGTATATAGACAAGACAGGGATATAATAATGAACTACAACCTCCAGTCTGGCAACCTCCCTGTTGCTATGGAGGAGAGAGGTCATGTGACAGGACAGTATCACCCTGGTGTGGCAGGGAGTGATCCTGTAGCTAGGACCTGTCCTCCAGGTGATGTAAAGCCCTCTTGCACTGAGGAGGTTTTCCAGGGCCATGTGTCCAAGAAGGAAGGGTTAGGACAGCCATTATAGCTGGTGATTCGATCATTAGGCATATAGATAGCTGAGTGGCTGCTAAATGTGAGGATCACCTGGTGACATGCCTGCCTGGTGCAAGGGAAGTGGACCTCATGCGCCACCTAGACAAGGCTTTAGATAACGCTGGGAAGGAGTCTGCTGTCTTGGTGCATGTTGGTACCAATGACATAGGAAAGTATGGGAGGGAGATTCTGGAAGCCAAATTTAGGCTTTTAGGTAGAAAGTTGAAATCCAGAACTTCTAGACTAGCATTCGCTGAAATGCTTTCCATTCCACATGCAGGACCCAAAAGGCAGGCAGAGCTCTGGAGTCTTAATGCATGGATGAGACAATGGTGCAAGAAAGAGGGTTTTGGATTTGTTAGGAACTGGGCAACATTCTGGGGAAAGGAGTGGCTTTTCCGAAGGGACAGGCATGACCTTAACTCAAATGCCCCCTCCCCTTACTGGCATTAGCCTTTAAAAAGGAGATAGTGCAGCTTTTAAACTAGATAATAGTGGAAAACTAACAGTTGCCCAAGAATGCATGGTTCAGAAGGATGTAGTCTTAAAGGATACTAGCAAAGGAAAGAAGTTAGGGCATCCTGACAGAGAGGTTCCAATAAAGACAAAAGCAATCAACCCAGATGCCCTTATGTATAGAACAGACAGAGCTGAAAGATTCCAAATTACCCCTGTCTACTGATAACCAGATTAATGTGAATAAAATACAACCTCTAAAACGCCTGTATGCAAATGCTAGAAGTCTAAAACATAAGATGGGAGAGTTAGACTATATAGCACTAAATGAGAGATTAGATATGATTGCTATCTCAGAGACCTGGTGGAAGGAGGTCAACCAAAGGGACACTGTGATACCTGAGTACAAAATATATCACAATAATAGAACACAACCCCTCCACCAATCTGATCTACTCTATGTTAGAGAGGGCATTGAGTCACCCAGGATTAAAGTTTTTCTGAAACAAAATACACTGTAGAATATCTATGGATTAAATTACATGTAAAAAGGGGAAGACAATGGCAGTGGGGATGTATTACCAACCAACTGGCCAGAATGAACAAATGGATGATGAAATGTTAAAAGAAATCAGGGAAGCTAACAAAAGTTAAAACACAGTAATAATAATGGGTAATTTCAATTACCCTGTATCAACGATCAGTGTCACAGCAGGACATGCTAGGGAGATAAAGTTTCAAGATGAAATAAATGACTGCTTCTTGGAGCAGCTGGTTTGTGAACCAACAAGAGAGGAAGCTTTTTTTGACCTATTCCTTAGTGGAACACAAGATCTGGTACAAGAGATGAGGGTGTTGGGGCCACTTGGCAACAGTGATCATAGCATGATCACATTTCAATTAATAAATAGAGGAAGGACAGCAAAACAATCCACAGTGCTACCTTTTAACTTCCATGATAAAATGAGGAAAATAGCTAATAAAACACTAAAAGGAGCAGCTGCAAAAGATAAAAATTTTCATCAAGCATGGGCATTGCTTAAAAATACTATCTTGGAAGCCCAAACCAGATGTATGCCATGCTTTAGAAAAAGTGGAAGGAAGGCCAACAATCCACCAGCATGGTTTAAAGGTGAGGTCAGAAAGGCTGTTGTAGTCATAAAAGCATCTTTCAGGAAATGGAAAAAGGAGTCAAATGATGAAAACTGGAAACAACATAAGCACTGGTAAGTTAGATGCAAGGCATTGATAAGGCAGACAAAAAGAGAATTTGAAAAAAATCTTTGCTGTGAAAGCAAAAACGCATAATAAAAACTTTTTCAAGTACATTCGTAGCAAGAAACCTGTGAAAGAGTCATTTGGTCCATTAGAAGAGTAAAAGGGGCATTAAGGGCCTGATTCCGTTCTCGACATCGATCTCCTTTGTTCATCTGGGCTGACCTGGATGTACAAAGGAGATTGCAATTCTGATTCTGCGGGATCAGAATCGCGAACACCACTATATGTGTAGGCCGGGACTGTGATTCAGTCCCAGCCTACACATACTGCAAAGCCCAACTAACTCAGTCAGGGCATTTAAATGGAGCCGTGGCACCATGGCATAATGTTGCCATGGTGCCGAGGTTCCATTTAAATGCCGCGATGCCGGCCACCAACAAAAAAGTTAATTCCCCGCAGCCCAACCCATGAACCTGCCTCCTAAGGCCAGGGTCGTGCTGTTGGGATTTAACTTTTGCCCCCCCCCCCCAGCCCCTTCCACACCTCAAAACCACCGAAAAGGAATGTCCATGGAAGTTATTCCACCTCAGGAGTGAAATAACTTCCCTGGCCATTTCGACGGCTCTGGACATACAAGGCTGACTTTAGAATCAGCCCTGTATGTCTAGGGCCAGCGACCACCCACTGCCCACCCACTCTCTGCCCCTGGTCCACCTCTTCCCCGCCCCCTGCTAACTTCCCCACACAACCAGTGGGGAGGTTAGTCAAGTGCCTGCAGCCACCACGAATAGTGGAGACATCCATCCCTGCTATTCGTAGTTCAGAATGACCCTCTAAGGGGGGACAGGCCATAGCAGAGAGACTGAACGAATTCTTTGCTTCAGTCTTTAATGAGGAAGATGCAGGGGAGTTACTCTTGCCTGAAATGGTATTTAAAGATGATGCATCGGAAGAACTGAAAGAAAAATTGATAAATCGGGAAGATGTATTACAACTATTTGATAACTGAAGAGTAGCAAATCACCTTGAATGGATGGTACACATCCAAGGGTGTTTAAAGAACTGAAATATGAGATTACAGACCTACTATTAGTAATCTGTGAACTATCATTAAAATCATTTGCTGTACCTGAAGATTGGCAAATGGCCAATATAATGCCAATTTTTTAAAAAGACATCCAGGGGTGATCCGGGGAATTAAAGAATGGTCATTCTGACATCAGTACCAGGCAAAATGATAGAAACCACTATAAATAACAAAATTACTGAACATATAGATAGTCATAGTTTAATGGGAGAAAGTCAACATGGATTTAGCCAAGGAAGGTCTTGTCTTACTATTCTATTTTTTTGATGGTGTGACTAAACAAGTGAGCCAGCTGATATAGTGTATCTGGATTTTCCGAAAGCCTTTGACAAGGTCCTTCATGAGAGACTCTTGGCAAAATTAAAGTCATGGGATTGGAAAAAGTGTACTATTGTGAATCAGGAACTGGTTACAAAATAGAAAGCAGAGAGTAGGGCTAAATGGCCAATTTTCTCAATGGAGAAAGATGAATAGTGGAGTACCCCAATAATCTATTCATAAATGACCTGGAAATGGGAATAATGAGTGAGGTGATCAGTTTCGTAGATGACACAAAATTATTCAAAGTTGTTAAAACACAAGAGGATTGTGAAAAATTGCAAGAGGACCTTGATAAGTTAGAAGACTGGACATTCAAATGACAGATTAAATTTAAGTGGACAAGAGCAAAGTTATGCACCTAGGAAAGAACAACCCAAACTATGGTTACATAATGCAAGGTACCACCTTAGAAACCACCATCCAGGAAAAAGATTTAGGCATCATCATGGATAACACCTTGAAACAATCCATTTGCTTTCTTGACCAATGCTACACACTGGTTGGATTGTTTCAAGGTGTTATCCATGATGATGGTGTTATCCATCATCATGGATAACACCTTGAAACAATCCATTTGCTTTCTTGACCAATGCTACACACTGGTTGGATTGTTTCAAGGTGTTATCCATGATGATGCCTAAATCTTTTTTCCTGGATGGTGGTTTCTAAGGTGGTACCTTGCATTATGTAACCATAGTTTGGGTTGTTCTTTCCTAGGTGCATAACTTTGCTCTTGTCCACATTAAATTTCATCTGTCATTTGAATGTCCAGTCTTCTAACTTATCAAGGTCCTCTTGCAATTTTTCACAATCCTCATAGAATGCTAGGAATCATAAGAAAAAGAATAAAGAATAAAATAAATGATATTATAATGCTTCTGTATCATTCCATGGAGTGACCACACCTTGAGTACTGTGTAAAATTCTAGTCACCGTATCTTAAAAAGTATATAGCGGAATTAGAAAAGGTACAGAGAAGAGCCACCAAAATGGTAAAGGGGATGGAAGGATAACCCTATGAAAAAAGGTTTAAAAGGTGTGGGCTCTTCAACTTGGAAAAGAGATAGCTGAGGGGAGATATGATAGAGGTCTATAAATTAATGAATGGAGATCAATTGTTTATGCAGTCAAAAAGTAGAAAGTATAGGGGACATGCAAAGAAGCTACAATGTAACCCATTTAAGATTAATATGAGAAAATATTTTTTTCACTCAATGTATAATCAAACTCTGGAATTCATTACCGAAGGATGTAGTAAAAGCTGTTAGTATAGCTGGATTTAAAAAAGGTTTGGACAAGTTCCTGGAGGAAAGGTCCATAGACCATTACTAAAGAGGACCTGGGAAATCCACTTCTTGCCCCAGGATAAGCATTGTGGAACCTGTGTACTTTTTTGAGAACCTGACAGGTACTTGTGACCTGGATTGGCCACTGTTAGAAACAGAATGCCAGGCTTGATGGACCTTAGTATGACCCAGTATGTCATAGCTTATGTTTTTATGTTCTTGTGTAATAGTGTAAATCTCAAAGTCTAGCTGATCACAAAAACTGTAGAACTCTTCAATCCCAATATAAGGCTCTAATTAGAAAATCTAAATAGGAGTTTTACTCCATCAAAATCCATTCTTCTGAAAACATTCCCCTGCAACTTTTTTGTTTAGTCCATGAACTTGCACAGTATAAGAAACAGAATAATGATTCATTGTTACTCTCCCCTCATCAATTAGGAAGTCACTTAAAAGACAAAATAAACATATGCAATGAATGCCTGTTGCCGAGTCACTGCAGACTCCTGGTGACCCAAATCTCTTTAAAATCTGATGGTATGAATCCGTCTCCCAAGAGGGATGATAATGATGTCTTGCAATCCCATAGGTCCTCTATATCAATGAGGTCCTTTATTGGTTTTCAGTCAGTGACTAGATTTTAAATAGAAAAGACTATTACATCTATGAACCTATGCTCCTCGCTTATGGACCAAATCTCTCCTACGCTTATAAAAGAACTGCTTCCTTGTCTCTCACCTATCCTATTAGAGCTGGTAAATACCAGCCTTAGCCAGAGTTTTGTCCCTGAAATCTGGAAAAATTCCATTATACATCCAAGTCTGAAAGATTCTAAATCTGATCTTTCATTACCATCCAACTACCGGCTGATCTCTAGTCTCTCATTCATAGCTAAACTAGTAGAATAAAATACGTTATTGGCAATTATTCCTTTTCTTGGAATCAAATTACTCATTTCATCCAAGAAAATCCAGTTTTGGGGTCTTGCATAGAACTGAAATGCTATTGGTTTCTATCTATACAAAATGACATTCTGATTTGCTTTGATGGTGGTAAGGATAGCCTTGTATTTCAGCTGGACATGCCATCGACTATTGATGTGGTGTACCACCAAGTACCATTAATCAGACTACAAGAGACAGAAATTGATACTCCACTGGTCTGGTTAAGAAGTTGCTTGAATTCCTGTATTTATACATTTAGCACTGGGTATTCATTATCTAAGCGCTACCCTCCAGTCTGTGGCCTCCCACAGGGATTTGTCCTGGTGCCCATGCTATTTAAAAATGTTTGGCCCCATTAGCCACTCTTATTCAGAGTTTAGGGGATGATATACAAATTATTGGAGAGGTAGTCAAGAAAAGAGAGAGGAGAAAAAGATCAGAATGGTGAAGAAAAAGAGAGGAGAGAATAATTTGAAGAGAGACCCTTGCCTTATATCTTATTGCATTCTTGAGGTCTTCAGGGCAGGGATGATCTCCAGTCACTCTTGTCCTGCCAACAAATATTTGAAATTTTAAAATTTATTTAGACAGTTTTGTATACCGCCTTATCCTTCAATCAAAGTGGTCACAACACAATTGGAGGATACATTTAACACGTGGGGATATGAGACACATACACTAATACTTACAGGAAACATGGGCAATGGAGGGTTAAGTGGCTTGCCCAAGACCACAAGGAGCATCTGTGGGACTAGAAACCCCAGTCCTTCTGGCCCAAGGCTGCTGTCCTCTAGTGGGATTTGAACCCCTGACCTTCTGGCCTGAAGTACCTTGCCCCAACACTAGGCTACTCCTCCCTATGACACTGAGCTGACAAATTTTCAAATACTAAATCAGTGGAGCAGGAGTGATGGGGAGGGGGCACGCCTGCTTCAGAAACATAGCAAAATATGGAGTCAAAGCCCGGAGAGACCAATTGATCTTGAGAGGGGGGCTTGTGTTTAATTTTAAGGACTTTTTTTTTCAGCATCAGAAGGGGGAAGATAGGAGGAGCTGGCCAGGGCAGGTACTGATTGTTGATACTATCTGAAAATAAATCAAACTAGGACATTTTGTTTACATTTTTTAATTTCACTTCATACAAAAGTACAGCCCAAGAAATATACAGGAGAAGTGTAATAAGGAAGAGAAGATGGAGACGAGAAGATGGGGGGAACTAGGGAAGTAAGAAAAGAGAGAACAGCCCAGAGATACTGTATGGGTTGAAGCATAGAAACTACTGGCATAACTTTGGGCACTGAACAATTTTATGGCATCTTGTGTGCTTCATAACTAAGTCATTTTATTAACAACCGGAAACTATGAGCACAATATGCTAAGGTCTCAGGGTAATTCAGGGAAAAAATAAAGGAAAAACTGCTTTACTAACTCTGAAGTGTAGTTTTAGAAAGTCTCATCTTCCTTCTCCTCTTGGTTTATGGTGTCTGGGGATCATTCTCTGCACAGCCTCATACTGCTCTCTGTCTTTGAAACATTTGAATCCATAGATGTCTGTCTGACAGTGGAAAGCTCAGCTTGCTGTGGGGTTCTGCCCCTTCAGCTAAAGAAGGGGCTGGTTGTAAATTACCACTTGATATATATAGGGGGTGCACATGTTCAGTCTTTGAGGGTTGCAGACATCAGGTTTTCAGGATAACTCTAATGAATATGCATGAGAGAGATCTGCATAATGTGATGTGTAAGAGGCCAGGAAGAAGCCTGCAAGTCTTTCAAGAGGTTGCTCTGTCCCTAATGGGCACACTGATAGGCAGGTAAAGCACTCAGATGGTTTTCTGTAGGGCTGCCAACTTTTTGAAAGAGAAAAACTGGCCACCTGTGGCTAGCCATGCTCTGTCCATTTCTTCCCCTGCCCTGCCCCGCCCCTGTCCCACCCCCTGCCCCCCAAAAATAACACAGGTACACTACCAAAAAACTGTCTCCAGTTTTGCAACTGATTCCTATAGATTTTGGGGTGCTGAATCCAGGAAAAATAGCCAAAATGTTCCATCACGTCACGTTTTCTTGCAAAATTAGATTTCTTACCCATATAAGGAATGTTCACATAATTTCTTTTTAGCCGACTGCAGTTTATTTTCTTGGCCCAAAATAGAGGTTGTAATGGTTAACTAACTAGAAACACTCCCTCATGATATTTTAGAGTGTTTTGTATTCATTTTATACATTAACAGGACAATTGGGAGGCGGGGGGCTAAATCCAGTACTCGCGCTGGCCGCATGTTCTTTCCTGTTCGCCTCGCCTCGTTCGCTCGCTCAAACACGGTGGTTGCGACATGAACGTTCCTGTCAAATTTCAGTTTCTTGCAAGTTCATTGTTACCTTTTGTTTGCTCAGTCGTAATCCAGCTTTATTCCGAAGTGGTTCACTACAGTTGTAGTTTGCAGTGCTGTGTATTTGTGATGGCTCACAGAGCCAGAGGTTGCGTCAACTCTCAGGACAGTTTTGGTTTTATTTGTGGGGAATATACCGTGAAAAAGCGGCAGAGGAACATTTCTGCATTTATTAAAAAAGTATATTTCGCCTATTTCGGTTTGAAGTTAGGCAATCAAGACAAACTGTGGGCTCCTCACAAAGTGTGCAAGACATGTGAGGAAGATCTACGCTTATGGATGAAAGGTAAAAAACAAGCATTTCATTTCGGAATACCTATGATGTGGCGTGAACAAAGAGACCACAGCAGTGACTGCTATTTTTGCTCTTGCATTGTGAAGGGATACAACTTAAAAAATAAGAACGTAATAAGTTACCCCAACCTTCGCTCAGCAATTAGGCCTATGCCTCATAGCAACGAAGTACCTGTGCCTGAACCACCAAAATCTTTGGATCATATTTGTGTGGACGGTTCTGACCATGATGAGACTCATCAGATGGCTTTTCCCGATGAATCCAGTACTTCCGAGTTTGAAACTGAACCAGATCCGAAACCTGAACTTTTCTCTCAAGCTGAATTGAATGATTTAGTCCGGGATTTAGGACTCCCAAAAGATGCTGCCCAACTGCTAGGTTCTCGGCTTAAACAGAAAAATCTATTGTCACCAGGAACAACTTTTTATTGGTACCGCAACCGCGAGACACAATTTTTGAAGTATTTCAGCAAAGAGGAATATTTGGTATTTTGCAACGATATATACGGAGTGATGGAAAAGTTTAAACTCAAGTATGATCCTGCTGAATGGCGGCTGTTCATTGATTCGTCAAAAGACAGCATAAAAGGTGTTCTTCTTCATAATGGCAACACATTCGCCTCAGTTCCTATTGCTCACTCTGTTATTCTCCAAGAAAAATACGAGAATTTGGCCCTGATTCTTCAGAAGATTCGTTATGATGAGCATAAGTGGATGATTTGTGGAGACTTTAAAATTCTATCCATGCTATTAGGGCAGCAATCCGGTTTCACCAAATATCCCTGCTTCCTTTGCTTGTGGGATAGCCGGGCCCGCGACCTACACTGGGGGAAAAAAGACTGGCCAATTCGGGAGTATTTGAGACCCGGTGAGAAAAATGTTCTTCATGAGAGCTTGGTACCTCGTGATAAAATTCTATTACCACCTCTCCACATTAAGTTGGGTCTCATTAAGCAATTCATCAAGTCCCTTCCAAAAGATGGTGAGTGCTTTCGATACCTTTGCTCAAAGTTCCCCCGACTTTCTGAAGCAAAGCTAAAGGAAGGAGTGTTTGTTGGCCCTGATATAAGGAAACTCATTTCAGATGGAGCATTCGCTGAAACGATGTCTGAGAAGGAAAAAGAAGCCTGGGATTCCTTCAAGGATGTTGTTCTCAAATTCTTGGGGAACAGGCGGGATGAGAACTATAAGGATATTGTTGCCAGGATGCTCAATGCCTTCAAAGAACAAGGCTGTAACATGAGCCTGAAAGTCCATTTCTTGCACTCCCATGTGAACTACTTTCCCGAAAACTTGGGGGCGTACAGTGAAGAACAAGGTGAAAGGTTTCACCAGGACATCAAGGACGCAGAGAGAAGGTACCAAGGAAGATGGAACACCACTATGATGGCTGATTTCTGCTGGTTGCTGCTGCGGGAAACCCCAGATGAAAAATACGCCAAGCAGCGCACCAAGAGAAGCATTCGGGGGAAGAAGAAACGGGCCCACCAGGAGATTGATTGACCCAAGAATGACTTTAAAATCTAAACTGTGTTGACAAATATCGTGTTTTTACTAAACTTTGAAATAAAAATTTGCTAGTTATTACCACAGTGTCGGATCTCATTTATTTGAATTTTATTTTCACACCATCGGGTGTTTGTCTTCATGTATTGCAATGGTGCGGTTTGCGTTTTCTATTCTTACATACATACCTGTACAACATTTTTTGCACATTTCTTTGCTTTGCTTTGTGTCTAACCTCACTCTTATATGCTCAATGTTTGTGCACATGTATGTGGCTGTTTTAAGTGCAGACAATTTTGCTACCATCACAGTGTGTTTTGTTGACATTACTCTATTCTTATGTGCTGCCTTGTTACAATTTTCTTTATTCTTATTTGAATAACTACTAAACAATTAGTATAAAGAATTCATCCAAGAAACTTTTATCTCGATCACACTCAATCTGAAACGTTCACCTCAAACTGCTAACCCAATGTAGCAAAAAATCTGTACGTGATGGAGCAAATTGGTTACCAGATTTGGATTCAGCGCACCAAAAAACGTAAAAATCAATCGAAACATTAGAGGCAGTTTAAAAAAATTTTTTTTTAGTGTACCTGTGTAATTGCAGAGAGGGCAATGTGCAAGCTGAACAGGCAAGATTGCTACACATTCTTAAACAGAAATTCCTTACTAACAGAATACCCGGCACACACAAACACAATGCAGATAGGCCTTCATCAATAAATGAGCACAAAATAAAAAGAGAAATATATGTTGTGTTAAGTGTTAAGTGCTGTTGAGTCGGTGTTAGATCATGGCGACTCTCTGGATAGTTTCCTAAATTGTGTTTGGTCTTCAGTCAGGCAGCTCATTGTTGACACAGTGGTGCATAGCTGCTGTTATTCTGTCTATCCATCTCATTGCTGGCCTTCCTCTTTTGCATTGACCTTCTACCTTGCCAAGCATGATGTCTTTCTCTAATGATCTCTCTCTTCGCATGATGTGTCCAAAGTATGAACGTCAAAGTCTTGTCATATGAGCTTCTAAAGAAAGCTTAGGTTTGATCTCCTCATGTACTGACTGCTTTGTTCTTCAAGCAGTCCATGGTATGCACAGTATTCGCCACCAGCACCATAATTCAAAGACATCAATTTTCTTCCTTTCTGTCTTTTTCACTGTCCAACTTTTGCATCCATATGACATTATTGAAAATACCATGGCTTGAATGAATTGGATCTTTGTGTGGAGAGAGACATCTCTGCTCTTCAGAATCTTGTCTAGGTCCTTTATAGCCATTCTGCCAAGAGCAATGAGTCGTCTGATGTGTTGACTGCTTTGTTGTTTCTTTATTGCTAGTTGATCCAAGTAGGATAAAGTTGTCCACTATTTCAATTTCTTCTCCATCAACGATGAACTTATTAATTTTGCCAGTTGTCAGGATCTTTGTCTTTTTAATGATAAGGTGCAGGCCCATTTTAAGACTATATTCCTTGATTTTGAGAATAAAATATTTCAGATCATTATTTCAGCCAATAATGTGGTATCACCAGCATAGCGAAGGTTGTTGATGAATCTCCCACCAATCTTCACACCTCTGTTGTCTTCATACAGTCCTCCTTCTCTGATGATTTCTTTCTGCATATAAATTAAACAGGTAGGGGGAAAGTATGCAGCCTTGTCGTATAGCTTTGCTGATTTTAAACTATTCTATTTTTTCTTGTTATGTTGGAACTGTTGCTTCTTGATCAATGTAAAGGATGTGCAAGAGAATGAACAGGTGTTTTGGTATACACATACTTCTTAATGTGGCCCAGAGTTTCTCATGATTTACATAGTCAAAAGCCTTGCTTTAAACAGTAAACACATATAGATATCCTTTTGGTATTCTTTAGTTTTTTCAAAGATTCAACTCACATCCGCGATGATGTCTTTTGTTCCTCGCCCTTTCATAAACCCTGCTTGCACTTCAGACAGTTCTCATTCCAGGTATGTTGTAGTATCTGTTAAATAATCTTCAGTAGAATCTTGCTGGCATGTGGGATCAGAGCAATGGTGTGATAATTTCCACAGTCAGTTGGATCACTTTATTTAGTATTGGTATAAACACAGATCTTTTCCAGTCAGTTGGCCATGATGTTGTCTTCCAAATTTCCTGGAAGAGCCTTGTAAGTATGGTAACAGCTGCATCAGATTGCTTTAATGCTTCAGTGGGAATGCTATCAATGCCTGGTGCTTTGTTCTTTGATAAGGCTTTCAATGCTGCTTTGACTTCTTTCATCACCAATGGTTCCTGGTCATAAGGTACAGGTTGAAATGGCTGTTGGTCCACTTGATTTTTATCAAATAATAACTGTATATTCTTTCCACCTTTTCTTGATCTTCTCAGCATCATTCAACATGGATCCTTGAGCATCTTTTAACATTCCAATTTGAGGCTGATGTTGTTATTCCTCTAGTATTTTCTGATTTTATTTCCTTGCATGCGTCATTGTAGTACTTCTCCTTGTCTTGACTTGCTGCACATTGGAAATCTCTGTTGAGTTATGTGATTGCCTCTCTTTCTCCTCTGGCTTTAGCTTCTCTGCATTTCTGGGCAATATTCAGTTTCTTCTTGCCTCTCTTTCTCCTCTGGCTTTAGCTTCTCTGCATTTCTGGGCAATATCAGTTTCTTCTGTCATCCATTTTGGCCATTATTGCTTTTTCACCTTTTATAGATATTTCTCACTTTCTTCCAACGCAACCTTCTTGATGTTATCCCATAACTGTTCTAGAGCCCTGTCATTTGTATCTAAAGCAGCAAATCGATTTTGCAGTCAGTCTTTAAATTCTGATGGTATATTCTCATGGTCATATTTGCTACATTCATGAGTGGCTTGCTGTTTTTCAACTTTAGCTTGAGTTTGCATACTAGTAGTTGGAGATCTCTACCATAGTCAACTCCAGGTTTTGCCTTTGTCAATGTTATAGAGCTTTTCCATTGTTGACTTCCACTGATGTAGTCAATTTTATTTTTGTACAATTCATTAGGTGAAGTCCATGTAAATAGTCGCCGCTTGTGTTGCTGGAAGAAGGTGTTTGAGATGAATAGATCATTGGTATTGCAGAATTCTATCATTTTTTTCTTCAGCTTCATTTCTGTTGCCAAGTACATATTTTCCAAACACTTTGCTTTCTTCTATGTTGCCAGCTTTTGCGTTCCAGTCACTCATGACTATCAGGATATCCTGTTTGTATGTTCTATCAATTTCAGCTTGTACTTGTTCATAGAACTCATCAACTTCATACTCTTCTGCAACTGTTATTTGTGGCAAATACTTGAATTATAGTTGTGTTGATGGGCATTTCCCATTGACAAATAGAAATTAAGGGGCATGTTTACGAAACACCGAAATTGTGCGGGGCCCCGTTAGTGTGCCTGTGCCATATAAGGAGTGGGCGGTTCAGGCAGAAAAAAGGAATAAAAATGACCGTACCTGTGCGCGGCGCGCACATTTGCGGGTCCACATTAGCGCGTGGGAAGGCTAAGTGGGGCGCTGCTGGGCACATATAGGAACAGTGCCGTAGCACAACGGTGAAGATACTAACCAATGGTGCAGGGGCCATGGGTTCAATTCCTCATTGTGCACCACAAAAACGCCAGCTTGAGGCAATAACATTAATGGTTAAAGGTGCACTAGAAGGCACATGAATCCTGTACAGCAGAAAGGGGAACCCTGCTAACCTTTTGCAGCAACAGGCGGCACACTGTTCATATCTGGGCGGCAGAGTGTGCCGCACTGTTAATATTGGGCTCAGAATGCTTTGCGCTGCAAATTGTGTGCATTAGGCGATGTGCTGTTAAGTCCTTGCGGTTTGAGCGGCAGAAGGCGGTACGCTGCAAATTTGGAAGGCCGAAGGCAGTGCGCCAACAGACAAACACAGGAAGAGAGCCACAGCAGAATGGTGAAGACACTCACCAATGATGCATGCATCAGGGGTTCAATCCCCCACAGTGCCCAGTTAACCAGCCTCACTGAGGCATAATTTTAGGAGGCATAGAAATAATGGGCAGCAATAGGCGGCGCGCTAATGTCTTACGAGGCACTTGAATAGTGTGAGGCTAAGGCGGCGCGCTGATGTGGAAGCATTTGAACAGAGCCACAGCACAATGGTGAAGACACTCACCAATGATGCATGCATCAGGGGTTCGATCCCCCACAGTGCCCAGTTAACCAGCCTCACTGAGGCATAATTTTAGGAGGCATAGAAATAATGGGCAGCAATAGGCGGCGCGCTAATGTCTCACGAGGCACTTGAATAGTGTGAGGCTAAGGTGGCGTGCTGATGTGGAAGCATAGGAACAGAGCCACAGCCCAATGGGGAAGACACTCACCAATGATGCATGCATCAGGGGTTTGATCCCCCACAATGCCCAGTTAACCAGCCTCACTGAGGCATAATTTTAGGAGGCATAGAAATAATGGGCAGCAATAGGCGGCGCGCTGTCTTACGAGGCACTTGAATAGTGTGAGGCTAAGTTGGCGCGCTGATGTGGAAGCATGTGAACAGAGCCACAGCACAATGGGGAAGACACTCACCAATGATGCATGCATCAGGGGTTCGATCCCCCACAGTGTCCAATGAGTAAGGTTTGCTGAGCCATTATCTGTCATGATGAATATAGCTGAAGGAGGCATGTTAAGCTTTTATTGTAGTGACTGCTGTTAGCAAATGCACTCTCAAAGCACTGTAATATAAGGTGCTGCATAAGGTGCCTTACAAGGTACCCTAGAGGGTACATTCTAAAGTGCACTGTCCACCAAGGCACCCTACAATGTTGCCTATAGGCCGCTTTATAGGGTGCCGTATGAGGCAGGGCAAGGTACGAGCACTGTTTGTGCTGGCAGCACTGTGCATTGTAACGCATGGAAATCCTACGTAGGTGTGCACAAATGCAAGAAGGAACAGCAGTGCAGCACAATGGTCAGGAGATTGACTGATGGTGCAGGGGTCATGGGTTAACATCAGCAGTGAATAAGGTTGGCTGAGGTACGTATGTTCCCTGCATGCAACTGAACAGCAATCTGTGTTGCCATCTAAAAAGAAGGCCTTCCTAGTGCCATACATTAATGCACCCTCCACGGTGCAACAGAACGAACATCAGAAACAACCATGTCAGCAAAGGCGAGTTATAATGTTACCCAGCGGCCATGTGGAAAGGGTGGCAACTCCCAGGGCACCATAGTTGGTATCTCATAAGCTGCCTGAAACGAAGGTGTGACATAAGATGCCCCAAGGATGTATAGGTGAACCCAAAAACATTTGCTAGGAGCAGTAACATCCCACAATGTGAGGGGCAACAGAGGTATGTGCCAAACGCACATGTAACCCAAACACTGCACAGAGCTGAAAGGAAAGACAATGCAGAGGTAATAGAAGGATGTAGATCAAAGCTGCTGTACTACACAACTCAGCCCCAGGCCATGTGGCTGCTAGAGAAATGGACACACATATATATCCAGTTATTTAGTTATGTTTATTTATGTCCATGTCACTATGTGGTAGGAGCGTGGTTTACAGAGAACAAAAGAAAGGCCTGAACAACAGGCTGGTTGTTGTTACATATAACAGGAACATATACCTGGAATAACATGGGAAAACTATGTACATGGAATATATGATTGGTGAACAAGATAACATACCCAAACTATTTACACAAATTAGCAAGGATGCTAGTAAGAAGGAGACAGCTGTGGTTAAATATGTGCTGTGACTGTTTGGTTATGTGATCGGGGCCATCTGTAGCTATGCACAGAGTGATGGTAATGTACCATGCTATAATGTCAGTGTTTGACAGAGGATGGGAAGATGTGTGCAGCGAAGGAGGCTGAAATGGCAGGATAGATGAAATGTCAGGATGACAGTGGAGTAGCAGTGTTATGCAGAGCACACACACGAGAGGCAACCAGGGAGAGATGAAATGCAGGAATGTGTAGGAGTGCAGGACGTGGTGTAGCAGCATGCACGTCAGGATACGATGGCCAAAAAGCTGGGAGACATAAGATGGGCAGAAGGATGATTCCCATCTCAGATGAGGGTACAATGTTCTCGCAGCACAAATCTGCACATATATGACTGTCATACAAATCGAAACCACCTATGCAGGACAAGCATACACATCAAAGAGAACAGAGAGGAATCAAACCTATGACCACCACCACAAATGCCAAGGCAACAACTGGTAGGCCACACCACCAACATCAGTGCATTAGCAGAGGCTGCATACAGAAATACTGAAGCCCATCACACAAGACGCATGCTGGCTGCCAGGACAGGCAAACCCCCAACAGTAATCATGACCAAATGGACATGCAGGTCATCTGAGTACAGATCAGAACCTAGTCTGTATGTGGGACCAGGGACACATGCACACACACACAATGAAATGTTATGCAGTGCATACAGCATGCGAAAGAGGAAGGAAACCAAATCCTGAGGGCATCAGAGGATGCTCGCTGGAGATGGGTACCAATCTGGGACAGGACAGGAGAGAACACAACATGAAAACAGGTGTACCACACACCAGCTGAACCACAGCCAAACCCCCAGGTGCACTGCCATGTAAACACCATAAAGAAAGAGACATATGTGACTGATAACATCTGATGGCTAAACAGCACAGAGTGCACACCTTGCTGTACAGTGAAGAGAGGGAAGGGTGTGTGTAGAGTTGATGAACCTGCTGGTACCAAATGGTCCAGGTAGCACAACAGAAAAACAACAGAACAACCACATGTGGGGATCAAACCTGCACACTACTGTGTTAAAACACATGCCTCTAACCACTACCACAAACAGCACACTGAGTACAAGGCAGAACAAATAGTCCAAAGGGAGGGTCTATGTGGGAACCTGTCAAACCCACTGATGTTGCAAATGGGTGACATATACACACCTGTCACTCTACAAGGATGTGAGCACAGGTGGGCCATGGACATGACCAGCAACCAGTCTATAGAAGTGCACATGTGCTCAAAGAGTGGAGGAGTAGCCTACTGGTCATAAACCTGTTGTGGACATCAAGTAACCAGGGCCCGATTCACACTAGCACTCCTTGTGGCCTTGGGCATGTCACGTAACCCCCCATTACCGTGGACGAATGACCAGAAAACTGACATTGACCAGAACACCCTGGAGTTTCACGGTCACAGGGAGTCAGGTCAGGACCGACTCGAAGGCACACATTGCATTGCATGTGTGTCACCATGATCAAGGAGCAAAAGAGACAGATGTGTGTCAAATACATATCTTTATTTGGGTCACCCCTCACAGACACTGTAGACCGTGTTATCATAATATCAAGGTGAGTGCAGCCCTGGTGAGAGACAGAAACACATTTAGCATGGCACCAACCCACATCCCACAGAAAGGTCACTTCATTGACTGTAAGTGAAGGGCACGAGATATAATGTGCAACAGGTGCACGCTATGCACTGGCCATCAGGTCCCCACCCCCCACCTGCTGCTGCATCCCTCAAATGTGTCACGCACATATGAGTGCATGAAAACCGTAGGCGTTGCTGGATGAGGACCCAAAACACATCACCTGTCCCTCGCAACATAGCCATCAGGCAACACAGGAGGCTCACAAATGAAAACATCATATGTTGTCAAGTGAAAATAACTCCTGAACGTAATGTGCAACCTCTCACCTAATGCCTGATCTAGGAATCAGAAATGCGATAATGTAGATCACAGCAATCATCACCAGCACAATGAGCATATGCTAACAGGTCGCAGAGGCACATGAACCCAGAGCGAATACAAACAAAACAACCTGCAGAAAGCTCCAGAGATAACACCATGCAGGAGTGCCCCTTCCAGTGTTTGTTGGTTAGACAGTGTGTGGACACATATAACACGGTACATGGAATGCACAATTGAAGGAGGGCAATGGACACCCACAATGCCACACACCAAATATAATGGCGCAATGAGAGTGTCATTACCGCGGCGGATAAACAGGACCGTACAGATGTGCAATGTAAGGTGTGTACATACATGCAGAGTGTCACGTCTGTGCAGTAAGCAAACACAATGACCAGCATGTTAAGATGGACATGATGGCCAAACATCCTACAGTGAACTACACAAAAGCCATAGGTCCACATGCTGTGGTTCACAAACATAAGCAGTCAGAACCACAAGCACCATCCGTATACCAACATGATACAGTGATGCCACTCATACATGTAAACACCCTTGCCCATTGCAAACATCAATCAATGATGTTGTTGGGCATGAAAGGGTTGGTGTGGGAAAAACGGTATCATGTTCAGGTGGAGGGCAGGTGGACATAGATAATATGACCGCTCCATCGTCACCCCCATGCCACTAACATGGCTGTATGCTCGTGTTGAAACTAACAGATGACCGTATCCTGGGTGCCATGTCACACACATGGCCAACCCACAACAACTACACAACTGGGGAGGAATGTACAACATACACTGACAATGTCAGTCCCTGCTACACCCAGCGTCCAAAAAGCAAGGTGTATCTGTAATCCAACAGGTGAGGTCAAACGTCTCCATGCAACCCTGGGCTTGCATAGCCAAGTGTCACATTCCAATATGCCACAGTCCGTGAAAGTTCATCTGTGTCCCCTGCAATGCGCAGGACCCCCAGCCCCAGAATGGCAGAAACAGTGTGGTGTACAGGTCCGTCATGGCCAAAGCAGCGGTCCAAAAGCAATACTGTCCATCACAGGCATGTGTTCCACTCGCATAAGTCAAACATCCAATGGCACCATTCCCCAGAAACAATTCCATGGTGGTCTGTTCCCCAAAAGGTGTGTGATGGCGACGCCAGATGCACTGTAGGAAATGTGTCCGGGATGCCTTCTGTCCTGTGTCAGGAGAGGATACGTATGGTCGTGTTGGACACCTTGTACAAACAACACAAATTGCAGAGAGTCGCACCTGTGAAAATACAGATGAAACGGATGAAAAGGCAAACATGACATAATATGAACATGAAATAATATGCATATTGTTGACACATCAAATGTCAATGCAGAATGGGTGTCACATGGATATGGGCATGTCCATATCCATGTCACACTGCTACACACTATATGCATCTGTTCGTGTGCATAGACAGGCACCATGACATGTACATGAGACAAACAGTAACTCATCAACAGGTACAGCCACATGTACCCCCAAATAACAAAGGTCCAACATACCCTGTGTGTGCATTATGTGTACGTCATCGATCCCTTGAGCGACTCCACAGCCACATCAGGTCACAGTGAAGGGAGACAATGTCAGCCAAACAGGTAGAATCACCATGTCAAGTCACTGTTGATGCATGTCCACATCATGCCGATACCTGAAATAAAAAAAGGTTGCTCAACAGTGGTCCCTCAGAACACAATACACAGTTATGCTCACAACGCACACCACATGTTGAGAATGTTGACAATGTAAACAGCACTACGGTACAGGTAGCACAGTCACCACTGCCCCCCAGGTGCTCCCACCCCTCACAGCACATGATAATGTACCATGACTGGACACTGCATCAGCACACAGTCAACGCATAAACATGCACCCACACAGTATGCGTCGGTCTGCGGGACAGCTGTGATACATGGCATGTATGTGCACAACTGGCAACTTGTGGACATAAAGGCGCAGTGACCTGCCCTGATACCCCGGTGATGGCTGAGATAACAGTGTTGGGGAGGCAGCAAGTGCATTTTCCTGTAAGTCAGACGAAAACACATACACATGTAGCTATGTCGTACAAATGCCATAAACAGTTTTGCAGAAGACATACTGTACACAAACACATAGGGATATGTCTGACAACAGCAAGATATATGGGTAAGGGAGGCCTAAGGAAATAAAACCACCACAACATCTGCACAGTATGACACATACCATACGACATGTTGGGCCCATGACTGCAGGCACAATGTAGCTGTAGATCCAACTACCCCGGACCGCAGCATCGTGGCTGCTGTCCAGTCAGGTGGCACTGCACCACAGAAACAGCTTCCTCACAAAGTATGTCCTGTGCAGTGGAAAACACAAGAGAAACAAACATATTTCATGTCCAAGGTGTGAAACACACACTGCACCTCTCTGTCCCCCAGCTGTCACACCCCACAACATGACCTATGGACTGGCTGTGCACTATCACACTGTACGGAACTGTGACATGGGAGAGGCAGCACGGAAGTGTCCGTTGCTATATAAAGGTAACCCCAATCCCCCTGTCATCTCCCTTACCACTCTGTTGTTGTACACACTGGTCAAGATAGGTGTTTGCTCCCCCATGTCTATGGCCCATCCCAAGGTCACAATATCAGGCTGTCTCCCCCATGTTGCCACCAATACCCCCTCTCCGTGTGTACTGCCCTTCCACTGTTCTATGTTACCCCACTGTACATTGCTGTAACACATGGAGATATGCAGTAACACCTCCTGTATCCATTGGCCAAAGACATATCCTGCAGTGTACCTCGCACACCCCAAATATTATTGACAGCTGTGTGCTGATGATGCGCTCAAATAGATGGCAATGTCAGCGCCACGTCTGTAAAACCACACCCCCATGTCTGCCTGTGACCTGACCATAATGGCTGCATGTCATCCCACTGTGTGAGAGTGCGAATGTCAAACCATGGATGGCCTATATGTGCACCATAACCAAATAACTGTCATCTAGGTGTCTGTGTGTATGTGGACGTAACATCCCTTGCAAGGTCCGTAAGGTACTTGCTGATGTGGACTGTGCTTTCCTGCCCTACACACATCCACAGCATGTAAGATATGCCATACGTCATACTGGGTTTTTCCGAGCAGCAGACATCACAGTATCCTGTATCCAACAGTGGCCAATCTAGGTCATACGTACCTAGCTGTATCCCCAAAAGACACAGGTCCCACAATACCTGTACTGTGTCAAGCACCGATTATCCGGGGTACCTTCTTCTATAGTGGTCTATTAACCTGTCCTGCAGGAACATGTCCAAACCTCCATTCAAAGTCAGCTACAATAACAGCCCTTACCATATCCTCTGCATACAAATCCCAGAGTCTGATGACACATCCAGCAATGTGGCATATGTTGAGATAGCATCGGCTACACATGCCATGTTCCTCATGGACAACCTCTAAACTGAATATACACACACACATGCAGCGTACCACTTGGCTACTGTAACCCACCCTTTGCTGATCTGACGTCCATCACCTCTGTATGTGTGTACATATGCAACAATGCACTGACTGGCCACTCCACAATACAGCTGCTATCAATGATATGGCCTCCTGGCTGCACACAGCGCAGGTCCCCCTCCTGCCACACATCCATGTCAAGGCTACGTGATAAGGTATACATCAGGGCACACTGTGGGGTTGCATTAACAACCGTCGCACATAATTAATAACATCATTGGAAAGCAGTCATAAGCATGTGCTCTGTGCTATGTATGACATGTGTCACCACACCTAGCCAACATACACACATAGCCAGCTCACACAAGCATAACACCCACAAGTGGACAAAAGGTGTACAATATAAACAAATACCCCGCAGGGGAACTGTCCACAAACAGGGTCATCCCTCCCACTGTGACTACCGCAACATATGCCTGCCACCGTGCTCCATCCCGACCATGAAACCAACGAACTCTTCTTTTCACAGCAACTGCTATCACCACCACCAACTAACTGGGAATGTGACCCACAAAGTATCTGAAAGGTGTAGCAACACCCACACACATAATACACCAACAGCTGCTGTTGTGCCGCGGCCACATTGTTGGTCACACACGCATGGCTATATGTGACCGTGGGATGTTAAGTTGAATGACAATGCAGTGTTGCACCTGAAGGTGATATGTTCCGACACAAAAACCTTTATGACCATCACACACACAGAACAGCACATTTATGTGGGAATATATGCAATACGTACCAGAGAAGATCTCTGCAATCAACCTCCGCCTGACCGCTGTGCCCTCTTGTGTGTCACCACTGGCACGTACAGGGGGGCATGGTGGATCATCATCCAGATCCTCATTAATCTCTGCAGGAATATTGTGCCTGAGAGCAATGTTGTGCAGGATGCAACAGGCAATGATAATCTCTGCCACAGTCATAGGTCTATATTGTAAGGCCCCGCCTGTCCTATCCAGACACCTGAAGCGACTTTTCAACACGCCAAAGGTGCGCTCTATGACAGAGCGGCTGGAGGCGTGGGCCTCATTGTACCTCCGCTCTGCATGTGTCCGTGGATGACGCACAGGGGTCAGCAGCCAGGGGCGACACCCATACCCTGCATCACCTGCAGAAAGAAATGTTGCATGTCAATGCATGAGTGCATGTTACCTCTCATTTACACAGGTATGGACGTGCGAAACAAATGCAGAACACATCCTGACAGACATATATGACACACCAACTATGCATTTGTGAAACATATACATATGTTGATATAAATGGTAAACATGGCCTATGGAGCCTGTACATACTGCCATAAAAAAACCAGTCCCAGTTGTACCTATAGAAATCCTCTATGTGTGGCACATGCGTATTGTACTGCAGTTCCTGTCCTCATCTCGACCACCTCCAACGTTAGACTATACCACCAATACACATATCACCTGTTCAAAGTATATGTCAGCAATGTACACAACCCAAAACTGTGATGTAATCCGATGGAGCCTCGCACCCAGACCATGTATGCCAGGGAGGTCTGACAAGGTCACAACCATATCACCGCTATACCCCCTGTCCTCCAAGGTCCACATCTCAAAAATGAGCATATTGACTCCATATGCTGGTTCCTGCTAATCACCTATCCTTTCAGTAGCCACCCTCTGCACTGTCTCCATCATGTTCAGAGCCTTTTTAAACTGTGGACCACAGAAGTGCACACCGTAGCCCACATGAGCTTGCACCAATCACATGGACAGAGGCAGAGTACCTACCTGGGTATGTGCGACCAATACCTCTCTGTATTCACCCATGTAGTCCCTTGCCCCTGCTGTCACCTGTCCACAATGCTCAACAACATTAGGATCAGCACATACAACGTCGCCTATGTCCCACACATCTGCAGTGGCCAAAGGTATCTCTCCTGCGGTGAAACAGGCCAAATGCATGACCATCCATATGCAAAACTGTACTCGCAGTTGCTAAGGTCAGGGAAACCCATCATATGTAGCCCCCCCCCCCAGTATATACGCGACCTCCGGGGTGACAACCCAGTACTGAGTGAGTGTGTGGACCTCACACACACATGACAAGGGTTAGGTGTATGGATTGTCCAGAACATAAACGTTACATGAAATAACAAAAGGACCAGAAAATGAGCCGCCATCACAGGTGTGTGTGATGGGCAGCAACCTTCCCCCCCCCCTCATGTGGGCAGATGTCACACACACACTAGTACCAATCCACCAACAGGACACACATCTGCACCTGAGCTTAGTTTCCAGAACAACATGAGCAGGGTATGATCAAACCGTATCACAATCCTGATGTCTCAATTCAAATTAGGTCCCCTGTTAATCCACATATACACTCCTGTAACAATGTAAACACATAACAGTCATATGTCTTTTGAACGTGAGGTACGTTTTCAAATGCAAAGCTGGCAAACAGCGCCCTATATAACAGATGTTACATAAACCAATACATATATGCAGCACATAATAGGTTAGATGGAAATACTCACCCAGCAATATACAGTCCCCATATTGTCCCTCCTCAAATTGCCTGAACAGTGCTGAGTGATGCAGGATATAGGAGTCATGGGTGGACCCTGCAAACCGCGGGACCACATTCAGAATATGCAGATTAGCATCACATACAACCTGAACATTCAGGGAATGGTAGTGTTTGCGGTTGCGGAACACCACCTCCCTGTCTCTAGGCGGGACCAGGGCAACATGTGTGCAATCAATAGCTCCCATCACGTGTGGTATCCCAGCTAACGCCTCAAAGGCCTGGTTCAGGGTCCCCCACTGTTGCCCAATGTGAGGAACGGCTATGTAATTCCCCACCCGGCTGACCATGGCACGCAGTACTTGGTGGAGACAGCGTGAGAAGGTGGGGCGGCTCATGCCACCCACTGCAGCCACAGATGACTGGAAACAGCCAGAGGCAAAGAAATGTAAGGCAGCAAGGAGCTTGACTAAACCTGGTATGGCATGTGACCGATCAGTCAGGGGCTCGAGGTCAGGTCGCAGATCCTCATAGAGCTCCCGAATAGCCCTTGTGCTCAGTCGGTACAGGGAGATGACCAGGTCCTCACGCATGCCCTGGAGCTGGGCTCTGGGCCTGTAGAGGCGAGGCTGCCGAGCCTGCACCTCAGCACGCCGTCTGCGTCGTCCACGCACCGCACCTGTGTGGACCACCCCCACAGCTGCAGGTCTGAGTTGCTGCGGGTCTACACCCATGCCCTGTGCCTCAGCCCCATGGGCACCATCTCCCCTGTCCTGCAACCGCAGCATCCGCCCACGTCTCAGGGCACATGCAGCAACATAAACAGCCGCCATGAACTACAGACACACACAAACACACACAAAAACACACCCACACCTGCCTAAACACTGGACACCTTACAACCCACACATGAAAGGAGACACACAAAACAGCACAATACAATGCAACGTACAGCACAACTACAGCAGACACCACACAAGACTAGATCCACACAATACAGCACAGTAAACGGAGAAATACAGAACAATACCATACAGACACACAGAATCCAATACACTACAGCTGCCTTTCTCTCCCTGTAACTCACAACCAACATACACCGCGCCTACGAAACAACCCTCAATGTGGACCCAATCTGCAATCATATTTATCCAGGTTATGTTGTACGTACCTTGCGCATGCGCGGTTATGGCCGTGCGCGGCGCGCATGTGCAGCAATGCCCTAATTTGCGTCTGTGTGTGTGTTGCGCGCATGTGCAACCCCTTACGCATGGGCGTCTGTCTGTGGGCGGCGCGCATGTGCAACTCGTTACGCATGGGCGTATGCGTCGCCTGTGCGTATGCGTCACCTGTGCGTGACGTCACACGCACTCAAACGCACATGCGCTAACAGCTGCACATGCGTATCGCGCACACACACATCCACCAACGCACGCCCATGCGCAATGTCACATACGCGCCGCGCACAAGCATCGCCGTCGCACAGTTGCACATGCGCAATGTAGGTAACCGTCTAAAACGTATAAATCACCCTGCGCGCCTGTTGCACGTTGAGGGATGAGTGAGGAGTGAGAGGTAGGATAGCGAAGTGTGAGAGCAGGAGGTATTGGAGCAGGTGTCAGTGTAGTGGATTGTCGTCAATTGTCTCTGTATTGTGGTGTGTACTGTTCAGTTTATTGTGTTGTGTTTGTAGTATTGTGCTCATATCTGTTTTGTCTGTGACGTGTGTGGCGTAGGAGAGGGAGAAGGGGTGAGGTGAGGTGAGGTTGCGTGTGGCCAGGGGAGTGGGGAGAGGAGGGCGATGGAGCGGCAGGGGGAGAGTGAGAGCCATAGGGAGAGTGGAAGTGGCACGGTGAGGGTGAGAGTGAGGGAGAGAGAGAGAGGGACATTGAGAGGGATAGAGGGAGGGTGGGAGAGAGGGAGAGAGAGAGGGAGAGAGAGAGGGATAGAGGGAGTGATAGAGAGAGTGACAGAGAAAGGATGAGGGAAAGGGAGGGTGAGGGAGTGCAGGAGGTGCGGCAACCAGTTGCGCAGGAGGCAGGGGCTATGGCGGCTGAGCCAGACGCAGGGCCATCAACACAGGGCCAGGCTGCACCCAGCCGCCACACTGGGAAGAGGAAAAGGGCCCCTGTACCTGAGACCCAGAGGAGGAGGGCCACACGGTTCTCAGATTCTGAGAACCACAACCTCCTCGCTACGGTCCTCGAGAACTATGAGGCTCTGTTTGGGAGGCAGAGCAGCCGCACAAGTACAGCAGGCCGTAATGCGGTGTGGGAGGAGATACGCAGAGCAGTTGCCGAGGTAGGAGGCCCTCTGCGAGACATTGACTGTCTAAAGAAGAGGTATTCTGATATCAAAAGAGGGGTGCGCCAGCACCTGTGTGCAGAACGACAGCATGCCAGTGGCACAGGTGGAGGGGGCCCCCTACCATCCATGCTCACGCCCCTAGAGCAGCAGCTTGCAGACAGGCTTGGGCCAATATACACATATGGCCTTCCTGTGGCCCTGGATACAGCAGATCCGCATGCAGGTACGTATGCTACGCATATATTTCACCTCTCCATACCTTGGTGAAATAGCCATTGTGTAGATGGCAGACATTTGCACATGCACCCCCATAAATCTCTACCAAGCCCCATCATGTACCCATGCTGGTGTCAGAGGTCTGTGCTGTACCCCTGCACACTCCTGTCCAACACAAACACACACGCGCACCCCAAAGGTAACATCAAGCCAATACAAAGACTCTGGGAGACCTGTAGGACAAATACATAGTTGTGGCAAACACAAATGCCACGTACCCAACATATGCTTGGTTGTGCTGGCAGCCGCAGGGGCAGTACGTGCCCCTGACAAGTGCTCCTCCACCTCATTCATACATGTACACCTACACCCTGGCCACAAACCTTTAACAGCGGTCGAACGGAACGGTTCACCTACATCATGGAGCAGTTGGAGACTGAAGATATGGCAGGCGTAGAGGCAATGCAGATCACATAATGCGTTAAATCTATAACTGTGCTATCACCCTCCTTCACCGCACACGTACATCTGAGCAAGGTAGAAAAGATGTGGACATATGTGACGTTGTTGTAAAGGATGTGGATAGCACAGTGAATGACGGTAAAAGCGGTCTCCACAGCATTGTATGTACGCCTGGCATTACAGCAGTCCCCCAAGAACAGCATACTGTATGGGGACCTTCCCTGTCGCCGGCATATGACAATGCATTGGCAAGGTGTAGTAATACACGGTTGCGGATGCGATAACGGCAGATGTGTTGTCGACCCTCTGCCCCTGTGGAAGTCACGGAAACATGGCCTGTGTTGGGACAATGACATATGTCTCTAAAGATAATATGTGTCTGTCCCTCAGAGCTCCACACGTCTTTGTATTGTCTGGCGTCACACTGTTTGCCTGCCATGCTGCAGGGACACATTCAACATGTGTCCCTCATCCCCTCAGTCCCCTGACCTGTCACAAACATCTCCACGTGTACCAGGCCCTTACCTACCCCCCCCCAACAGTGCTCCTCATCCCCTGTAATATAGCATTGGCCTGTGAGGGGTGCATGTTTATGTGACATACCATACGCACATTGATACATGTGCCTGTCAATGGGCACAAGATGCTTTACATTAGCTGCTCGATGCACAGTAGGTCACTGCCAGACACATGTAGCAGTATGCTCACAGTATGTCCCAGGGACATATGGCCTGCTCAATGGCATGCACAATCAAACAGGGGGTAGAAAATACAGGTGGAAGTGTGAGAAAGGAGCAGCCGTGAGTGGACAGATGTTGGCCAGATGGGGTGACAGACGGCATGGGGGATCACTGCACAATTATAGCTGTAGCTGAGGCATGGGAAACAAACTAGGTGTGCGGACCTAAAACACACACCTGTTCCCCTGGGGCAGGTACATGTTGGCTACAGACAGGTATGGGGGTGTGTAGGGGGCCCTGTATGCAGCACACATGCTGGGTCCCCACACCATCAGGTATGTGTTGTCTGCAGCACACACGTGTACATAGCTGTAGTGCGTAAACATATGTGTGCTATCTGTGTTTGCCCACAATACAGGTGACTACAGCACCATGCTGACACATGCGGAGGAGGGTGCGGTGGACGAGGAGGGTGCGGAGGAGGGGGATGATGTGGCCGTCCCTCACATCCTGGAGGGGGAGGAGGAGGAGGCGGAGCCTGTAATGTCGGTGGCACGGCCATGTTCCGGGGAGAGTCCCCTGCAGCCACAGATGAGCACCTACCCACCAATGGTGTCTAGTCGAACAGGTACCGGCCTACCACCACAGCAGGATGATGTGGTCGAGGATGACCTCATGGGGGAGCTCAGAGCCCATGCAACATCCTCACGGCAGGATGCAGAAGGTGGGTGAGAAGCAATGTCACCCCCAATGTTCTGTATGCTGTGTGCCCATTAGATATCAGCTGTGCATCCCATGGCATTAATGTTAATGTGTTACACACCACAGAGAGGCAATGGGGTGTACACAACCTACCTGTGGAGTACATGTCCGGATGCAGTATGTGCAGCACATTGCATGCAGTACAAACTATGGTAGAACCTGTGCAAACCATACCTACACACACATCTAGACATCTGAGCACGTAGTTGTTGCTGTTGAGCTGACTCACATACCTTCTCTCCGTGGGCTATGTCATACAGTAGTGTGATTGCTCGGCAAGTCGTGTGCGCACACACATGTGCACAGCTGAGAGGGACCACTGGTAAAAACGGAACGTGACAGGCACAACGCACAACCCACTACTCTCTGTGTGGGGTGTGTCTGTGCTGGATGTGACAAAATACCGTCCAAAGCTGTCACATGTGTGTCTCCAGTAGACGGGATACATTTGCCCAACAAGCAATGTTACGACGTATGTTAGCGGATGTTAATGTGACACACACCATAACAGCCTAGGCACTGTTCCCTCTAAGCTGTGCGCGTGTGCACGCGCACACACCTCGCCGAGTGAGCGCACATACTTTACAGCAGAGCGCACAAAAATTATGGTTCTGATTCTGATAGAAAACAACATAGTCGTCTTAAAAGTTAAAAGTTGTGATTGTAATTACTAGACATATTCCGCTTCATTTAGTAATTGTCCATTTTCATTTCATTTAATTAAAATCAATGTGGTGTACATACTGTATTCTGACGTGTAGTCAAATCTTAAAGTATATAACTCCGAGTGTCGTTATGTGGCGCACAAAAATTGAACCTTGCTTCAAAAGCTGCACAGCTGATATGTTATGCGCACACAGCCTACAGACAATTAGAGGGAACATTGAGCCTAGGGTGAGTGTACACCTACGGATGCAGACCTACTAGGTATGCAGTTTCAGCTGCATCATGTTGTGTGACAATACCCCACGAATAGCATAGCACTTGCACAACTGAGCTTCATCACTGTAGCCCAGCCGTGGCCCAGTAACTACTCATGTTAACTGTCACATGGGCCATGGGGAATCAGAGATGACATACCTAGACCCAAGAAACGAACATTCGCCTTCTATGCCCCAAAATGTTGGTACGAACTTCCACCTGAAATTAGATCCATCAAAGGCCTTATGCAGTTCCGTAAGGCAATGAAACACCACATCTTCCTACTTCACTTTGCTCATGCATCCACCCCACCTCATCTCACCCACCTGCCAATGTCTACAAACCGCACCCTGTCACAAGTATCTTGAACCCGCCTTAGACCTCCTGTATATACAATCCAAATCTAATTATATTTTGTACATATGTTTATAGTTCCCCTGTTGCTCCAGGTTTATGCTCCTGTTACAATGTATGTTCCAAGTTTAAACTCCTGTTACAATGTAAGCACAGAACAGGCTTCTGACTGTGCACCCTTGTTGTATGTAAACCGCACTGATAACAAATAGCGCGGTATATAAACGTTTTAAAATAATTAAAAACAAAAAGTAAATAAACATACATGTATGTCATGCACCGTCACACAGACCCCATCCCCTACGGTCTGCATCACCAGGTGTAGACCACTCCTACCACATGACATTTTCAGTTGGAATGACATCAGACACACATATAGCACGATGTACAGACAGGACACGGTCTAGGATCCTGTACCCATGGTTTGGGAGGCTTACAGGTCCCTGGAGGCAGCATGTATGTCCACAATTACGTTAGGCTGGTGGACATACAGACAGGGCTCGCAACATGTCCCGTTCATGTATATGTGACACTGAGGTGCACAATGCATGGTTTGTGATGAACCCCCCGGATCACACAGGTTATCTGGTGCCCCATGCTGGGTCCTGATGGACTAGACAGCTCACAGGTGGCACCCCTGCTGCCAAACACATTAAGGGAGGGCCCCCCCCTATCTCTGTGACTCACTCCTCCCGAGGGCTCACCACATGCTGTTGCATGCTCAGCATGACCCTGTAGTCGCCATTTTGCGTTGTGTCACCCTGTGCTGCACCATCTGGTCCTCTCCATGCTCGTTGTGCAGCCTCCACATGTGTACCAAGGTGTACATGCACTGTTATCTGACCCCAGGTCCTTAACCACTGGGTGTATGTGGACCCCTCTGCCGTCAGACACATGTGGCATTGGTGGACCTGCCCATGTACGGGATGTGATCCTGCTGCGCCAACCCCATCCCTCATAGTCAATGGCGCTACACCTGTACCCTGTCCATGCTGTGTGTATCCCCCCAAATGTGGTCCCACATGGGTTGGCTGTGCACATTCTATCTCTCTGCAGCACGACGTATCCACAGGTGTGTTTGCTGTCCATCGAACACGCTCCGCCACACTGCACAATGGACATGTGTGTGCTATGTGTCCACAGGCCTATTCCAATATCTGCAGCACGTGGGGGTGTGTGGGCAACCTGTGTATCCCTGTGTGTGCCACCCACATCACATAGATCAACCATGTGCTGTGTGTGGCATTGACATACACCTTTCTGACATTGCGTGTTCATAACCATATCCGCGTGCATACTATAGTTTGTACAGTCACAATGACAATCATGTGTTATATGAGTCATCTTGTTGTGTGTTTCTTGGGAGGTATATCACACACCACCCTTGCTTCCCCCCTACAGGCATCTGTCGTGAATTGGCAGCTGTGCGCCAGTCTATCGATGCCAACACGCTGGAGATTTGCCACTTGCGGCAGGATATCAGGGACATGCCACTTGAAAGAATGTGTGTGGCCCTGGAGGGGATACGTGCCATACTGCAGAGTTATGCACAACCACCGCCACCACCACCGCCACCACCTCCACAAGCACAAGATGAGGGGGAGGGTGCAGCACAAGGGGGTAGGGTTTTGCGACGTGCCAGAAAGGGCAGGCCACGCCGTGGTTCCTAGGTGTGTAAATAAATGTTTTGAACAACATACATGATACGTGTCATTGCAATTTGTGTCCCTTTGGTCCCCTATGTGGTGTCCACATGCATGTCGTGTCGCTGATCAGCAGACCCTTGCTGTCGCATTAGCTGCTCCACCAGGTGTTGCAGAACAGACGGCACGACATGCTATGTGTCACCTACACAGTCCATAGTCACAGCCCCTTGGCTGTAGGGGTCCTCCTCACACACACTGACCCATGTTGTCTCAGGTGTACTGTTCCCATACCTCATGGTCTGTCGTCAGCGGCATCACCCCCCTCCCCCCCTCTGCCAGCATACCTGGTTCCATATTTGTGGTCATAGCCTATATCAAAGACAACAGTGGGAACATGTCTGCCCCCCCCCAAGGCATGCATGTGGCACAGGCAGACATGCGTAGCATGCTTATGTTGGCTTCCTCCCTCCGCTGACACATTTGTTAGCAGTTCAATCCACCCAACAGCATGGCTGTTTCTGGGATCCCCCTCACACTTCAACATCCCATGCGGCTTCCCTGGCCCTTAGCCACTGCACACGTTTACGCCCCATGACGGCATGTGTAAGCAGTCCATGTCTGCCAGCCATGTCAGCCTCCACAGCCTGTCCAGATGCACAGACATATCCCAGGCATTCATCCATGGTGGGTGGTTGAGGGAGACACATGACCATGTTTCCACATAACAAAAACAAATGTTTATTATAGAACATTTAAACATTGGCAACATGCCACCACACAAACATCCCCATTTTGTGCGTGGAACACAGCACAGCACAGGGCACATGTGCACATCACAGGTGTTCTCAGAGGTGCCTGTGACGCCCTTCGGCAGATGCCCGCCGACATTGCAGCTGCGCAACATCGGCGGACACCTGCCGGACAGCCCCCGTCAGACACTGCAGTGCATGAAAGACTAGGCGTACGTCGCGCCGCACATCATCAATTGCCCCCAGCACATCATGCATGCACCTGCCAGCACATAGGCAAATGGTGCCCGTGGTCTGTGTGCTGGCATGTGCATGCAATATGCCGTGGGCCGTGGATGACATGTTTGTGCGACGACGCCTATCCCCAGCTTCCACCTGCAGTGTCTGACGGGGGCCCACGTAGCCCTGTGCTGTGCTGTGTTCCCCCGCACCCCCCCAACCCTGTCCTCTCCCCAAAACACTCTCAGCCACCCTCTCTGCCCAACCCAGCACCCCCCCACACACAGGTTGCACATTGCCCCCCTCACCCGCAGCCGCCCTCCTGCCAGCAGCATCACCCTCTGGGTGTGCCTGTGGGGGCCTCTCCTCCTCTCCCATCTCGTCACCCCCCACCACCGTCAATTGCTCCTCCTCCCTCTCCTCCTCCCCCCCTCCCCCATCTGCTGCTCCTCCTCCGTCTCCTCCTCCGCCAGCTCGATCTGGGATCCCTCTTCCACCTCCGTCTCGCTTTCCACCACCACCACCTCCACCTCCCTTGCACGGTGGGTGGTGGGCCGCCGGAGTGAGTAGGCCGATGTGTGGCCCTCGCCGCTGCTTTCCTCTCCCCCTGTGAAAGTTAACAGACATATCAAAACGTACATGAGTGTTACGTTACACATCTACAGATGCATTAAACACACACGTTGGTGGGCCAATGTGACATTATAAACTGAGAGTCATGCCTGTCCAGTCTCACCATCATTGGGTGTCTGTGACCCCCTGCTATAGCGCGCCAGGAAGTCTCCATGGAACTGCCGTAGTTCACGCACCTTCTTCCTCAGATCCTCCACCTGTTGATAAACAAACATTGTTTGGGGTCATTACCTACCCTTCTGCACAGGTGGATAGTTAACATACCCATATTCATGGTTGGCCACTGTCACCCTGCTCCGTGTGCCCTGCTGTGTGTTCTGTATTTCCTGCACAGTCACACACTTGTGACAGGTGATCCCTGGGAAATGTGTGCATAGGCCTGCCTATGAGTGTGAGGGCGGGACCCACGGAGCCTGTCGGGGGTCTGCAGGCATCATCATATGGGACACCAGCCAGCAGCATTGCCCAGCACCTACAGGCTTCCCCACCCCCCACCCCATATCATCACCCTAGGCACGTCATGTTTGCAATGGTGGGGGAGAGAGGGAGACAAGGGGGGGGGGTATAAGGGGGTGGGAGAGTGTGAGAGGGACAGGGAGTGTGTGCGAGGGTGTCACATCCCCTGGGGGCAATGTTGTGTATGTGTTGACAAATCCCTTATTTTCAGGGTTATCAGCTGATACAGGTATGTAGGTATGTGTTGGACGTGGAGGTGTGGAACATGGTCCCCACTGGTGGGGGCACCCTAGTTGTGCGAGCATGGGAGAAGATCCCATTGTGTGTGGGCCCTGTGGAGGTGTTATTTGACCATCCATGGTTCCCTGGTCAACACAGTGCAGTGCGATTCAGAGTCCGGTATGGATGGGATACCTGTTGGACTGCGCCTGATCAAATATTGCACCCCTGTGTGTGTCTCCACATGAGTTGAAATGGCTGTGGGAGGTGTGAGATCATCACTATGTGAGTGCTCGTCAGCTGTCGTTCTCACAGGCCGACTGTCGTGCACCCCAAGGACTGTGTGAGATGTGCAACCTACCCACCATAGCCTAGAAACATATCCGACTGACATACCCTCCGTCACAGTCTGCTTTCCCACCCCCCTAGGTCTGGTGTGTCCTACAGCACCACATCAGCAAGATACAAACTGAGAACAGGGTGTTGCCCAGGAATAATTAGGCAGCTATCAGGTCCCCTGGTGATGGAGGGACAGGTTCCAACAGCATAGGCATACTGCACCATATCCCCATGGTGCTTGCTGCCCGACCCAGCTGGGCTCCGTGTACACCTGGTGATAGGGGGGATGGTTTAAACCACATTGGCAAACAGCCCCATATCCACAGGGTGATAGAGGGCCCACTTTGAAGGGTTCTCTGTACTCCTGGGGATAGGGATGATGGGTTAAACAACATTAGTAGACATCCCCATATCTCCAGGGTGGGTGAGAGTGTACTTTGAAGGGTTCTCTGTACCCCTGGGGACAGGGATGATGGGTTAAACAACATTAGTAGACATCCCCATAACTCCAGGGTGGGTGAGAGTGTACTTTGAAGGGTTCTCTGTACCCCTGGGGACAGGGATGATGGGTTAAACAACATTAGTAGACATCCCCATAACTCCAGGGTGGGTGAGAGTGTACTTTGAAGGGTTCTCTGTACCCCTGGGGACAGGGATGATGGGTTAAACAACATTAGTAGACATCCCCATATCTCCAGGATGACAGAGGGCCCACTTTGAAGGCTTCTCTGTACCCCTGGGGACAGGGATGATGGGTTAAACAACATTAGTAGACATCCCCATATCTCCAGGATGACAGAGGGCCCACTTTGAAGGCTTCTCTGTACTCCTGGGGATAGGGATGATGGGTTAAACAACATTAGTAGACATCCCCATATCTCCAGGATGACAGAGGGCCCACTTTGAAGGCTTCTCTGTACTCCTGGGGACAGGGATGATGGGTTAAACAACATTAGTAGACATCCCCATATCTCCAGGATGACAGAGGGCCCACTTTGAAGGCTTCTCTGTACTCCTGGGGACAGGGATGATGGGTTAAACAACATTAGTAGACATCCCCATATCTCCAGGATGACAGAGGGCCCACTTTGAAGGCTTCTCTGTACTCCTGGGGACAGGGATGATGGGTTAAACAACATTAGTAGACATCCCCATATCTCCAGGGTGGGTGAGAGTGTACTTTGAAGGGTTCTCTGTACCCCTGGGGACAGGGATGATGGGTTAAACAACATTAGTAGACATCCCCATAACTCCAGGGTGGGTGAGAGTGTACTTTGAAGGGTTCTCTGTACCCCTGGGGACAGGGATGATGGGTTAAACAACATTAGTAGACATCCCCATATCTCCAGGATGACAGAGGGCCCACTTTGAAGGCTTCTCTGTACCCCTGGGGACAGGGATGATGGGTTAAACAACATTAGTAGACATCCCCATAACTCCAGGGTGGGTGAGAGTGTACTTTGAAGGGTTCTCTGTACCCCTGGGGACAGGGATGATGGGTTAAACAACATTAGTAGACATCCCCATATCTCCAGGGTGGGTGAGAGTGTACTTTGAAGGGTTCTCTGTACCCCTGGGGACAGGGATGATGGGTTAAACAACATTAGTAGACATCCCCATATCTCCAGGATGACAGAGGGCCCACTTTGAAGGCTTCTCTGTACTCCTGGGGACAGGGATGATGGGTTAAACAACATTAGTAGACATCCCCATATCTCCAGGATGACAGAGGGCCCACTTTGAAGGCTTCTCTGTACCCCTGGGGACAGGGATGATGGGTTAAACAACATTAGTAGACATCCCCATATCTCCAGGATGACAGAGTGACAACTTTGAAGGCTTCTCTGTACTACTGGTGACATGGATGATTGTTTAAACAACATTAGTAGACATCCCCATATCTCCAGGGTGGGTGAGAGTGTACTTTGAAGGGTTCTCTGTACCCCTGGGGACAGGGATGATGGGTTAAACAACATTAGTAGACATCCCCATATCTCCAGGATGACAGAGGGCCCACTTTGAAGGCTTCTCTGTACTCCTGGGGATAGGGATGATGGGTTAAACAACATTAGTAGACATCCCCATATCTCCAGGATGACAGAGGGCCCACTTTGAAGGCTTCTCTGTACTCCTGGGGACAGGGATGATGGGTTAAACAACATTAGTAGACATCCCCATATCTCCAGGATGACAGAGGGCCCACTTTGAAGGCTTCTCTGTACTCCTGGGGACAGGGATGATGGGTTAAACAACATTAGTAGACATCCCCATATCTCCAGGATGACAGAGGGCCCACTTTGAAGGCTTCTCTGTACACCTGGGGACAGGGATGATGGGTTAAACAACATTAGTAGACATCCCCATATCTCCAGGATGACAGAGGGCCCACTTTGAAGGCTTCTCTGTACTCCTGGGGACAGGGATGATGGGTTAAACAACATTAGTAGACATCCCCATATCTCCAGGGTGGGTGAGAGTGTACTTTGAAGGGTTCTCTGTACCCCTGGGGACAGGGATGATGGGTTTAAACAACATTAGTAGACATCCCCATATCTCCAGGGTGGGTGAGAGTGTACTTTGAAGGGTTCTCTGTACCCCTGGGGACAGGGATGATGGGTTAAACAACATTAGTAGACATCCCCATATCTCCAGGATGACAGAGGGCCCACTTTGAAGGCTTCTCTGTACCCCTGGGGACAGGGATGATGGGTTAAACAACATTAGTAGACATCCCCATATCTCCAGGATGACAGAGGGCCCACTTTGAAGGCTTCTCTGTACCCCTGGGGACAGGGATGATGGGTTAAACAACATTAGTAGACATCCCCATATCTCCAGGGTGGGTGTGAGTGTACTTTGAAGGGTTCTCTGTACCCCTGGGGACAGGGATGATGGGTTAAACAACATTAGTAGACATCCCCATAGCTCCAGGGTGAGAGGGCCACTTTGAAGGCTTCTCTGTACTCCTGGGGACAGGGATGATGGGTTAAACAACATTAGTAGACATCCCCATATCTCCAGGATGACAGAGGGCCCACTTTGAAGGCTTCTCTGTACCCCTGGGGACAGGGATGATGGGTTAAACAACATTAGTAGACATCCCCATATCTCCAGGATGACAGAGGGCCCACTTTGAAGGCTTCTCTGTACCCCTGGGGACAGGGATGTTGGGTTAAACAACATTAGTAGACATCCCCATATCTCCAGGATGACAGAGGGCCCACTTTGAAGGCTTCTCTGTACCCCTGGGGACAGGGATGATGGGTTAAACAACATTAGTAGACATCCCCATATCTCCAGGATGACAGAGGGCCCACTTTGAAGGCTTCTCTGTACTCCTGGGGACAGGGATGATGGGTTAAACAACATTAGTAGACATCCCCATAACTCCAGGGTGGGTGAGAGTGTACTTTGAAGGGTTCTCTGTACCCCTGGGGACAGGGATGATGGGTTTAAACACCATTAGTAGACATCCCCATATCTCCAGGGTGGGTGAGAGTGTACTTTGAAGGGTTCTCTGTACCCCTGGGGACAGGGATGATGGGTTAAACAACATTAGTAGACATCCCCATATCTCCAGGATGACAGAGGGCCCACTTTGAAGGCTTCTCTGTACTCCTGGGGACAGGGATGTTGGGTTAAACAACATTAGTAGACATCCCCATATCTCCAGGGTGGGTGTGAGTGTACTTTGAAGGGTTCTCTGTACCCCTGGGGACAGGGATGATGGGTTAAACAACATTAGTAGACATCCCCATATCTCCAGGGTGGGTGTGGGCCCACTATGAAGGCGTCTCTGTACGCCTGGGGACAGTGATGATGGTTTATACAACTTTAGTTGACATCCCCATATCTCCAGGATGAGAGAGTGACGACTTTGAAGGCTTCTATGTACTCCTGGGGACAGGGATGTTGGGTTAAACAACATTAGTAGACATCCCCATATCTCCAGGATGACAGAGGGCCCACTTTGAAGGCTTCTCTGTACCCCTGGGGACAGGGATGATGGGTTAAACAACATTAGTAGACATCCCCATATCTCCAGGGTGATGGTGGACCCACTCTGATGGGCTCTCAAGGGTCCTGGTGATAGGGGTTTTGCCCTGACCAACATTGGCACACACCCCATAGCTCCAGGGTGGCTGCCAGACCATGTGATGCACGTTTCACAACCCCTGAGGGTGGCCAATGTGTGCAGCCCTGAGGATGCAGGACACGGCCAGTTGCACATGATGTCTCTGGACCCATCCCAGGCAGATCTATGGGCTAGGTGTGTTACAGTGTTTTGTAGCACAGCAGCAGCAAGGACTCCAGGATGGCATCATGCCCTTTGTGACTACGTCCCTAAACACCTGGGTAGATGGCAAAACACTCATATGTGCTACATATAGACCTTTCTTTTGAATGTTTGGTGGTTTCACTATTTAGTATAAGCTCAATTTAGATGGTTTAGTTGTTTTCATTACATATAGACCTTGGCATGTGGGTCCCCCAGCTACACTTTACTGATCTGGAATACCTACACACAGCACCATTGACAGCTGCAAACAACCCTGTCTGTGTCTATGCTAATTATGACCTGTGGCAATGCACTCACCTCCCTTTGGTTGTCTGCCACACGATTGAAACGCCTTTTGATTCTCTCCCAGGCCCTCTGGACCTTTTCTGTGTCTTTTCCCCTGGCGGCCCCTGGGAACAGCTTCTCCATCTTTGGCCCAACCAATGCGGCCAGGTGGCAAAGTTCGCAGTGGCTGAATGCAGGTTTGCGCATTCTGGCAGCCATTTTGTTTTCTGCCCTTCTGGACGTGACGACGCTGACGACGCAACCTCCGCATTTGCGCATTGAGGCTCGCGCACATGCACTCCGCATGGCTGCGCTCCAGACATTGTGTTGCTATTGCGTTCCTCATGGCTGCGTGGATGTTATGTTATACATTGGAAATGCACGCAACTTGCACACCCAAGGGTTAGGGTGTTGGAGATATGTATGGCATTGATCTCAGCAGTCACACATGGCACCAATGGAGTATGTTTAGTGCACCCTGAGATTGTGCGGGGCCGCGTTGGTGTGCCTGTGCCATATACGGAGTTGACTGGTGCGCCAGGCCCGGGGTCCACATTTGCGGCCCGGAAGGCCACGTGGCGCCTGTTGAATGTGCACATGGCTCAAGCAATAAGCAATTTCAAAATGGCTGCGCAATGGTTTCTAGCAACACAACAACTTTTATAGCGTTCTTCTCCATTCTAGACATAGGCAAACCTTTCATTGGTCCAAGTAACCCCTCTCACCCATCTATTGGTCCCGGTACTGATATGGCTACCCAATCGGGACCCTGGTCTGGGCTCAGCACCTGGTTGCCCCCCTTCTAGTCCCAATTACAATGGTCAGTGTCTCTAACTTGTTACATCTCTCCTCCAAGGTCGCTTAGCTTGTTAAAACATATGGGAAGCAGGGCACTGTAACCTTGCTTTTTGCAGAGTTAATTAATTCCATAGAAGCATAGCACACCTTATCAGTACCAATTAAACTTGTTTTTCTATATTTTCTAAGTTTCGTTTCTGCTTAGCTATGTTCAGTTAAACTGAGTTAAGTTTCAATTCTATGGTGTCATCATTCAGGGGGGTTTTCATTCCTCTGGGCCTAACTACAGGCTTCAGTTTCAGGTCAAGCTGCTTAGGCCTGTCTGCTTAGTTCAATTAGCATGGATCATAGGCCGTCGCCTACCACAATATCAACAGAGCTGTGGTACAATGGTGGGGACACCGACCAATGGTGCAGGGGCCATGTGTTCAAACCCCCTTTGTGCACAACGTAAACGCCTGACTGAGGCATCACCTTTAATAGGTAGAGGTGTTTTAGGGGGCATCTTACTTTTGCACGGCATAGGGCGGAGCAGTGTTAATTTTGAGCAGCAGCAGGCGGCGCACTATTCATTCTTGGTGGCATGAAGCGGCGCACTGTTTTTTGGGGCGGCAGTGTGCGGCAAACTGTTCATTGTGAGTAGCTTAGGGCCGCGCGCAGATGGCCATGAGGCGGCGTACTGATGTGTCAGCACAGTTACAGGGACACAGCACAATGGTGGGTACACTGACCAATGGTGCACGGATCAGGGGTTCGATCCCTCACAGTGCTCAGTGCACAGGGCTGGCTGAGGCAGTATGTTTTTGGTGAGTAGTGCTGTAGGGTGGCTTTTAGTTTTCCTTTATTTAGCACAGCTACCAAACGCACTCGCACATCATGTTGACATGAGGCAGCTCATGAGGCACATGTTAGAGTGCACTGTCCGCCAAGGCACCCTTGCATGTCCCCTATAGGGCACCATATATGTTGTGTCTCCGGATAGAGACTAGTGCACCTCATATGGACCTAAACTAAAAGATGGCCTATTGTGTGCCCTATCAACCACACTCAAGGGCACCATGTGGGTATAGTACGCTGTGGGTTGATTTGCTGCCAGCAACATCTGCACATTAAATGTTAAATACCTATGCACCGCCCTACAAAATTACACCACTGTGGGTTTGAACCCATGACCTCTGACTTCACAGGCAATGAGGTACCCATTGGCCTACAGCTCTATAGCTGCCAGCAAGCCCCTGGCTGGCTGCAGAGAGCCTGCATGTCACCACACAGACAGTCTGTTGTGGTAGCCAGGATAGGGTTAGTCCACCCATACCCATGATGCACTGCACATGCAAATCAACTGTCCACAGATAGACACAGGATCGGGAATGCACCCCGGAATCTCCACAGCTTGGTAGGAGGGAGTGTCCATGTGCACCCACACAGCACCTCGGCCTGGTAGGGTGTACTGAGTGGGTGTTGTACTGGCACAGAGTAGCTACACACCGTCACATTGTGCGGGTACTGTGCTCACCCTGAGTGTGCGTGGAGGCACCCAGGACCAGGTCCACCACAACCTCCATGGCAGAATGAGGCCATGCCAGAGCTTCACAGCACTATTACTCTGTGAGATAGGTTGTTTCTGCAGAGACACCTTGGATATCTCTGTCGGGCAGAGTCAGGGGCACCCCTTATGTGAGACCTAGGTGGGCTCTTTACCACCATTTCTCCCCCTCAGGTTGGAAAGCAGGGTCTCTTATCATCATACTACCTCCCTGCAATGGTAGCAGTAGGGTGGACCATCAACCCCAGTCCTGCTGTGGGAGAGACACCCTACAGCACTATCACAGCAACTCCATACACATCCATAACACAATATCTGACAGACATTAGGCCTTGATATGCTAAGTTGCACCCCACCACTATCTGATCTTCGCCTACAGCAAGCCATCAGCCACTGCACAGCGCTCCATCAGGACACACACCAGCTGACATATGTCTGCTAGTTAGTCCTGTTGGAAATGCATGCACCCAGAACTGGGATGGCAGTGCACACCAGCAGTTAAGTCATTGACTGGGCCCCGACACAAAACCCATATATATCACATGGGAGACATACTATCATTCACTATGGGGGTGCCTAGCCATGTTGTCTTCACTGCACAGTCAGGGTGGAGTGCAACCTCAGCAGCACATACAGAGGCCACCATGTATGTGTAGGTGGTGGGCAACCACTACACTATCCCAGTCAGTGCCCTCTGCCCTGTGCAGATGCATCCTGGCCAACCCGCCCTGCCAGAGCTATACCCATGGTACCTTGCTGCTCATTATGCACATTGGCAGGCCAATACTGGCAACAGTGCTGGCAGTGTGGGCTGTGGAAGGTGTTTGCAGCCAACACACACTGTATAGACAGACACACACTCCCACACGTATGCCAGCATTGTGCTACTGTAGAGGCGTTTGTCAGCATTAGCCACCACACCAGTCCTGGGCACAGTACAGGCATGGATATGGTAGCAATACTGTTTTGAGTCACTCCCCAGGGTGGTAAACGCTATCAGAGACCAGACCTGATGCACCCACTGCAGTCAACAGACAGATTGTCATGATGGAGCTCAAGGAGCAGAATGTGCGTGACGTAGGGATATCTATCTGCCAGTACTCAGAGCAAGTGTTTGGAAGCTGTGTACCGTATACCCAGGTGTAGAGTGACATTGCTAAGGTATTCACATGCTAGTATTGTGAGATGCACACAAGGCCCGATGTCCTGCCTCTCCAGGGGGCATTGGCCATTGGGGCCTGTGGGTGTGGGTGTGGGTGTGGGTGTGTCTGCCCCTGTTGGCTGCTGCTTTACGGCTGAGGTTCCCAAATCCAGCCCAGGGTTGCAACACACTGTTCGCGTTTTCCTGCTGTCCCTCATGAATATGCATTAGCTACATCTACATGCCATGGGGGTGGTGCAGAGATATACAGCACTGGCATTTGTATGGGCGGCAGCATTGAACCTGAATGGTGTGTGGTCCTCTGGGACTGCATTTGTGAGACTCTGCTCTAGGTAATGCCCCTCATCATGGTGTCTGTGATCAGTGGGGTGTAAAATTGGCGTATGAGCAATGCGTATGTCCCAAGCAATAATGGTTTGTCCTTACTATCACGGATTAGTTGTGGGTAAAGATATGTGGAGAGGATTGGCAGGGCTTTGAACCTGTGACCTTCTGTTCTTGCACACACTGTCTGTGTGCAGTGCGCCACTGTGTTGCCACAGATGTGCTTGATTCCCTGGGCAGTCCATGACTGTACATCCGACAGGGCCTGTCTGTTGCAGTGGACGGTGCCAGCCTGCACATGACTAGGCCACTGTCTTCTGTGGCTAGCAGCCACTGCCCCCTCCACCACCTGTACTCGTCCGCCAACATGATGGCATTCCTACTCTCAGGGAATGCATATGCCCTGATTGCATTGTGGCACTCCGGGACTGGATGTGGGGGACTGGGCTGTGGGTAATGCCCATTGTTATGGAGTGTGTGCGGGGTAGGGCAAAATATGGGTGTTTGCACCATGCTTATGTTCCCTGCAATACAGGGGTGTCTGTGCTATCTTTGTTTAGTGGTGGGTAAATCATAGGAACTGGGCTGGCATGGGCCCCAGCTGGGATTTGATCCTATGCCTTATGGTCTTAGAGGTAGTGGCTCTGTCCGCTGCACCACAGTGTGTCCACAGAGACAGCGCAGTCCCTGGAGATAGTTAACCTGGCAGGATGGAGTCGCAAACCCTGCTCTGCACATTTTTACTGTGGGCTCATTCACCCTGTCTGGTGACAAACGTGCAACTAAACCCCGGAACTGACCACCGCAGACGGGGGTTGATATATAAACAAACTGGGCAACCTTGCTATTGATGGGCAACCATAAACACCACTCACAGGGAACGTACGTAACAAGGAAATGTGTGTTGGGAAAGGTCTCCGCTCCGTAGACCGTTCCATAATTCATTTATATTTTTGGTGCTTTCCTGGGTGTGTTTTTTGGTTTTGCCCTTTACTATCACTGTTCCCCAGCTGACCTCCTCTTTGTACTATTTCTGTGGTGGTCATTTGATATTTGTAATTGCACTTTTGTGCTGTGCACATGTATCACATTGCTCACGTTTTGAAGGTTTCCCCGGTTTAGGTGTACATTGCTGACGAAAATGGTTTCCCTTCCCTTTACATGGCCTGTACCGCGAGTGTTTCACTCGCGCTATTTTTTACTTGCGAATTCAGCCCCGATAATGTGCGGGGCGCCTCTCCCCTCCCCTTCCCTGCCCATAAGCCCCGTCTCTCCGCCCCTCCGGAGCCTTCCTCCGCCCTCCGTTAGCCTTTCCACGCCTCTATCGGACATTTGCGGGCCCGTACTTGTGCGGGGCGCGTTCGTGTGACGCGCACGCGTGCGGTGGTGACCCGCACGTTTACGGGCCATTTAAGTGCTCTTAAGTGCCGCTTTTAGTGCGCTATTTTGCGGCGCGCAAATTAGCGGTTTTTAGTAAACATGCCCCTTTGTGTTTGTTTCAATGTGCTTGATTACTTAAGTTTCAAATGCCTGCTATCCCTCTGAAGGATAATTTATAAATCATTTTTTGCAAATAAAATGCAAATTTTCATGTTAATGGGTTTTTATAAAATTAGGTCATGCCTAAAAATATGGGTGATGTAGGAAGGTGTGTGCTTCTATGGTAAGCGTGCTCAGAGGTGGAGTTTGGAAGAGTAGAATTGCAATTTACATACATATTTTATAAAGGATGAACTAACATTTACGACTGCACTCAAGCAAGCATAATGTAAGTGCGCCTTCAGACTAGGTATGAAATTCTTCAGGATCTATGCTATATTTTATAAAGATATATAGGCTAAAATAAGGTGCCTTCCTGCCCTATTAACCTATAAATTTAGGCGCTCTGTTATAACCCCCTTAGAGGGAAATTTTATTAGGAGACACCTACTTTAAGCATGAAAGTAGGCATCTATATAGGTATAATTTTACTGTATAAAGACAAGTAGGTAGACAAGAAGAAATCGCACCTTAACTTAAGGTGCAAACATTTACACAGCCCTAGAGCTATTGTGAATTCTCATGTTTTGCATGTCCTGCCCAAACTCCACTCTTATGCAAGACCAACAGCAAAGTGCTCACCCTCAAATCAGCATGCATACGTTTACGCTGGGCGCTGTTTTATGAGGCCATTGTCACATATATGTGGCCACATACATGCAGAAATTACTAAAATAGCTTAACTTAGGTGCCTACTTTTGCACTTAAAGAAAGCACTTTCTTAAAAATTATCTCTTAGTGCCTTGATCATAAATTTATCAATGAATTGGTATGCCTTGGAAAAATATTTTCCATTATGGATCAGTAGTGTAATTTCTTCTTTTTCTGTGATGAGTTATTTTTTTTTACCTCTCTCTAACTGTATCACCTACCTCTCCCCCAAAATCGTTTACTTTAAAACTTCTTTAGATCCATGTTTCCCAACTCTGCCCTTGAGGCACATCTACAATTTTCAGGACTGTCAAGTAAAAGATACCACCTGCAGCTTGTTTATTGATCTTTATTTCTTTGTGCTCACAGGGAGCCCGGTTTCAAAAGGGGCACATCTGGGCCGTCCGGATGGCCTTGTGTAGGATGGGCCTGTTGGGACCTGATTCTGAACAGTGGGAGCAAAACCTTCCTGCCGCACACAGAATCGGGCTCGAGAATGGTCGGGTGTGCCCCTGACTGCCTGTGATCCTCCCCGCAGGCTCCCTTAACTCCTGTGGCTTTGACCCACCCTCTTCCCCACTACCCGACCCATGGCTGGCCAACCAGGGTCTGGATCGGGTGGCGGGGACCACCCTGTGCCCGGCCCCAGCTCTGGGGGGGGGGATCTCTGGGTTTGATCACCAGGTCAGTACTTAAGCAGCACGTCCCCTCTGACCTAGCAAGACGAATAGGGCCATGACCTGAATTGGCCCCATATGTCCTGCCAGCTCAGCCTGCCCCCACTCTGCTCAGACCCCGCCCCCTCCCATCTCCCGCCGGCACTCCCCGCCTTGCGGCTCTAGCCGTGTGGGGAGAGCAGGAGGTAGAATAGGGTCCAGACAGCTTCTGGTGCTGCACGTCCCACTGGGACATGCAGCCCCGCAACCCATGACACTGAATCAGGCACACAGATACTGAAGCAAGCATTATTTGTGATTAGCAATATTCAAGATGTTAATGGAATGAAAAATTTTTTCTATTCCAAATCTAAAATGTTTAATTCAATTGAGTTTTTAAAAGTACACTTTATATTAATATTAGAAAATAAGTTTGCACCTAAAGTAGGTGTCTCCTAATAAAATTTCCCTCTAAGGGGGTTATAACAGAGCGCCTAAATTTATAGGTTAATAGGGCAGGAAGGCACCTTATTTTAGCCTATATATCTTTATAAAATATAGCATAGATCCTGAAGAATTTCATACCTAGTCTGAAGGCGCACTTACATTATGCTTGCTTGAGTGCAGTCGTAAATGTTAGTTCATCCTTTATAAAATATGTATGTAAATTGCAATTCTACTCTTCCAAACTCCACCTCTGAGCACGCTTACCATAGAAGCACACACCTTCCTACATCACCCATATTTTTAGGCATGACCTAATTTTATAAAAACCCATTAACATATGAAAATTTGCATTTTATTTGCAAAAAATGATTTATAAATTATCCTTCAGAGGGATAGCAGGCATTTGAAACTTAAGTAATCAAGCACATTGAAACAAACACAAAGGATCTTATAGAGACACTGGACTTTTTTTTACTCATTATTAGATACAGTATATAATGCTGATTTAATTATTTTCTCAGAGACACGGAATAGGAAAATGCCTTAGAAAATCAAATCCTCAATGTTCCCACAGTTGAAATTCTATTGTGTTTGCCTTCCTCAGTCTTTTTGCTTTAAAATACTTAACAGCTTTGAAAACAAACACTGCTTTGTAATCCAGCCTATGATTTGTTTGTATATTGAGGCAGTATCATTTTTTATTCATTTTGAACTGACATGATGAAGGCAATGTAGCTCTTGAAAGTCAATCAAAAATGTATTACTTTAGTCCAACCTGAAGGTGTCATCTACAAATCGGACCTTTACATATCCAAGAGTACAAATACAACCACCACAACAGGATAACTATCTACAAATAAACTTTTACACATATATGTCAGCTTGAACCCTAATAGTTGTACTGTGATATTATCACTAGAGATTTTGGGTACCACTTTGAAAGAGGCACCAGCTCAAAAGTAAGATTGCTTCTGCCTGTATCCCCGATACCACCAGAGAATGAATCTGGTAGGCCCGGGAAGGCCATATAGGAGGGTAGGAAGTCATGAATGGGGGTCTTGGGTGAAGGTCTGCGGGGGTGATTGGACTGTCTTCAGTGGGATAGTCTGTAGGGAGGGGTGGCATTTCTTCAGAAGTGGAGAGTCTTTATTGGGGGGAAAGGAACCATCAAATTGCGCTTGTGCTTTTAATGTGCCTGCCCCTTTAAGGAAAGCTTCCTGGTAGCATGTTAGTCACCCAGTGCCCCAGGGGAGCAGAATCATACAGCTTATGAGGTTGATCATTCATTTATTATGAGAGTCGGTAACCTATGGTACTGAGTTACTGTAGGATAGAGACTTCCATGGTAAACTACGCTGCAGTAAAATGATAAATTTTACTGCGGTTTAGTAACTTCCCTCCTTAGTTCTTTGTGAATGTTTTTTATTAACTAGCTAACCAACTTTGTTGGTTTATTTGTGGTGGAGAAAGCAAATAAAAAAATCTTATATAAATACCTGATTTTAATGTGCAAAATAAATAGAAATGTTTTTGGTATATTATAAATTAACTATGTAAACATAAAGGTTAACAAACAAGTAATGGGTGATACCTTTTCTTCATGAAGTCAACAAAGAGTTCCTATGCTTTCTTCATTAAGTCAACAAAAGGTTCATAGCTCTGGAAAGCTAATCACAGATACATTTGTATTGAAAAACACGTTATATCACTTACAGCTTATTTGTTGACTCTTATTTGTGTATATCGAAGTGGACTAATATAACAATGAAATAACAATCGAGATAAATTAACTATTGATTCAGATACTGTTGTGAAGATTCAGTGGAAAAAGCAGAGCTATTGCTACCCATCTGGTGAATTAGGTGGTTGTCTAGAGCGCCAACCTTTGGAGGATGACCCATTGCCTCCACTGTTGCCCTCCCTGGGACATGCAGTTGTAGCAATTACTACCGGTACTACTACTAATCATTTGTATAGTGCTATAAGGCATATGCAGCGCTGTACATATAAATGTAAGACATGGTCCCTGCTCATAAGAGCTACAATCTAATCAAGACAAAACATGTGGAGCATGATTCTAGAACAGCCACATCTGGCTGGCAGAAACTTGGAAACAGGCACGTAATAAACCTGATTCCGAAACCGCAGGTATAGATGCACTCGCGGTTCCGGAATCAGGGAGATATACGTCTCCAGCACAACATATATCCCTTTGCTCACCATATTCTGACAAGATAGACATCTCAGATGCGTCCCATCTCCATGTGGCTTCACCCCACTGGCAAACTGTACATTTCCTAAGCTGCTGCTCACACTGACAGTGGTGTACTCATGCAAACAACACATTACTATGGATGAAACAGATATGGTCATGCAAACCAGACTACATATACTAGTCTGTTGCATGCCCATAACACTACATGGTTATGTATGTGCACCAAAGCTATTGCATAAGCAAGTGGAAAGTGAGATGTTTGTCCAGACAGACCCTGCAGCAAAACAAACATAGCATTTGAAGAACACCTTAGTAATTGCAGCCACAAACAACATGGTGCAGTCGGATATGTATTAGTGCTGTTTGCACTGCAGCATGTCTCCATCAGAGGGTCCCCCACCATTGACAGGGACATGCCTTGCTATGTTGCTGCAGAGCAGCTTTTCAAAACATACTGCCCATTCACAATGGCTCCTGGTGATGCAGCCAGCCCCATGGTCTAGGTACTGGCCAGGCATACATGTTCCCACACAGTTGCAGATCAGTACACCAGGGCTTCCCAGTATTCCTATACCACACACACACATGCTTGAAATCACAAATAACATACCTCTGCAAAAACCATGCCCTGCACCTTTAAACAACTGCTGGTAAAACATAATGGCTTGGTGTCTCAGGACAACACATCTGCTCTGCATCTCTCAGTCAAATATGAATCTGCTCCATACTACCTTACTAACTATCCCTACATCTATATTCCCATTTTTCCGAGTACTGGACTTATTTGTAAAGCTTAGAATAGCCCCTATAGCACAAACACAAAATGTCAGCATAGCCAGAATAAAGACTATTGCAGTGCTTTATATTTCTGCAGGTTTTTATTGTTCCCTAATCTTACAAACATCCTTCATCTGTGCAATCTATTCTCTACAACGGCATCTTGTGCTCTCCCAGACAGCAGACACACCACTTCAATACAGATGTGTGACAGCCATTCATCTATATGGGACGTGTTGAAGATCAGAGCAGAAAGTTTTCTAAGTGTTGGCCTTATTCCACTTTGCCACTGGTATAACGTAGGCATCCGCAGGAAACACTCAGGATGTACCCGGCACTTTCCTGAATATGCTTTCTATGTCTCCATGACCTGCCACACCCCCATTCCACCCCTCCTGCCCATGTACTAAGATCTCCATTATTGCACCATGTCCGTGCAGAGCCACATGGTTTAGGAATATGGACCTTGACTTTTTCACAGGAAAAACGCCTATCCCACACATATTTGTGCTTTGGAATGACCCCCATAGTGAAACTAGGGACTAGAGTATGATAAGATACACATATGTAGTGGACAATAGTGTAAGGAGAATCAGGATCCAAAAGCGTCTTCAAAGAGGTGTGATTTTAGCCTGGATTTGAATAGGGCTAGAGAAAGAGCCCAATGCACACTCAGGTAGTTTATTCCAGGCATCTGGAGCAGCAAGATGGAATGGATGAAGTCTGGAGTTGGCAGTGGCAGAGAAGGGCACAGATAAAAGGGATCTGCCAGAGGAGTGGAGTTCGTAAGGAGAAAGGAAGTGAGGAGCCGCAGAATGAGTGCACTTGTAGGTCTGTAGGAGAAGTTTGAATTGGATGCAGAAACTTAGAGGGAGCCAGTGAAGTGACTTGAGAAGAGGGGTTACATGAGCATAGCGACACTGGTGGAAGATGACCATGCAACTGAGTTTTGAACAGATTGAGGGGGAGAGAGATGATTCAGAGGGAGACATGAGAGGAGTAGGTTACAATAGTCAAGGCAAGAGGTGACTAGTGAGTGGATAAGGGTCTTAGCAGTGTGAGTAGAAAGGAAGGGACATATTTTGCTGATGTTATAAAGAAAGAAGCAGCAGGTTTTAGCCATCTGTTGGATCTACTACTCCTCCTCCACCACACCGATTCCCTCACCCCCGATATCTCCCCCCTCAATTCATGTCTCTCCGCTGTTGCCTCCTGGTTCTCATTCAATTTCCTTCATGTCAATCCTTCCAAGTCTTTCGCTATTTGGTTCACCCTGGGAGCCCCCCCCCCCCCACACACACACACACTTGTGCCCCTTCACTTTCCTCCCTGCCTATTCCCCTCGTTTCCTCTCTTTGGTATCTAGGTGTTGTTCTCGACTCCTCTCTCTCTTTTAAGGAGCACATTTCTTCAGTTGTCCAGCGTTCCTTCTTCTCCCTAAAACAGTTATGAGCCGTCCGTCCTTTCCTTTCTTCTTCTGCCTTGACCACTTTACTTCTCTCTCTCGTAATATCTCGTCTTGACTATTGCAATGTCTCTTTGGCAAGTCTTCCACAATCTCAACCCTCCCATCTTCAACGTGTTCAGAATACCACCATTCACATCTTAACTTATGCTTCCCGTTTTGACCATGTTACCCCCTTCTTCTACGTCAACACTGGCTCCCTATTTCTTTTCGTATACAGTACAAGATTCTCATCTGTTCAAAGGGAAATTCACACAGGCACTCCCCTTTACCTTGCAGATCAAGTTCATCTTCACACTCCTCACCGCTCATTCCATTCCATCCATATCAATCGTATGTCCCTTCCCTCCCCATCACAAGCTCATTTGGAATCCACCCGTTCATCAGCTTTTTTATTTCTCGGCCCAAGGCTCTGGAACTCACTCCCCCCCCCCCCCCCCGCCCTCCCTCCGTCCATTTAGAACTGCCATTCAAGACCTTCAAGATAAAATTAAAAACACACCTTTTCTGTCTCGCATTTGACCTTCCCCTTCCATCCTCACCTCTCTCCCCCCCTCCTCGTTGATGCACAGATCACGTGTTCTCTATGCCTCTTTTCTTTTCCTCATTCTATCCTTTTCTAATTTTAAAAGGCGTTCCTTTTCTGTTTCCTTGCAGCCATGGCATTTTTATGATTGTAAACCGCTCAGAAGCATATGTTATAGGCGGTATAATAAGTTTTAATTAAACATAAACATAAACATCTGCTCAGAGAAAGAGAGAGTAGCGTCAAGGATGTCCAGAAGGTTGCGAGCTGAGGAAATAAGGAGGAGTGTCGTGTCATCCACAGACAGATAAGGAAGGAAAAGGGCAGGTGGGTTCAGGGGGAAGATGTCAATGACATTAAACAGCAACATAGTGCTCACCCAAAAGCCTCCAACGCTGTGTGTTGTTTGAGCCATGCTTTAACCGGCCGACTCTGCCCCTGTGCAAGCAGGGAGTTGTTGGAGGGGGCAGAAGTGGCCAGTTAAAGCACAGCACCAACAATGTGCAGGCATTGGAGGCTTTGGGTAAGTGCTGCGTTGCTCTCTTAATGTCATTACCACCACTGCAGATCCTAGAGAAGGGCAGCAGGAAAGATGGTTCCCCTAGGCTGCCACATATCCTTGCCCTGGTCTTGGGAAACCATTTTCTGCTTTACCTTTTAGACTGAAAAAGCAAATGGTACAAATACTGTACTGTACTTACAATTAAAGATGTTCCTGCACATGCACAAGAAAAGTCTGCAATACTATAAAATTGTTCATAATAAACTCATTAGGAAATAATCATAGGATCATTTTTTTCTTCTTCAAAATACAAAATATGAGTCCTGGCTTCACAACAGAGAGCAGCATGCTCTGTTTTCACATCATAAATAATGATTTGAACAAGCAGGACTATTTAAATTTGTTTTAAGACTTGTGGGAGTATTGTCTCTCAGGAATCTCATATCTCAGAGATGATCACAAAAAAACGCTAAGCTGCATTTTATCCTGGAAAATTGTGGGAGTTTATTAGAATTTTCTAGTGAAAGTGTATTGAGTAGATTTCTCAAATGCTAAAAAACTCTTTCTGATTTATGAATGAAACAATCCGCCAATTTTCCGCAGGAGAGCATCAGTTTAAAACTGAAATCATTTTTGAAAACCTTTCCCTTCCTCTATGTTCACTAAAAAGGGTGATTTGGGCAGTTTCTTTTCCAATAGAGGACAATAAACCTAAGGACCCCACTATTTATTGATTGCTTAATTGATTGTATTCGATATACCACCTGCCATGTCTGCTACCAGCAACTGATACTCAAATTCAAGTATCATACCCCACAATGAACCAAAGAAAGATTGTACTGCACACCATATGATTCAGACCAGGCATACAGAGGGCATGTACATTCAGGGCGGAATCGGGCTGATGGTGTCCTACCTCACCTTTGAATTCGTAATGGAATATGCCTGATCATGATCCTCATTTGATTATGGATGACAGTATTTGTCCAGCCTCTAGCTTTTTGTACCCCCTTATATACATTATAATTGGGTTTCTTTTGGATTGCATCTAAGTATTTATACATTCTTATCTATCACCTCACAAATTCTTTTATTCATTATAATTGCTTATACAAAGGTTTATACAGACCTATTTATAAGTCAGCTTGATGTTATTAAGATATTTACATTATCCACGGGTTTTCACAGTTTGTTCTAGAATGTGAGAGAGCTTATAATTTGTGTCCTTACCTGTGGGTGAATCATGTTCTAATACGATCCCCCTACTTTATAGTCCACGTTTAATTAATTTATGACTGTGGTTTTACTTTTTAGATTCATTCAAAATGTTTAGTTGTATTATATTAATTGAGACAATTCATTTTTAGTATCAGTTTGGACCTCTGTCTGAGGTCTCCTTCTTGGCATTCCATATTGTTTTTATGCTCACATGCGTATATTCTTGGATTGTTTAACATTTTTACTAGTGTTCCTTTATTTATTATTTATTCATTTTTAATGTTTGATGTTTTTATTCATTTTTATTGTTGTTATTTGTATTTAATGTTTGGTTTTATATCATTTCTTATTTTTATGTATGCTTGTTTTTAGAGAGGTCTGTACCCCTGAAGAAGGCTCCGGCCAAAACACGTGTATGTTGTCCTCAGCATACACAAAAAAGCTCTCTGTACTATTCCACAACATAGTTGTCCTGCTCTATTTTGTATGTTATATCACTGCAGGTGAAGTGGGCGATCGTACAAAAATGGGAGCAATGCAAAATATACAATGAAGTACGTTTGCTGCCATCACTGCATGGGGGGGGGGGGCCTGTACTGGAGAGCACATCACTGCCACAACAATAGGGGGCCCTCAGCAAAGTTTTGCTTGGGGGCCCCTCAATTTAACTTATGCCACTGTATAGAGGTCTATAAAATAATGAATGTGGTGGAACTGGTATCCGTAGATCAGTTTTTAACTCCTTCAAAAAGGAGAAAGACAAGGGGACACACAATGACACTACAAAGTAGCACATTTAAGACTGATTGTAGAAAGTATTTTTTCACTCAACATGTGTTCAAACTCTGGAATTCATTGCCAAAGGATGTAGTAAAAGCGTGTAGCTGGGTTTAAATTTGACTGGGGAAATCCACTGCTTATTCCTGGGCAGGGCCGGCCCAAGGGTTTCTGCCACCCTAGGCAGACGCCCCAACTGTGCTGCTACTCCCTGTAGCTGTGCAGTCGCTCCCAGCTATGCTGCCCCCCTTCCGCATACCGAGCAGCACCCCATCATGCTGAGCTGTGCTGCAGCCAATTCCAGCGGTGGGGTTGAGGGGAGGCACAACTCGGTTCGGCTGCAGGCCGTGTGCTTCAGCAGACATGCCCTGCCACTTCTGACCCCCCACCAACATAACCTTGGGGGTACAGAAGTGACAGGCCTTGGGTGCCGAAGCACATTACCTGCCGCCGAGTCTAGCTGTTATCCCCTGCCGCCAGAATCAGTGGCAGCGGGGGGGGGGGGGGAGGGAGGGCAGCATATCATGGCTCAGCATGGGGGGAAGGGCTGCACAGCTCCATACGTGGTGGGAAGGCAGCAGGCCATGTGCGCTGAAACACATGGCCTGCTACCCACAGAGATCTGATGGTCTAGGTGGGCACCTAGACCACCTAGTGGACAGTCCGGCCCTGCCCTTGGGATAAGCAGCATGGAATCTTTCTTCCTTTTGGGAACTGATAGTTACTTGTGACCTGGATTGGCCACTGTTGGAAACAGGATATTTGGCTCCATGGACTTTGATCTGACTCAGTATGGTGTTTTTATATTCTTAAGTTCTTATGCAAAGAATGGACTATTCAGTATGAGTCAGCTCCACTCACACCAGCCTGCTAAGTAGTTATTAATGATTGTGGCTGTATCTATATTGTCCTAATAATGGCTTTCAAATTCTCATTGGTCTGATTCTATAACCTGAGCATGTGATTTCTAACTATACCCTTGGAACCAAAAATGCAATGCCATTGACCTTAGTGGAATCCACAGCATGAGTCCTTACTTTCCCATCAGTGTAGATCTCTGCTTGTCTTTGTTGCTTTCTGTTACTGTGTTTTCTCAACTATTACTACTAGGAGATGATAAAGGAAACACATTTTTGAATGTATTGTTTTGCACTGAAATCAATTCACAGCTATATAAAAAAATATGGGACCTTTTTACTAAAGTGTGCTAAACGGTTAGAGGCCAATTCTGCTCGGGGTACATCTGGCCCATCTGGATGTCAAAAACCTGAGCGGGCTAGATTCAACCCCAATTCTGTACCCACAGGAACTAGACATTCCCACGGGAGAAGAATTGGGGCACTTGGAATGCCAGACAGGCCCCAATTCAGAAGCCCTGCACATACAGTGGCCACCCCGTCTAACCCTCACAATGCTCCTGCATGGAGCCGCGGTGCCATGGCATCCCATCACCATGGCATCGGGACACCATGCAGGAGTCACGATTCCCCGCCACTAGACAACCTTGCTTTCCCTACCGCCCCACTCCCAGAGTGGCCTGCCAAGGCTGGGATCGGGTGGTGGGGAACCTCCCAATGTTGCTCAACTGTGGAGGGGGAGCCCACTAGTGCCACTCTCCATACCCAGAGGGGACTTATTCCACCTCCAAGGTGGAATAAGTTCCCCGAACATCCTTTCCTCCCCGGTATGAGGCCCTGTAACTCACAAAAGACCGATTACTAATTATCACTAATTTCCTGTATAGTCCAGATCCAAAAGTCAGTACAGGTGCAATCAGAATCTCTGTTTATTAGATAACTGATGGACAATACAGGCAGCGGGGAGGAGAGCTTCTGTCAGTCATCAGACACCAGACACCTCCAGAATTCTTCCTCCCCCGAGTACAATATTCTTGTCACTTATATACATTTTCTTACTTCCGTGTACGTGTATATCTTTGACCATGTATAATTTCTTAGTCTATGAGTTCAGTGCCTCTCACTCCTGCCCATGCCCCCACCTTCTCTGTCCAAAAAATGCTTTTTGCAGCATGTTCTGACCACAAGATCCCAGGCAGGCCCTTACTTCTCTTTTTTTTTTCCATAGTTACCCAATTCTGTCAACGCCATCTGCTTTCTTCAGGACATTATTGGCACCCACATAGCTTTATCTGCAACTGTCAGCTTGTGGTTTTCTCTGGATGTAACTTGCTATTTCAGCCTAGCATGCAAGCCCCTTAGCACGTCTGCCCAGAGTTTTACAAACTTCAATAGCTGATTATTTCTTTATTTTCAGGCCAATATAACTTTCATTGCCCACAGTTCAACAGCATGGCTGACCTATATATCTGTAACTCATTAGAGATTAATGCAAAGGCCTATATATCCCAACACCGGACATACAGGGTCATGACCGGAATCGGATCTATATGTCCAGGGACATGGGTCCACCCACGCTCCTCCTCCAGCCCTCCCCCTCCCGCCCCCATCCAGAGCTCCCCGCACATTGGCACTATACATGCGAGGAGCTTTGGGGGCAGAATCGGCCCAAACAAAAAAAGAGGAAGAAGATATTCAGAGCACAGCAAAGAGCTTTAAATGATTTGTCAGGGGTGGAGGAGTAAGGAAGGAGAATGCTAGAGTAAGGAAAGGAGAAAGAGAGAGAAAGTGAGTGTTGGAAAGAAATACAGATACAGAGAGATTATGTTATGAGTGTGAGAATGTATTTGAGAGCATGTAGATTAGCAGGGAGTAGAAGAGATCAAGATTAGAGGTTTAGAAGTGTGGACAGTTCTCAGGATGGGTCGACATAAATTTCAATAACCCAGATTTTTGCTGCCCTAGTGGTCTTAGGGCTCATTCCGTTCTGGATGTAAATCCTCTCTGTATGTCTGGTCTGAACTGGACATACAAAGGGGATCTCAATCCTGATCCCACAGGACATGTCTAGCCCCATGGGATCAGAATTGCAAACAGTCCTGTACGTGCAGGCCGGGACTGTGATTCATTCCCCTGTATTCTTTTGAGCAGCGGCGCCATGGCATCATGTTGCCATGGCACCACGGCTCCATTGGAGAGCCACGATGCCGTCCGACAGAAAAAAAAGCGTATTCCCTACATACTGACCCCTGATCTGGCCTCCTAAGGTCAGGGTCGGGCTGCAGGGAATGTCCTCTGGCCCCCCCCCCCCCACCGCATCCTGACCTTGCATTTACACAATAATACATCCAGGGAAGTTATTCCATCTCGGAGGTGGAATAACTTCCCCGCACATGTTGCCGGCCCTGGACATACAGGGCCGACATTAGAATTGGCCCTGTACATCCAGGGCCAGCGACTGGCTAGACTCCGACCCCGAGCCGCACCTTCCCTTCCCCCGTCTAACTTCCACGCACAACTGGCGGGGAAGTTAGACACGGGCAGAGAAGGCATATCCCCGCTGTTTGTGGCACAGAATTGGGCCCTTTGTGTTTGTTCAGCTTTTCCTGTCCTTGCCTGCCTGAGTGACTCCTCCCCCTGTGTGTGTGGTAGCCATTTTGAATTAATCTCTCTCCCCAGAGCCTACTGTTTGTTTAAGCTTTTTCCTGTCCTTGCCTGCCTGAGTGACTCCTCCCCCTGACCCCCTCCCCCTGAGGTATCCTGTAACCTTGTTCCTGTTTTCTCCACGTGTGCATAGGCTGTTTTAGTTTGCTTTTCTCTGATCAGAGAAAGGCTGAACTTTTACAGAGCTCTGCTAGTGAGTGGATTTTTGCCTCCTGGGACATCTTACTGTGAGTTCTAGCTGTTTATTTAATTATTTACTGTTTGTCTAACTGTTGTTTGTTTAATTATTTAGTGTTTGTCTTAGTGGTGTGCAAGTTTCAGCCTTCTCAGCTGTACTTACCTTGCCTCTCTCAATTAACTGGGCCTTGTGTGGTAGCCATTTTGAATTAATCTCTCTCCCCAGAGCCTGCTGTTTGTTCAGCTTTTCCTGTCCTTGCCTGCCTGAGTGACTCCTCCCCCTGTGTGTGGTAGCCATTTTGAATTAATCTCTCTCCCCAGAGCCTGCTGTTTGTTTAAGCTTTTTCCTGTCCTTGCCTGCCTGAGTGACTCCTCCCCCTGACCCCCTCCCCCTGAGGTATCCTGTAACCTTGTTCCTGTTTTCTCCACGTGTGCATAGGCTGTTTTAGTTTGCTTTTCTCTGATCAGAGAAAGGCTGAACTTTTACAGAGCTCTGCTAGTGAGTGGATTTTTGCCTCCTGGGACATCTTACTGTGAGTTCTAGCTGTTTATTTAATTATTTACTGTTTGTCTAACTGTTGTTTGTTTAATTATTTAGTGTTTGTCTTAGTGGTGTGCAAGTTTCAGCCTTCTCAGCTGTACTTACCTTGCCTCTCTCAACTGGGCTTTGTGTGGTACCCCCATCCCCCTGCTGAGGGTTCAGGACAGGGTACCTTGTAACTGCCCTCTTTAATAGGACTTATCTCCCCCCCTCCCTCCCCAGCACCCACCCACCCCTGGGGATATTGTAGTTTTATAGGTACTTGGACATCTTAGAGGAAAGGGGCTGCTCTCAGGTGCAGCTCTTAATCCAAATCAGTCATACACAGAGGACCTGTGATTAATTAGCTTCAGGTACACAGGGTGTATTAGGGGTATTAGATACACTTTTATTAGTATAAGCATCTACACCAATCCTTATTATATACCGATTTAAAAGACCTAAACACAAGCTTTAAACTAAGATGCAGTCAGAGGTCCAGCAACGAGATGGGGGTTCTCCAGTCTTTTGCATCGAGTGTCACATGTATGATTATCTCCCAGTTGGTGAGAGGTCCTACATATGCACTAAGTGCAGGGAGCTCTTTGCTCTCAGGGAACGAGTCCGTTCTCTAGAGGCTAGAGTAGCAGACCTGGAAGACATAAGAAAGACAGAGAAGTACATGGACGAGACCTACAGGGATATAGTCCTGAAGTCCCACCTCCAGTCTGGCAGCATCCCTGTTGCCATGAAGGAGAGAGGTCACGTGACAGGAGAGCATCACCCTGGTGTGGCAGGAAGTGATCCTGTAACTAGGACCTGTCCTCCAGGTGATGTAAAACCCTCTCGCACCGAGGACGTTTCTCCAGGGCCATGTCCCCATGAGGGGAGGGTCAGGACAGCTGTTATAGTTGGTGATTCAATCATTAGGAATGTAGATAGCTGGGTGGCTGGTGGACGTGAGGATCGCCTGGTAACATGCCTGCCTGGTGCGAAGGTAGCAGATCTCACGCACCGCCTAGATAGGATCATAGATAGTGCTGGGGGGGAGTCTGCTGTCTTGGTACATGTTGGTACCAATGACATAGGAAAATGTGGTAGGGAAGTTCTGGAGGCTAAATTTAAGCTTTTAGGTAGGAAGTTGAAATCCAGAACTTCCAGGATAGCGTTCTCCGAAATGCTTCCTGTTCCACGTGCAGGACCCAAAAGACAGGCAGAGCTCCGGAGTCTCAATGCGTGGATGAGACAATGGTGCAAGGATGAGGGTTTTGGATTTGTTAGGAACTGGGGAACATTCTGGGGAAAGGGGGGGCTCTTCCGAAGGGATGGGCTTCACCTTAATCAGGATGGGACCAGACTGCTGGCATTAACCTTTAAAAAAGAGATAGAGAAGCTTTTAAACTAGAAAATAGGGGAAAGCCGACAGTCACCCAGGAGCACACGGTTCGGACAAAGGTATCCTTGAAGGATACTACCAAAAGCAGTGAGGTTCCAAAAGGGAGTATAGTAGCCCAAATGCCCTTGAGTAAGGAGCAGACAGAGCATAAAGATTCCCAATTACCCATGCCTACCATCAGCCAGATTAATATTAATAAAATACAGTCTCTAAGATGCTTGTATGCCAATGCTAGAAGTCTAAACAATAAGATGGGAGAATTAGAATATATAGCATTAAACGAGAGGTTAGATATGATTGCACTCTCAGAGACATGGTGGAAGGAGGATAACCAGTGGGACACTGTGATACCTGGATACAAACTATATCGTAATGATAGAGCTGAACAAATTGGTGGAGGGGTTGCGCTCTATGTTAGAGAGGGCATTGAGTCAGAAAGGATTAAAAGTTTTGCAGGGAACAAAATATGCTGTAGAATCTCTATGGATTGAAATTCCATTTATGAAGGGGAAGGTGATGGCAGTGGGAGTATACTATCGACCACCTGGCCAGAATGAACAAATGGATGATGAAATGCTCAAAGAAATCAAGGAAGCTAACAAAAGCCACAACAGAGTAGTAATAATGGGTGATTTCAATTACCCCGGTATCGACTGGAACAGTGTCACAGCAGGACAAGCTAAAGAGATAAAGTTTCTAGATGAAATAAATGACTGCTTCTTGGAGCAGCTGGTTCATGAACCGACCAGAGGGGAAGCCATACTGGACCTAGTCCTTAGTGGAACGCCAGATCTGGTGCAAGAAATAAGGGTGTTGGGACCACTTGGCAATAGTGATCATAGTATGATCATGTTTGATTTAATCAGTGGAGGACAGATAGTAAAGGAATCCACAGTACTACCTTTTAACTTTCAAAAGGGTGACTATGATAGAATGAGGAATATAGTTCGGAAAAAACTAAAAGGAGCGGTTCCAAAGGTTAAAGACTTACAGCAAGCTTGGGTGTTATTTAAAAATACTATCCTCGAAACCCAGACCAGCTGTATTCCACGCATTAAGAAAAGTGGAAGAAAGTCCAAAAAGCTGCCAGCATGGTTTAAAGGTGAGGTCAGAGAGGCTGTTGCTGCCAAAAGAGCAACCTTCAGAAAATGGAAAAAAGAGCCAAATGATGAAAACTGGAAACAGCACAAGCACTGGCAAGTTAAATGCAAAGCATTGATAAGGCAGGCAAAGCGGGAATTTGAGAAGAAACTTGCTACGGAAGCAAAAACACGAAATAAAGACTTTTTCAAGTACATTCGTAGCAAAAGGCCTGTGAGAGAGTCAATTGGACCATTAGATGATAGAGGGGTAAAAGGGGCAGTAAGAGGAGACAAGGCTATAGCAGAGAGACTGAATGAATTCTTTGCTTCGGTCTTTACTGAGGAAGATGTAGGGGTGTTACCCAAGACTGACGTGGTATTTAAAGGTGATACTGCAGAGGAATTGAGAGAAATATCGCTACACCGGGAAGATATATTACAACTATTTGATAAACTGAATAGTAGCAAATCACCTGGACCGGATGGTATACATCCCAGAGTGTTGAAAGAACTGAAATATGAGATTGCAGACCTGTTATTGGTAATCTGTGAACTTTCATTAAAATCATCTGTAATACCTGAAGATTGGAGGGTCGCCAACGTAACACCAATTTTTAAAAAGGGTTCCAGGGGTGACCCGGGAAATTACAGACCGGTGAGCCTGACGTCAGTACCAGGGAAAATGGTAGAAGCCATCATAAAGAACAAAATTACACAGCATGTAGATAGTCATGGCCTAATGGGAGACAGCCAACATGGCTTTAGACAAGGAAGATCTTGTCTTACTAATCTGATCTGTTTTTTTGAAGGTGTGCATAAACAGGTAGACAAAGGTGAGTCGGTTGATATAGTGTATCTGGACTTTCAGAAAGCTTTTGACAAGGTCCCCCATCAGAGACTTTTGGCGAAGCTAAAAAGTCATGGGATAGGAGGCAGTGTACTATTATGGATCGGGAACTGGTTAAAAGATAGAAAGCAGAGGGTAGGGCTAAATGGCCAATATTCCCAATGGAAAAAGGTGAATAGTGGAGTACCCCAGGGATCTGTACTGGGTCCGCTACTTTTTGACATATTCATAAATGACCTGGAAAAGGGAATAACTAGTGAGGTAATCAAATTTGCAGATGACACAAAACTGTTTAAAGTTGTTAAAACCCAAGAGGATTGTGGAAAACTGCAGGAGGATCTGGATAAATTGGAAGACTGGGCATCCAAATGGCAGATGAAATTTAATGTGGACAAGTGCAAAGTTATGCACCTAGGAAAGAACAACCCACACTATAGTTACACGATGCAAGGCTCCACATTAGAAACCACCACCCAGGAAAAAGATTTAGGAGTCATCGTGGATAACATGTTAAAACCCTCCGCCCAGTGTGCAGCGGCGGCCAAGAAAGCAAATAGAATGCTAGGTATCATAAGGAAAGGGATGGAGAATAAAACAAAGGATATTATAATGCCTCTGTATCGCTCCATGGTACGACCGCACCTTGAATATTGTGTGCAATTCTGGTCACCGTATCTTAAAAAGGACATAGAGTTATTAGAAAAAGTACAGAGAAGAGCCACCAAATTGGTGAAGGGGATGGAAGGCTACTCCTATGAAGAGAGGCTAAAAAGGTTAGGGCTCTTTAACCTAGAAAAGAGGCGGCTGAGGGGAGATATGATAGAGGTGTATAAATTAATGAATGGAGTGGAACGGATAAACGTGGATAAATTGTTTACGCTATCAGAATATAGAAGGACTAGGGGGCATGTAATGAAGCTACAGGGTAAACTATTTAAGACAAATAGGAGAAAATATTTCTTCTCTCAACGTGTAATCAAACTCTGGAATCTGTTACCGGAGGATGTAGTAAGGGCTGTTAGTATAGCTGGGTTTAAAAAAGGTTTGGACAAGTTCCTGGAGGAAAGGTCCATAAACCACTATTAAAAAGGGACCCAGGATATCAATGCTTGGCCTAGTACAAGCACTGCAGAACCTGTGTCTTTTGGGGAAACTGCTAGGTACGTATGACCTAGATTGGCCACTGTTGGAAACAGGATACTGGGCTTGATGGACCTCGGTCTGACCCAGTATGGCATTTCTTATGTTCTTATGTTCTTATGTTCTTAAATCCAAGCCTAAGGAAGCAATTTTGTTTAATCTTTATCTTTATTGACTTTCTTAATATATTGCACCTTCCAAAACAAGCAGGTCAGTTTATAATGCATTCAAAAACACATAGGGCCAGGCATGGCCAGGAAATGGAAAAGAACTACAATTCTGGATAGGACAGCAGCAAGCATACCAGACAGGGAGAGGAATCAAAAGAAGGGAGAGTGAGCAAGCTAGAGGAGAGAAAGAACTACTCGGGAGAACTGGGTGGGAGATCATAGGCAAGACAGAACAGATGTGTTTTAAGGAGTGGCTAAATTTGGGATAGGATGGTTCCAAACAGAGGGGAGGAGGGAGGAAGTTCCATAAGGATGGTGCTAGGAAGAAGAAGCCAGAATTAAGGGTCGGCTCCAGATGGGTGCGTTTGGGGAAGGTAGCTCAAGACGGTTGATGTGGATTGGTGCTGAACGAAATTGCAATGAGTTGGCCAGTGTGTGGGTGTGAATTGCCCTGTGAGACAGAATTAGGAGTTTAAAGACTATACGCTGGGAAACCGGTAACCAGTGAAGTTGAATTAAATGAGGTGTGATAAGACTTTAACAGAAACACCTAGTCTTGAAGGACTAGAAAAGGGGACTGCTACTTCTGGAGAGAGATCTGCAATTGTAAGTATTATTTCTGGGAATTTTTCTAAATCTTGGTGAAAAAGGAATTCTTTAGATTAAATCTGATTAATCTGTGAACCCAGTGTATTTGTTAAATCAAGCAGGGCCTAGTAGCAGAAAAGAGTTTCAGTTTAAATTTAAAACACAGAGGAGAGCTTTCTGGTTAAATTTAGAACCCAAGACTACCTCTACCCAAGCAAGGGCTGCGGGACTCCCTCTGGAGATTGATCACAGATAACCGTAGAAGCACAGGAGAGGGTACTGTGTAGCAGCCAGCTTTTAATAAGTATTTTTCCCTCCCTCCCTCCCCAACACCCACCCACCCCTGGGATAATCATAGCTTTATAGGTGTTTAAACCTCTTAAAGGAGGTGTCATACTTACTCTCAGGTGCAGCTGTTCATTTTCATCAGCATACATTACGAACCTGAGATTAAATAAATTTCAGATGAACAAAGTACATTAAACATATTAGGTATAGTTTTATTGGTATAAGTATCCCCAGCAGCCCTTAGTACGTAAAGAACTTAAAATATCTAAACACAACATTAAAACCCAGATGCAGACAGCAGTACAGCAGTGAGATGGGGGCCTTCCAGTATTTTGCATTGAGTGTCACATGTATTATTTTCTCCCAGTTGGTGAGGGGTCTTACGTATAGGTGCAAGGAGCTCTTTACTCTCAGAGAACGAGTCCGAACTCTAGAGGCAATAGTAGCAGACTTGGAAGACATAAGGAAGACATAGAGGTACATAGAGAAGACCTACAGGGATATAGTCCTGAAGTCCCACTTCCAGTTTGGCAGCATCCCTGCTGCCTTGGAGGAGAAAGATCACGTGACAGGAGAGAATCACCCTGGTGTGGCAGGAAGTGATCCTATAGCTAGGACCTGTCCTCCAGGTGATGCAAAACCCTCTCGCACCGAGGAATTTTCTCCAGGGCCAAGTGCTCATGAGGGAAGGGTTAGGACAGCCATTATAGTTGGTGATTCATTAGGCATGTAGATAGCTGGGTGGTTGGTGGACGTGAGGATCGCTTGGTGACATGCCTGCCTGGTGCGAAGGTAGTGGACCTCACGCGCCACCTAGACAAGGTCTTAGATAGTGCTGGGGAGGAGTCTCCTATCTTGGTACATGTCGGTACCAATAACATAGGAAAATGTGGTAATAGAAACATAGAAATATGATGACAGAAAAAGACCACATGGACTATCTAGTCCATCCTTCCATATCAACAACTACAACAGTCTCATTTTTTCCTTTAGAGATCCTCTGTGTTTGTCCCATGTTTTTTTGAATTCAGTTACTGTCCTCATCTCTAACACCTCCACTGGGAGACTATTCCACGGATCCACCACTCTTTCCATAAAGAAATATTTCCGCAAATCACTCCTGAATCTATCCCCCTTCACCCTCATCCCATGTACCCTCGTACAGAACTTGCTTTCAATTGAAAGAGGCTCTCCCCCTGAACATTTATGCCACGGAGGTATTTAAAGGGAGGTTCTGGAGGCTAAATTTAGGCTTTTAGGTAGGAAGTTGAAATTCAGAACTCCCAAGATAGCTTTCTCTGAAATGCTTCCCGTTTCACGATCAGGACCCAAAAGGCAGGCAGAGCTCCGGAGCCTCAATGCGTGGATGAGACAATGGTGCAAAGGTGTGGGTTTTGGATTTGTTAGGAACTGGGGAACATTCTGGGGAAAGGAGGGGCTCTTCCGAAGGGATGGGCTTCACCTTAACTGGGATGGAACCAGGCTGCTGGCATTAACCTTTAAAAAGGAGATAGAGCAGCTTTTAAACTAGATAACAGGGAAAAGCCAACAGTCACCCAAGAGCACACGGTTCGGAACAATGTATCCTTGGATACTACCAAAAACAGAGAGGATCCAAAAAAGAGTAAAGAAGCCCAAATGCCCTTGAGTATGGAGCAGACAGAGCTTAAAGATTCCAAATTACCCCTGCCTACCAATAGCCAGATTAATATGAATAAATTACAGTCTCTAAAATGCTTGTATAAAAATGCTAGAAGTCTAAAAACTAATATGGGAGAGTTAGAATATATAGCACTAAATGAGAGGTTAGATATGATTGGAATCTCAGAGACATGGTGGAAGGAGGACAACCAGTGGGACACTGTGATACCTAGGTACAAACTATATCGTAATAATAGAGCTGATCAAATTGGTGGAGGGGTTGCGCTCTATGTTAGAGAGGGCATTGAGTCAGAAAGGATTAAAGTTTTGCAGGAAACAAAATTTGCTGTAGAATCTCTATGGATTGAAATTCCATGTAAAAAGGGGAAGGCAATGGCAGTGGGGGGTGTACTATCGACCACTTGGCCAGAATGAACAAATGGATGATGAAATGCTCAAAGAAATCAAGGAAGCTAGCAAACGTTACAGCACAGTAATAATAATGGGTGATTTCAATTACCCTGGTATTGACTTGGTCAATGTCACAGCAGGACATGCTAGGGAGATAAAGTTTCTAGATGAAATAAATGTCATGACATAGTCCTTAGTGGAACACCAGATCTGGTGCAACAGATAAGGGTGTTGTGGCCACTTGGAAATAGTGATCATAGCATGATCGCGTTTGATTTAATTAGTGGAGGAGGGATGGTAAGAAAATCCACAGTACTACCTTTTAACTTTTGAAAGGGAGACTATAATAAATTGAGGAAAATAGTTAAGAAAAAACTAAAAGGAGCAGTTAGAAACGTTAAAGACTTACATCTAGCTTGGGTGTTTAAAAATATTATCTTCGAAGCCCAGACCAGCTGTATTCCATGCTTTAAGAAAAGTGGAAGGAAGTCCAAAAAACTGCCAGCATGGTTTAAAGGTGAGGTCAGAGAGGCTGTTGTTGCCAAAAAGGCATCTTTTCAGGAAATGGAAAAAAGAGCCAATTGAGGAAAACTGGAAACAGCACAAGCACTGGCAAGTTAAATGCAAGGCACTAATAAGGCAGGCAAAGAGAGAATTTGAGAAGAAACTTGCTGTGGAAGCAAAAACACATAATAAAGACTTTTTCAAGTACATTTGTAGCAAAAATACCTGTGAGAGAGTCAGTTGGTCCATTAGATGATAGAGGGGTTAAAGGGGAAGTAAGAGGGGGCAAGGCTATTGTGGAGAGACTGAATGAATTCTTTGCTTCGGTCTTTACTGAGGAAGATATAGGAATGTTACCTATGACTGAAGTGGTATTTAAAGGTGATACTGCAGAAGAATTGAAAGAAATATCACAACACCGAGAAGATGTATTACAACTATTTGATAAACTAAAGAGTAGAAAATCATCTGGACAGGATGGTATACATCCAAGGGTGTTGAAAGAACTGAAATATGAGATTGCAGACCTGCTCTTAGTAATCTGTGAACTATCATTAAAATCATCTGTAATACCTGAAGACTTGTGAGCCTGACGTCAGTACGGGGAAAAATGGTAGAAACCATCATAAAGAACAAAATTACTCAGCATGTATATAGTCATGGCCTAATGGGAGACAGCCAACATGGGTTTAGACAAGGAAGATCTTGTCTTACAAATCTATGTTTTTTGAAGGCGTGAATAAACAGGTAGACAAAGGTGAGTCGGTTGATATAGTGTATTTGGACTTTCAGAAAGCCTTTGACAAAGTCCCTCATCATAGACTTTTGGCAAAACTAAAGAGTCATGGGAATGGAGGCTGTGTACTATTGTGGATCAGAAACTGGTTAAAAGATAGATAGCAGAGGGTAGGCTAAATGGCCAGTTTTCCCAATGGAGAAAGGTGAATAGTGGTGTACCCCAGGGATCTGTGTTGGGTCTGCTGCTTTTTGACATATTCATAAATGACCTGGAAAAGGGAATAACGAGTGAGGTTATCAAATTTGCAGATGACACAAAACTATTTAAAGTTGTTAAAACCCATGAGGATTGTAGAAATTTGCAAGAGGATCTTGATAAATTTGGAGACTTGGCATCAAAATGGCAGATTAAATTTAATGTGGGCAAGTGCAAAGTTATGCACCTAGAGAAGAACAATCCAAAGTATGGTTACACGATGCAAGGTTCCACATTAGGGACTGCCACCCAGGAAAAAGATTTAGGCGACATTGTGAATAACATGTTAAAACCCTCGGCCCAGTGTGCAGTGGCATCCAAGAGAGCAAATAGAATGCTAGGTATCATAAGGAAAGGAATGGAAAATAAAACAAAGGATATTATAATGCCTCTGTATCGTTCCATGGTGCGACTGCACCTTGAATATTGTGTGCAGTTCTGGTCACTGTATCTAAAAAAGGATATAGCGTTATTAGAAAAGGTTCAGAGAAGAGCCACCAAAATGGTAAAGTGGATGGAAGGATACCCCTATGAAGAAAGGCTAAAAAGGTTAGGGCTCTTTAACCTGGGAAAGTCTATAAATTAATGAATGGAGTGGAACGGGTAAACGTAGATCGATTGTTTACATTATCAGAATATAGAAAGACTAGGGGACATGCAATGAAGTTACAGGGTAAACTATTTAAGACTAATAAGAGAAAATATTTTTTTATTCAACGTGTAATCAAACTCTGGAATTTGTTACCGGAGGATGTAGTAAAAGCTGTTAGTGTAGCTGGGTTTAAAAAAGGTTTGGAGAAGTTCCTGGAGGAAAGGTCCATAAACCATTATTAAAAAGGGACCCAGGATATCACTGCTTGACCCAATACAAGTATTGTGGAATCTGTGTCTTTTGGGGAAACTGCTAGGTACGTATGACCTAGATTGGCCATTGTTGCAAACAGGATACTGGGCTCGATGGACCTTGGTCTGACCCAGTATGGCATATCTTATGTTCTTATGTTCTTAAGTTTAATATAAGCCCCTATAAGCTGTGTTTTTATTCTATGGTCTCACATACAGTTCTTCCTTGTGAATATGTTTTGTAGAAATTTACATTAACAAGAGTTGAATGCTGCTATTTCATTGATCTTATCCTAAAGTAAAACCTAATAAATACCATCTGTGACAATATATTTAACAGACTAGCTCTCTCCATGAAGACTGGTTTATATATTATGAGAGTCATTTTAGAAATTCTATCCATGCTTAGGATGTCTGAAAATGGGTATGCAGACATACAAATCATGGAGACGGCCCCAGAGGCATTTTACCAAATGGTTATACAGATATCCCAGGTGTGAGGACATCTGTCTAGGATGGGGGCATGGTGAAGTCATGGCAGGGGCATATTCAAGGCATTCTGAAAATCTTAGATGTCTGTGCCCAATTTCAGAAATGGCTGTCACATTTCAGGGACTGCAGAATGCCTCTATGATTGGAGGGGCGCCAAGCTCTGCCTTAACTCTTCCCCAAGCTCCACCTTAGCCCCCCGCGGCCTTCCTGTCCTGTGGGCAGAAGAGAAGGGAATGGCTGTGATCGTGGCAGACCTTCTGTCTGTCCATGGGAGATCAGATTTCCATGGGAGGAGGGGAAGGTAGCTGCAATCGCAGCAAAAATGGTGATCCTCCACAGGCAGACAGAAGTCTTTGCCACAGTCATGGCGGCCTTCCACCTTGCCTGCGGGGATGCGACCATGGATGGCAGGCAAATTTTTGCTGGGGCCAGGGCCCATGTGGCCCACTCTGTTTTGATGCCCCTGGCATGTCTCCACCCTCGTCCAAGTCTATATCTGCTCCAGGACAAAAATAGGCATCTGAAAAATGTTTGTTTTGATGATAAAACATCTGGAGGTCCTAGAGAAGGTGGTATTCTAATATACACAGTGCATGCCAAAACTGTAAAGGCAATTGATAGGTACTGGAGAAACCTGTTTTGTTGTTGTTGCACTGGCAAATGTCTCTGCTAGGAGAATGGAAGGCTGGGACATGTCTGCTGTCTTGAACACCATTGCGGGGACATCTATGTAGCCGTCCCTGACAATGTCCACATTTCTGAAAGCAACCCCATTCTTGGACATGCCACCCTTTTTTGAAACATTTTCATCTGGACATCCCATATTGCATCTGGACATCATTTCTAAAATGTGCCTTTATATACTAAAGTGTTAGAGTAAAATGTTGAAAATGAAATCTGTTTTTACATTGTTTGCATAATTATGTGTCTAATGCTTTCAGCAGCCTCATGCATATGGCAGAATTGATCAAGGAAAGAGAGATTTTTTAATGCATTTTACCAGTCCTGGTTATTTCAGAGGTTGTATAATTTAATTTAATAGGACATATATAACCAGATTGTACCAGTAAGACTTGGTTCAGAGTAGCCAACATCACATCTACATGCTTAGGAAAGACATAAAATATTTGATCCTGACATTTTCTGCGATGTTCTCCTGCTGCAGAATGACTCTAGTGGGCATGTTCATGCTCCTTTTATTAATGTTTTTGAGTTTTATGTTATTGTGGGGGGAGGGGTCTATCTTTTATTTCATTTTTTGTACAATTTGCAATAGTGTGCACTAAAACAAAATTAATTCATGTTATTTGCAAACAGCACACGCAATTTCATAAAAGAAAATGAAAGGAAACAAAAAATAAAAAACGAAATGAAATGATATTAGAGGATGGCTACTGCGCAAGATAACGGATTGAAGATGGTGTGTATATGAAGCTCTCCTTAGATTTTGTTTTTTCTTGCCAAATTATATTAAATCTTTTTTATCTTTTGTTGTATTTATTGATTGCAGGAAGAGGAACGGGAAGCACCAAATTCTCCCCTGCAATCTAGAGCCTCCCTGCCATTACCGGTCTGATGGGCAATTTTGTCTTACACTCTGTACCACCATTAAGGTCTGGTGCATCAATCTAGGGTAAGACCTGCCTCATCCCTACTTGATAGTAGCATTTTTCTAAGTCTGGATCCCAGGGAGATTCCTAAATAGCAATGGTGCAACATCAATATCTAGCCCATAAGTTGGATTAGCATGAGGTGATGATTTCACCAAAACTATGTTAGCAGCAAGGCAAGCTGATAGTGTTGGTAAGGAACAGACCTTGAAGAGTAGAATGTCACAAGACTCAATGGCAATTGAGGCTGCTTCTGTCAGAACATCTCATTTGCTGACCATGAGAGATTATGGATCTGTGCCCGTGAGTACTCTTGCGCTGGGGCGGAATGTTCTGTTTTGCAGTTAATTAGACCTTTGGTGTTCATTCTGGAACTATTTGGGAAATCATAGTGGACCTTGGACAAGTGCTTACTATGCAGTTTAATTCTGTTGGGTTGAGACTGCAAGATTTGGAAAGTAACGTGTCAGAGCTACAAATTAAGATTGATGATACAGCTAATCGGATAGATGCCCTGGAATCTAAAGTAGAAGAGCAAGCCAACCTTCTGGGGAATGTACAAAATAAAATTAATCTACAGAACGGTATGTCAGGCATACACCTATAATGGACTACGGTAACTCACTATATCAGAGATTCCCTAAACAGACCATTCACCCCCTCCAGTTGATGCAGAATACAGTAGCCAGGATCATCACAAACACAGCAAGAAATGAGCACATCACACCTGTGCTCCTGCACCTCCACTGGTTGCCCATACATGCACATGCAAGATACAAAGCAACTTTAAATATTTTCAAAATCATTAACAACATTTCAGCCAATGCCCTTTGAAATGTAGTAATCAGGAACACCTGCATGAGGTCAAAGAGAACCTGAATGGATCACAAGATTGCCACCCTTCCAGAATACCAAAGAACCAACCAGGCCACGTCCAGAAGTGCACCATCCCTCTCTGCCTGACGTTATGAGATCCATGAGTAACATCAAGGACTTCAGACGGATGCTCAAAACCAATACTGTTTGTAGAATACTATGGATCTATAGGCTTGATCACAGATAGCCCGCAACTGACTCAATCAATTAATTGTAAATAGTTATGGATGCACATAATCCCCTCCAGTACCCCCTGCCCTGACCTTCATAAATGTACACAACCTAGTTCTCTGTAAACCACTTTGATTGAAGAATAAGGTGGTATATAAAACTGGTTAAATAAATAATGTAATAAGAAGGATAAATCTACAGTTCATAAATAGCTGCTCTGAATAAGTTTAAGCTATGGGGTATGTTTACTAAAACCCCATTAGGTGCGCGCCGCGCTATTGTGCGGGATGCCATATAAGGAGTGGGCATTTCAGTCAGAAAAAAGCAAACCAGGATTAATCATGCGCTAATGTGCGCTGCGCTCATGTGCGCCGCGCACATTAGCGCATGAGAAACTTGCGCGGGAAGCATAAGTGGCGCGCTGATATGCATGCACAGGAACAGAGCCACAGTACAATGGTTAAGACACTGACTGATGGTGCAGGGATAATGGGTTCAATCCCCCACTGTGCTGAATGAAGAAGGCTGGCTGAGATATCACCTATTATGGGGAAGATTGCTTTAGGAGGCATTTTATTTATATTTTAATTACTTCTACTAGCAAACGCACTCTCAAAGCGTGTTAACATAAGGCGCCCCATAAGGCACATTTTAAAGTGCACTGTCCGCCAAGGCACCCTACAATGTTGCTGAAAGGGTGGCCAAAGGGCGGCATATAGGGCCCAATGAGGCACGGCAAGGCTACTGTGATGGCAGCACTGCACATGTTAAGGTGTGGTAAGCTGACATAGGTGTGCTGACATACAAGCAGAAACAGCAGTGTAGCACAATGGTTAAGACACTGACTGATGGTGCAGGGGTTATGGGTTCAATCCACCACTGTGCCCAATAAAGAAGGCTGGCTGAGGCATTACCTGTTAAAGGTATTGTTGCAGTCTGAGGCATATTAATTTTATTTTAATTACTGCTACTAGCAAACGCACTCTGAAAGCACTGTAACATAAGGCACCCCATAAGGTACCCCAGAGGGCACATTTTAAAGTGCACTGTCCGCCAAGGCACCCTAGAATGTTGCTTATAGGGTGCTTTATAGGGTGCCGTATGAGGTACCGCAAGGTCACAGCACTGTTTTTGATGGCAGCACTGTGCAGTTTAAGGAATGAAAATCATAAGTAGGTGCGCTGACATACAAAGAGGAACAGCAGTGTAGCACAATGGTTATGACACTGACCAATAATGCAGGAGTCATGGGTTCAATCCCCCAGTGTGCCTAATGAAGAAGGCTGGTTGAAGCACTACCTGTTATACATAATATTGCTTCAGGAGGCATTTTATTTTTATTTTAATTAGTGCTGCCAGCAAACACACCCTCAAAGTATTGTAACATAAGGTGCTGCATAAGGCGCCTCATAAGGTACCCCAGAGTGCACTGTCTGCCACGGCACCCTACAATGTTGCTGAAAGGGTGGCCTATAGGGCGCCATATAGGGTGCCCTATGAGGCACAGCAAGGTCATAGCACTGTTTTTGATGACAGCACTGTGCATTTTAACGCCTGAAAATCCTAAGTAGGTGCGCTGACATACAAGGAGAAACAGCAGTGTAGCACAATGGTTAAGACAGTGACTGATAGTGCAGGGGTTACTGGTTCAATCTCCCACTGTGCCCAAAGAATAAGGCTGGCTGAGGCACTACCTGTTATGTGTAATATTGCATTCTGAGGCATTTTAATTTTATTTTAATTACTGCTACTAGCAAATGCACTCTCAAAGCACTGTAACATAAGGCACGCCATAAGGTACCCCAGAGGGCAAATGTTAAAGTGCAGTGTCCGCCACGGCACCCTACAATGTTGCTTAAAGAGTGGCCCATAGGGCGCCATATAGGGTGCCATATGAGGCACGGCAAGGTCAGAGCACTGTTTTTGATGGCAGCACTGTGCATTTTAACGCATGGAAATCCTAAGTAGGTGCACTGACATGCAAAGAGAAGCAGCTGTGTATCCCAATGGTTAAGACACTGACTGTTGGTGCAGGGGTCATGGGTTCAATCCCCCACTGTGCCCAATGAATAAGGCTGTCTGAGGCACTACCTGTTATGTGTAAAATTGCATTTTGAGGCGTTTTAATTAGTGCTGTTAGCAAACACACTCTCAAAGCGCTGTAACATAAGGTGCCGCATCAGCCGCCCTATAAGGCACTCCAGAGGGCATACTATAAAGTGCACTGTGCGCCCAGGCACCCTAGAATTTTCCTTATAGTGTGCTTTATAGGGTGCCATATGAGGCGCCGCAAGGTCAGAGCACTGTTTCTGATGGCAGCACTGTGCATTGTAACGCATGGAAATCTTAAGTAGGTGTGCTGACATGCAAAGAGGAACAGCAGTGTAGCACAATGGTTAGGACACTAACTGCTGGTGCAGGGGTCATGGGTTCAAATCCCCAGTGTACCTAATGAATAAGGTTGGCTAAGGTATGTCCTGTTTTCTGCATGCAACTATACAGCAATCTGTGCTGCCATCTAAAAAGAACACCACCCTAGTGCCACAAATTAGTGCACCAGAAGGCACATCCTAAACAACCACATCATCAAAGGTGAGTTATAATGTTCCCCAGAGTCCATGTTGAAAGATTGTCAACTCCCAAGGCACCCCATAAGCTGCCTGAATCAAAGGTGTGCCATAAGATGCCTTAAGGATGTATAGGTGAAATGAAAAACGTTGCCAAGAGCAGTAAGATCCCCCAATTTGAAGGTCAAGAGAGGTATGTGCCAAACACTGCACAGAGCAGAAAGGAAAGACAATGCATAAGTAAAAGAAGGACGTAGATCAGAGCTGATGGACCACACAAATCAGCTCCAGCCCATGGGGCAGCTAGAAAAATGGACAAATATATCGGGGGCAGCTGTAGCCATGCACAGAGTGATGGTAATGTACCATGCTATAATGACAGTGTGTGACAGAGGATTGGAAGATGTGTGCAGCAGAGGAGCCTGAAATGGCAGGATAGGTAAAATATCAGGATGACAGTGGAGTAGCAGTGCTATGCAGAACACACACAGGAGAGGCAACCAGGGAGAGCTGCAATGCAGGAATGTGTAGGAGTGCAGGATGTGGGGTAGCAGCATGCACATCAGGGTAGGATGGCACACAGCTGATGGACAGAAGGATGGTTCACAACTCCGATGAGGGTTCAATTTGCTCACAGCACAGATCTGCACAGATATGACTGTCATACAAATGAAAACTACTTCTGCAGGACAAGCATACAAATCAAAGAGAACAGAGAGGAATCACACCTACGACCACTAACACAAATGACAATGCACAAACTGGTAGGCCACACCACCAACGTGAGCTCATTAGCAAAGGCTGCATACAAAAATACTGCAGGGCATCACACAAGACGCCTGCTGGCTGTCAGGACAGGCAAACCCCCAAAAGTAATCATGAACAAATGCACATGCAGATCTGCTGTGTACAGATCAGATCCCAGTCTGTAATTGGGACCAGGGACACATGCACACACACAATGAAATGTTATGCAGTGGATACAGCATGCAAAGGAGGAAAGAAACTAAACCCCAAGGGCAGCAGAGGATGCTCTGTGGAGCTGGGTAACAATCTGGAACAGGACAGGAGAGAACTCAACATGCAAACAGGTGTACCACACACCAGCTGAACCACAGCAATACAAAACCCTCAGGTGCACTGCCATGTAAACACCATAAAGAAAGAGACCTATGTAACAGATAATATCTGATGGCTAGGCAGCACAGAGGGCACACCTTGGTGTACAGTGAAGAGAGGGAAGGGTGTGTGTAGGGGTGATGAACCTGCTGGTACCTAATGTTCCAGGTAGCACAACAGAAAAGAAAAAGATAAACCACATGTGGGGATCAAACCTGAAAACTACTGAGTTATAACACATGCCTCTAACCACTCCCACAAACAGCACACTGAGCACAATGCAAAACAAATACCCCAAAGGGAGGGTGTGTATGGAAACCTGTAATACCCAGTGATGTGGCAAATGGCTGGCAGATACACAGCTGCCACCGTACAAGGATGTGAGCACAGATGGGCCATGTACATGACCAGCAAATCAGTAGATACAAGTGTCAATGTGCTCAAAGAGTGGAGGAGTAGCCTAGTGGTTAGAAAACTGGCTTGGACACCAAGCAACCAGGGCTCAATTCACACTAGCACTCCATGTGGCCTTGGGCAAGTCACGTAACCCTCCATTACCTTGGAAGAAAGACCTGACAATCTACATCCAGTGACATTGACAAGAAAACCCTGGAGTCTCTGGGTCACAAGGACTCATGACTGATTCAAAGGCACACATTGCATTGCATGTTTGTCACCATGATCAAGCAGCAAAAGAGACAAATGTCTGTCAAATACATATCTTTATTTGGGTTATTCATCACAGATAGTGTAGACACTGCCATCATAATATCAAGGTGAGTGCATCCCTGGTGAAAGACGGAAACACATTTAGCAGGGCAGCAACCCACATCCTACAGAAAGTCACTGACTTGGCCACAAATGAAGGGCAGGAGATATAATGTGCATCAGGTGCATGCTATGCACTGGGCAGCAGGCTCCCATCCCCCACCTGCTGCTGCATGCCTCAAATGTGTTACGCACATATGAGTGCATGTAGACAGTAGGCGCTGCATGATGAGGACCCAACACACATCACCTGTCCCTCAAAACATATCCATCTGGCAACACAGGAGGCACACAAATGAAAACAGCATATGTTGCCACAATGTTTTAATGTTAAAAACACATTCTGAAAGTAATGTTTCAGCTCTCACCTAATGCCTGATCTAGGAATCAAAGCTGCAACAATGTAGACCCAAACAATCATCAAAAGCACAATGAGCATATGCTAACAGGTAGTAGAGGCACATGAACACAGAGAGAATACAAACTAAACCTGCAGAGATAACACCATGAAGGAGGTCCCCCTGCACTGTTTGTTGGGTAGACAGTGTTTGGCCACATATAGCACGGTACATGGAATGCAAGACTGAAGGAGGACAACGGACACCCACACTGCCACACTCCAAATATAATGGGGCAATGTGAGTGTCGTTACCGCAGGGCATAAACAGGACCGTGCAGACGTGCAATGCAAGGTGTGTACATACATGCAGACTGTCATGTCTGTACAGTAAACAAACACAAGAACCAGCATGTGAAGATGGAAATGATGGGCAAACATCTTACAGTGAACCACACAGAAGCCATAGGTCCACATGCTATGGTTCACAAACATAGTCAGTCATATGCACAAGCACCATCCACATACCAACATGATACAGTGATGCCACACATGCACGTAAACACCCTTGGCCATTGCAAACATCAATCCAGGATGGTGTTGTGCATGAAAGCATTGTTGTTGCAAAACCTGTATCATGTCCAGGTGGAGAGCAGGTGGACATAGACAATAGGACCGCTCCATCGTTGCCCCTATGCCACAAACATGGCTGTATGCTTGTGTTGAAACAGATGAGTGTATCCTGTGTGCCATGTCACACACATGGCCAAAACACAACAACAACACAACTGTGGAGGAATGTACAACATACAGTGACAATGTCAGTCCCTGCTACACACGTGGGGATCAGTACACAGCGTCCAAAGTGCAAAGTGTATCTCCAATCCAACAGGTCAGGTTAAAACTGTCCTTGCAACCCTGGGCATGCATAGTCAAGTGTCACATTCCAATATGCCACAGTCCTTGAAAGTTCATGTGTGTCCTCTGCAATGAGCAGGACTCCCAGCCAGAGCATGGCAGCAACAGTGTGTTGGACAGGTCTGTCATGGGCAAAGCAGCAGTCCAAGAGTAATACTGTCCATCCCAGGCATGTGTCCCACTCTCAGAGATCAAACATACAATGGCACAATTCTCCACAAAAAGTTCCATGGTGTTGTGTCCCCCAACAGGTGGGTGATGGCGATGCCAGATGCACTGTAAGAGATGTGTCCAGTATGTTCTCTGCCCTGTGTCAGGAGAGGATAAGTATTGTATTGTTAGACACCTTGCAAAAACAGCACAAATTGCAGAGAGTCACACCTTAGGAAATACAGAAGAAAGGGATGCAAAGGCAAACATGACATGATATCAACACAAAACACACCGCATATTGGTGACATCATGAATCGTAAACTCAGACACGGGTGTCACATGGATATGGTCATGTCCATGCTCATGTCACACAGGCTTCTCACAGCTACACACTATATGCATCTGTTTCTGTGAACAGAGAGGCAACATGACATGTATATGAGACAAACAGTAAATCATCAACAGGTAAAGGCAGATGTAATCCCCCAAATAACAAAGGTGCAACCTACCTTGTGTGTGCATCAGGTATACGTCATCGATCCCTTGAGCGCCTCAACAGCCATATCAGGTCACAGTGAAGGGAGACAATGTCAGCAAAACGTGTAGAATCACCATGTCAAGCCACTGTTGATGCATGTCCACATTATGCCGATATCTGAGATTAAAAAAAACTGCTCAACAGTGGTCCCTCAAAACACAAGAGACAGTTCTGCTCACAGCACACAACACATGTTGAGAATGTTCACAAGGTAAACAGCACTACGGTAGAGGTAGCACAGTCACCACCACCCCCCAGGTGCACAGACCCCTCACAGCACATGATAATGTACTATGCCTGAACACTGCATCATCACACAGCCAACCCATAAACACGCACCCACACATCACACACATATAACAACACATGTAGGTGGGAAAATATGCAATACGTACATGAGAAGATCTCTGCGATCAACCTCTGCCTGACCGCTGTGCCCTCCCATGTGTCACCACTGGCACGTACAGGGGGGCACGTTGGATCATCCTCCAGATCCTCATTAATCTCTGCAGGGATATCGTGCCTGAGAGCAATGTTGTGCAGGATGCAACAGGCTATGATTATCTCTGCCACAGTCATTTGCTTATATTGTAAGGCCCCGCCTGTCCTATCCAGACACCTGAAGCGACTCTTCAACATGCCAAAGGTGCACTCTATGACAGAGCGGTTGGAGGCATGGGCCTCATTATACCTCCGCTCTGCACGTGTCCGTGGCTGACGCACAGGGGTCAGCAGCCAGGGGCGACACCCATATCCTGCATCACCTGCAGAAAGAAATGTTGCATGTGAATGCAGGAGCTCATGTTCACCCAAATTGACACATGTATAGACGTGAGAAACAAATGAAGAACACATCCTGACAGAAACATATGACAGCACAACTATGCAGTTGAGAAAAATAGACATATGATGACAGAAAAGGACCACATGGCCTATGGAGTCTGTACATCCATGGCAAAATCTACAACAGTCCCATTTATACCTCTAGAGATCCTCTGTGTGTGGCACATGCGTATTGTACTGCAGTTACTGTCCTCATCTCTACCACCTCCACTGTGAGACTATAGCACCGATCCACTGATCACATGTTCAAAGTATATGTCAGAAAAGTACCCACGAAAATACGTGATGTCATTCGAAGGAGGCTCATACCCAGAACATGTATGCCATGGAGGTCTTGCAAAGTCTAAACCATATCACCTCTATTCCCCCTGTCCTCTAAGGTCTACATATCAAGATTGAGCAGTCTGTCTCCATATGCTGCATACTGCTGACCACCAATCGTTTTAGTAGCCATCCTCTGCACTGTCTCCATCCTGTTCACAGCCTTTTGAAGCTGCGGCCTACAGAATTGCACACTGTAGCCCATATGAGTTTGCACCAATCACATATACAGAGGCAGAGTAATTTCCTGTGTATCTGCTACCAATACTTCTCTGTATGCACCCAAGTAGACCCCTAGCTTTTGCTGTCACCTTTCCATAATGGTCAGCTACTTTAGGATCGGCAGATACAACGACGCCTAGGTCCCGCTCATCTACAGTGGCCAAAGGTAATGCACCCCCTATACTGTGTTGGTCCCCTGGTTTGACACAGCCAAAATGCGTGACCATACATATGCAAACATGTACTCCCAGCTGCAAAGGTCCAGAACATCCATCATACTTAGCTAGACCCTGCTCATGTTATCTAGTGCTTCCTGGGTGACTACTCCAGTACTGAGTGAGTGTGTGAACCTAAGACACACATGAGAAGGGTTAGTTGTATGGATTGGCAATAACATAAACGTTACATAACATACAAAAACTAGCAGATAATTAACCGGCATCACAGGTGGATGTGAAGGGCACCAACCCCCCCCCCCCCCATCACATGTGGGCAGTTGGCACACACACACACTAGGAGGGATCCACCACCAGGACAGACATATGCACACGTGCGTAGTCACATGAACACCATGTGCAGGTTATGATCATATAATGTTATCATCCTGATGGTCCTGTTTCAATCAGGTCCCCTGTTACTCTATGTTTAGAGTCCTGTAACAATGTAAACTCAGAACAGTCGTCTGTCTGTTTAACTTATCTTATTGTAAACCACATTGATAACAAACAGCGCGCTATATAAGAGATGTTACAGAAATAAATAAATACATACATAAATAAATAACTAATCTGGAAATACTCACCCAGCAATATACAGTCCCCATACTGGCCTGCCTCAAATTGTCTGAATAGTGCCGAGTGATGCAGGATATAGGAGTCATGGGTGGACTCTGCAAACCTAGGGACCACATTCAGAATATGCAGATTTGCATCACATACAACCTGAACATTCAGGGAATGGTAGTGTTTGCGGTTGCGGAACGCTACCTCCCTGTCTCTAGGCGGGACCAGGGCAACATGTGTGCAATCAATAGCTCCCATCACGTGTGGTATCTCGGCTAGCGCCTCAAAGGCCTGGTTCAGGGTCCACCACTGTTGCCTAATTTGGGGAATTGCAATATAATTCTGCACCCGGCTGACCATGGCACGCAGTACCTGGTGGAGACAGCGTGAGAAGGTGGGGCGGCTCATGTCACCCACTGCGGCCAAAGATGACTGGAAACAGCCAGAGGCAAAGAAATGTAAGGCAGCATGGAGCTTGACTAAACTGGTATGGCATGGGACCAATCAGTCAGGGGCTCGAGGTCAGGTCTTAGATCCTCATAGAGCTCCCTAATAGCCCTTGTGCTCAGTCGGTACAGGGAGATGACCTGGTCCTCAGGCATGCCCTGGAGCTGGGCCCTGGGCCTGTAGAGGCGAGGCTGCCGAGCCTGCACCTCAGCAAGCCTTCTGCGCTGTGCACGCACAGCACCTGCCTGGACCGCCCCCACAGCTGCAGGTCTGATTTGCTGCGGGACTACACCCATGCCCTGTGCCTCAGCCCCATGGACACCATCTCCCCTGTCCTGCAACCGCAGCATCTGCCCACGTCTCAGGGCACATGCAGCAACATAAATAGCCGCCATAAACTCCTCCCGTCCGGCTACACAAACACACTCAATCACACACACGAACCTCCCTAAACAGTGTACACCTTACAAACCACACAACACAATACACACACAATACAACACAATACAACCAACACACACAATACAGCAATACAATCCACACCAACACCTGCCGTGCTCTCTCCGTTCCTCTCTGCAAACACACACCTCGCCTACGAAACAACCCTCAACGTGGACCAGGTGTGCAGGGTGATTTATACATGTTTCTAAGGTTGTGGCCATTGCGCATGCACAGTTGTGCGAGCGCGCTGCTTGTGTGCGGCGCGCATGTGCACGTCTTTGTGCATGGGCGTCTGTGTGTGTGTGACGCGCATGTGCACGTCTTTGCGCATGGGCATCTGTGTGTGCGCGGCGAGCATGTGCAACTCTTTGTAGTGTGTCAGAGGCTGTGGTGGGAGTAGTGCAGGTAGTGTGGAGGTTGTGGTGGTAGTTGAGGTAGTGTGGAGGCTGTGATGTCTGTATTGTGGTGTGTAGTGTGTCCTGTATTGTGGTTTGTGGTTTGTAGTGTAGTCTTCATTGTGGTTTGTAGTGTGGTCTATGTTGCGTGGTCTGTGTTGTGTTTTGTGTAGGTGAGGGTAGTCAAGGAGCAAGTGAGGGAGAAAGGGAGAGGTGAGGTGAGGTGAGGTGAGGTGAGGTGGGGTGTGGTGATAGGAGAGGGTGATGGAGAGGGAGGGTGAGGGTGAGGGTGAGGGGTGGAGGAGGTGGGCCCACCTGTTGCTGGGGAGGCAGGGACTGCAGGGCCTATGGAGGCAGACCCAGCGGCAGGCCCATCGGGTAGGCCACAGGCTGCACAGCGCAGCCACACCGGCAAATGTAAAAGAATACCGGTGCCTGCACCACAGAGGAGGAGGGCCACACAGTTCAATGATAGGGAGAACCACAACCTCCTGGCAATGGTCCTCGAGAACTACGAGGTACTATACGGGCAGCTCAGTAGCCGTACAACTGTGGCTGCACGGAATGAGGTGTGGGAGGAGGTTCGTGGGTCAGTGGCCGACGCAGGGGGCCCCCCCAAGACATTGAAAGCCTGAAAAAGCATTTTTCTGATATAAAAAGAGGGGTAAGGCAGCACATGGCCACGGAGCGCCAACATGCTCAGGGCACAGGTGGCGGTGGCCCACTCATCCCAACGCTCACGCCCCTGGAACAGGAGCTGGCGGCACGATTGGGGCCGATATACATTTCTGCTCTGCCTGAGGCCCTAGACACTGCGCATCCGCAGGCAGGTATGTATGCTACATACACCTTTTAGCTCTCAGGCCATGCCTGAAATCCCCATTGTGTAGACTTCAGCCATCTGTGTAGACTTCACCCTCCCATACCTGTATCCCAAGCCCCACCATGTACCTATCCTGGTGGCACATGTGTGTGCTGTACCCCTGCACACCCTGTTGTGTTGCCATGTTCCCGGGCCACATTCAACATGTGTCCCTCATCCCATCCCTCTCCCCACCTGTCCCAAACATGTTCATGCACACCAGCCAGTACCCTACCCCCACAACAGTGATTGCCATCCCCTGTATGATTGTGAGAGCCTTTGATCAGGGCATGATTGTATGACATACTATCTGTACAGTGCTGCATGTGCTTGGCAGTGTCACAGAGGTGATGAATAGTCGTAGTCCGCTGCATAGTGGATCACTGCCAAGCACATGTAGCACTGTGAAGATAGTATGTCCAAACAAAATATGCCCTGATCAAAGGCCTGCACAGTCATACAGGGGATGGCAATAACAGGTGTAAGGGTAGGGTATTAGCAGGCGTGCGTGGACATATTTGGGGCAGATGGGGAGAGGGATGGGATGGGGGCTACATGCGCAATCGGACCAGGAACAGGAACATGGCAACCAAACAAGGCGTGCAGGGGTACAGCACACACATGTGCCAACGGTATAGATACATGGTGGGGACAGACAGGTATGGGAGGGTGTAGGGGATCCTGTATGCAGCACACATTCAGGGCCCCCCAACATGTCTGTGGTGTCTGCAGCACACACGTATACATAGGTGGAGTGTTTAAACATATGTGTGCTGTCTCTGATTGCTCACAATGCAGGTGACTACAGTATAATGGGGGCCCATGAGGAGGAGGAGGAGGAGGAGGAGGGGGAGGTGGAAGTGTCCGTGCCTCACAGTGTCAAGGAGCCCGAGGCTGCTGTCTCAGGGGGCAGCACAAGTGCAGCTGAGGAGCCCCTGGAGCCACCCATCACCAGCGGCCCAACACTGGGGGCTGCAGCAATGGGGGACAGCCAACACCCCAGGCAGGCACCAGGCACCGATCCAGCCGACATAAGTGTAATGATGGCGGAGCTGAGGGCACACAGCGCATCAGCACAGCACGATGCCGAAGGTGGGTGACAACAGACTGTCACAACCACAACGCACAAACCACTAGTCTCTGGTTGGTGTGTGTGTGGTGGATGTGGCAACATACCTTCCACAGCTGTTACATGTATGGCTCATTTAGACGGGATGTAGTGGAGAAAACAAAAGGGTATGGCGTATGATACATGATGTTAATGTGACACACACCAGAACAGCCTAGGGTCAGGTAACACCTACAGATGCAGACATAAGAGAAATGTTGTTTAAGGTCCAGCACATTGTCAGCCTAAAAATAAATACAAACATTGCCCTTGCAACAGTCTGCCTCATTGCAGACGCCCAGTCGTCTTGTAGAGAACAGGATGCCACCTGTCCCATAGTCATCGGACAATCAGAGCAGACATAAACAAACCTAAGCATCTTATGTCATGTAACGTCACACAGCCCCCATTCCCTCCAGTCTGCATTTCCAGGTGTAAAACAATCATAGAATATGAAATTAGCTGTCAAAATGTGTTAAGACACCCATATACCAGGATTTACAGATATGACAGGGTAAAGATGGTTTGGGAGAGGTACAGGTCCCTCATGGCTGCCTGTACGTCAACAACTAAGATCGACTGCTTGGCATACAGACAAAGCCATCAACATGTCCCCTTCCTGTAGCTCTGACACTGAGTCCCCCGATTGCATAGGTTGGGACTCACCCACTCGATCACACTGGTCAGCTTACGACCTCTGTTGTGTTGTGATAGACTCGCTACCTCCCTGTTGCCAGCCTGAATCAGGAAAGCACCCCCCCCCCCCAGCTCTAGGTACTGCAGCCCTTCCCCAGGGGTTATCACCTGCTGTGGATTCCTCAGCATTACGCTGTGCGTGTGTTCCTGGGATCTGTCCACCTCTGCTGCACCCTCTGTTGCCCCCCTGCTCTGTCCATACCCTCCATATGTCTACCAAGGTGTACACGCACTGGTATCCAACCCTTCCTCTTTTGCCCCAAGGTGTATGTGAACCCCTCTGCTGTCAGAAACGTGAAGCAGCAGTGCACTTGCGCACGTAAGGGTTGATATCCCTGTGCTACAACTCCACCCCTCTGAGTCAATAGCGCATCTCCTGTAACCTGTCCGAGCTGCGTTTATCCCTCCAACTGTGCCCCCACTTGGCGTGGCTTTCCATGACCTTCCTCTAATCGACACTGCTGCTCTGAAGCTGTGTTTGCTGTCCCTGGTTCATGCTCCACCTCCTGTACCCGATGGACATGTGTCTGTTATCGGTCCCCAAGCCTGTTGCTACATCTGCAGTACATGGGTGTGTCAGTGCAGCCTGTGTATCTTTGTGTTTGCCTTCCACATCAAACTACTGGACCATTTTCTGCGCGTGGCTGTGACCTATCCTGCTGTGAGAATGATGGCTCTCACCCTTATCCATGTGTCTACTAGAGTCTTATCTATCACAATAACGATCTTGTGGGATATGCGTGACATGTTTGTGTGTGACGGTTGATTACTGGAGAGGTATCTCACAGACCACCCTGTGTCCCACCCACAGGCAATCATCAGGCACTGGAAAACATATACAGGGCGGTGTCCGATAATATGAGGGAGCTGAGGCAGCTCAGGGAGGAGGTGCGAGCCATGCTGTTCAACAGAATTGCTGATGCCCTGGAGGGCATGCTGGTGGTGATGCGTCACTTAGCACCACAACTACCACCAGAGGCACCAGGACAGGGTGTAGCACCGTGGGGGGGGGGGGGGTGCCACGTGGCAGGCAGGGAAGGCCACGTCAAAGATAAATGTGTGGCGAATAAAGATCTGTCACAGACTACATGCAATGTGTGTTTCCAATGTGTGTCCCTGTGGTCCCCTATGTAGTGTGCAAATGCATGTCTTGTCCATGACCATATGACCTGCACCGAGGCCCCTTGCTGGTGGGGTGTTTGCACTGCCAGCTATTACTGCACATATGCCATCACATGCCATGTGTGACATGCACAGTGTGTGTTCACTGCCCCTGGGCTGTAGCGTGGCGGTTTACACAGCCACCCAGGTTGCGACAGGGGGAATGTTCTGAGGTCACATGTTCAGTGTTCTGATCCATCACCGTTTCCTCACCCTCATACCCCCAACATTTTTCGCATATGTGTGACCATTGCCCCTGCCAGCAACACTGCTTACGTGCCTGCCCCCCCCCCCCGGCATGCATGTGGCACAGGCAGACATGGGTGGCATGCGTATGTCGGCTGCTGATTTCTGCAAACACATTTGGTTACACTATGCCCATCCCTGTGTCATGGATGTTCCCGGGACGCCCGTTACATTGCAACATCTCATGCGCCTACCCTGGTCTCACACCCCTACACACATGTTTAGTCCCCATGACTGTATGTGGAACCAGTCCACGTATGATACCCATGTCTTCCTTTACTGCACATCCAAGTCCACACACATATCCCATGCTTGCATCCATAGTGAGTCGGTAAGGAAAACACGTGACCATTGTGTCTATCAACAAAAATGTTTTAATGTTTTAACAAAACAAGTGGCAACATGCCACACAACCCCCTCTGCATGTCCGTTGTTGGAACACAGGACAGCAAAGGGCACATGTGTGGACATCACAGGTGCCATCACTGACTCCTGTGATGCCCTTCAGTGGATGACCGATGACAGGGCAGCTGCTCCACCTCATTGGCCATCCGCTGAACGGCTGCCATCAGCCACTGGCAGGTGTGCAACAGGAGATGGATGTTGCGCTGCACGCCATCCAGTGCCACAGACACATCATGCATGCACATGCCACCACACACACACATAGTGGCCATGGTTTGTGTGCTGGCATATGCATGCGATATGTCTGTGGCCCTGGATGGCGCATTGACATGCCGCCACCCATCCCCTGCCGACACCTGCAGTGTCTGACGGGAGCCCACATTGCCCTGTGCTGTGCTGTGTTCCCCAACGCCCTCCACCCATCCTGCTCCCCTCTCCACCCCCCCTTCCACCACCCTCACAAACAACCCCCACGCCCACATGACCCACATTCCCCCACAACCCTGACCCCCCCTCCTCCACATCCCCCATTGCCACATCATCATCCTCCTCCTCCTCCTCGGGGGAGAAATGCAGCTCCTCCTCCTCCTCCTCCTCGGGGAGAAATGCAGCTCCTCCTCCTCCACCTCAACCACATCCACCTCCACCTCCCTTGCACGGTGGGTGGTGGGGCACCTCAGGGAGTACGCGGAGGTGTGTGACTCCTCACCATTGTCATCACCCTCTGTGGAAGATGACAGACATTAGGACACTATCATGTGTGTCACATAACACATGTACAAATGCAGGCAACACACAGGCTGGTGGGCCAATGTGACATTTGTACCTGGGCAGCATGCCTGGCAATACTCACCATCACGGTGTGACACCGCCCTCTCCCATAACGGGCCAGGAATGCACCATGGTACTGGTGCAGCTCACGCCCCTTCTTCCTCAGATCCTCCACCTGTGGATATGCAAACAATGGGTGTGGTCATCACTGACCGGTTATCTCAGGTGGGTGGACAACATAAACAAACTCCTGTGTGGGCAGCATCTTGCTGCTCCTGCTCTACTGCTGTGTGTGTGCATATACAGCATAGTTACCCACCAATAACAGTTGGTCTCTGGGAAATGTGGGGATAGGTCTGCACATGTGTGTCGTGGCGGTAACAATGGAGCCTGTGTGGGACCGACAGGCATCGTCCAATAGGACAGCAGCTAGCAGCATAGCACAGCACCTGCATGCTGCCCTCCCCCATATCACCAATGTCTCTCTACACATGAGTGAAATGGTGGGACGAACAGAGACAGACAGAGAGAGAGAGAGAGAGAGACGGAGAGTGAGAGAGACAGGTAGGGTGAGAGAGGGAGACACATCCCCTAGGGGAGATGGTTTGTTTGTGAGGACCTATCCCTGCTGTTCTGTGACATCAACTGGTACAGGTGGGTAAGTGTGCGATCCCCAGAAACAAGCAGGACATAGTCCTCACTGGTGGGGACCCCCTAGTTGTAGATGCCAGGGAAGGGTCCCCAGAGTGTTGGGGCCCTGTGGAGGGGTTACACTACCTACCATGTATCTCTGGCATCCCCTATGGGGGGCGTTTTTGAGTTGGGTATGTATGGGAGAGGTTGTTGTACAGCGGCCTGAACAAACATAGCATCCCTGTGGGAGCCTCTATCTGAGCAGTAGTGGGCCGTGACGGTGTGAACCGAGGACCAGGTAACTGCTCGTCAGATGTCGTTCACACAGGCGGGATGGCGGTCAGCCCTAGAGGCTGCCATGGCTCTCACATTGTGAGCGGTGACATGGGCATGCAGTGCAAGTGGTTCGCCATGATAGATGTATGTGAGACAGTTAGCAAACCAGTAGGATGCAGCTCTCTGTGAAACTGCTGTACTCACATGGGAAGGATCAGAGTGTATGGATAGCTGAGGGGACCTTATGTGTTGCTGGGTCCCCTGCAGATAGAAAGCCAGGGCTCTTCCACATTTCACAATATAATGATTCTTCCCTGCATCTTGGGCATGGGGCTATGGGACGGATACAGATAGCTGAAGCTGTTTGTGCAAATGAATGTACGCAACCACCGTAGGCATGACATGTGTCTGTGTCCGTAGGAGGACCTTATCATGCTGAGACACTGTGTATGGTGGATCAGCCACTACAGCTTGCATTTCACTGATACGCCTTGCTGATGTGATTGCACTAATGAGTATTACCGTCAAGGACACAAACATTATGGACGTAGTGCCTAGGGGCTCTGAAAGCCACTGCATAAGCTGGCCCTCAACCAGATTGCACCCCCATGCCACTGGGGTGGTTCCAGGGGAGGTGTCAGTAGAGGCAGGCCTCCACAATGCATGGTTTGAGCGGATGGGAGGAACTGGTTTGTCCATCGATGGGTGGAGATGGTGCAGCAATGGCATTTCAATGGTCTCTGACTGACTTCAGTTGTGTTCCAGTGTTTGATAGGTTACGGTAGCAACCCACCAATGCTTCTCGAGGGATGGCACGGGGGTTTACGCCCTTTTGTGGACACCAGCTGGAGACTCTCTTCCACTTGAATGCATGGGAACACCTTGTGGAAGGTTTCCTGGGAGCATAAAGGACATTTCACACATCCTGGGTGAGGGGGGGGGGCATAACCTTTTCAGCCATCCTTAACCAGGCTCTGTGGTTTACAGACTGGGGGTTTGGATGCCATAGTGTCCCCTCCCCCTGCGACAGTAGGTCTGTGGCAGACAAAATGTCAGGTGTGAAACCTGAGACAGAAGTGGTTGCAGAGGGTACCACACCTAGTGTTGCCAGCATGGAGCTATGTGGATCATGTTGCCTCTGTCCCCCTGGAGCTTGCATAGTGTCTTGGCAATCCAGGGAATGTCAGAAGGGGCATATAGGGAGTCATGCCCCCAGGTGTGGAGAAGGCATCCCTCGCTTGGCAGCCATGAGCCGGAATGAGTGAACAGAACCGTGTACTCTTGGCATTTGACAAACCTGCAAAGCGGTCTATATCTGAGGTTCCCCAGAGTTCAAATATTCTGGAAGGTGGTCCATGTGTAGGAACCATTTTTGCTGAGTAGAGCACTACTGATTCTGTCTCGACAATATTTGAGATTGCCAGGGAGATAGCCCGCCAGGAGATGGCGTCTGATGCTCTCTGTCAAACGCCCCACATTGACGAGCTTTGTTGCAAAATGACAGAGAGGCTGTTTCTCCTACTTTGTCTACCTAGGACATGAGCTACCTGATTGTCTGCGTGAACTAGTCGTGTGTTGCCCTGTTAAGGGGGATGGAATACCTGGGGGGACAGGCGCATTGCTCCGAGCTCCAAAATGTTTGTGCTGGAAAACTCCCCTGGAGCTCAAGGTGGCTGGGGGTGAGGTATTCAGTAGATGAGCACCCCAACCCCACTTTGACAGCATCTGTTGTTACGGTGATCAGAGGTGGGGTTTGCATGGACAGGTGGCACCTCCAAACGTTCTTGTGCTGAACGCCACCATCCAGGGACTGGGTGAGGCGGTCTGAGAACACTCTCCAATCTGAGTGACAGCCTGTTGCAGGAGTCCCACTGGGTGGGGCGGGACCATTGGGCTACTCTCCTGTGCAGACGTGCATAGGGGACCACCTGCACCGTAGCTGCCATGTGCCCCAGCTGCTGGAGCATCTCTCTGTCGGAGAGGTGAGTTGATTGTAGTGCTCAGGATAACAGTTTGCACAATGCAAGGACAGCAAGGCTGCAGCAGATAGGTCGTTGCCAGTCTGCTATCTTGCCTTGCTCGTCTGAACTCCAGCGAATGCGTGGGAGTCTGGAAGGATTCCCTGAGATCTCTGAGATGGCATACATGTTGGCGTATACGCAGTGTGTGAGAGGGAGAGAGAGCCTGGTCCTCTGTCTGTGACTCTGTCCGGATGGGCCACTTGTCCAGGTGTTGTTAGACACATATTCCCCTGGTACGAGAGAGAGCAGCTCACACAGCCATGCACTTTGTGCATACTCTGTGTGCTGAGGCTAGGCCGAGGGAAGACCTTTGTAGTGACGGTGGCCCTCCCTGATAGCGGAACCCAAGGAACTTACAGGGTGATTGGTGGCTGTGAACATGGGTGTAGGCATCCTTGTGATGTGGGGAAGGTGGCCAGTCCAGGCTGTGGGGGTACAGTAGTACATTTCCTATTTAATTACATTTGTATTTCTCTCTGAAACATAACCTGTCCAGTTCTCATGGATCTCAGATGTGTCTGTGACCTCCTGTTGTCTCTGTTATGTGGAAATAGGGAGTGTAGAACACTGAACCCTGTTGAGGATGAGTTCCCACTTGTATTCCTCATGAACTAGGTTACGCTTTACCTCTGGAGCCAGTTGGGGTGCGTTTGTGAGAACTGACCTTCCTTAATGTTGTGGGGGGAGGCAGGCTTTGGGAATGTGGCCTGTACCACCTTCTATGATGGACAGAGTCCATGGTTCTTATGTTCTGTCCCTCCATCCGTGGATGCAGTGACATAAACCTCCTGCGATTGTCGAATTGTCGACATATGTTTTATGTGGATGTCCAGGGGGGGCATGTACTCTATCAGGGACTCAAAGGCCCTGTGGGAGCTGACGCTGCTGGGTCTTCTGCGGCTGGGTGGCTCTTCAGATTTCTTGGCCTCGTAGATTGTTGACCCTTTCTATCAGCTTAGCCTGAAGGTGGTCCATGCTGGGCATATGACTGCTAGTATCCGTTCGTTCTGGACATGGACGGCTCTTTGACAGCTTTCCTCTTTTGCCGGATCTCAGATCTCGGACAGCCTGGTCAGGGTGGACTTGTTCAGCATCCAATTCTTTGGATGTGTGCTGCCACCTTGTCCCTGACAGGTTTCAAAGAGTACAGGGGATTTTGCACAGTTTATCCTGTAACCAGTGTTCCAGGTTGGCGGCTGACAGCCAGCCACGTGTCCTTGACACAATGGCAATGGCGGAGACTCTGCCTATGCCCTCACAACAGTCCAATGCTACCCTGTTGACAACTTTTGACTTCTTCTGGGCATGCTTGACATGTGCTACATATACCTGTCCTCTGTCATCTGGGAGAAGCGGACTAGCAGTTATAGATGTACTGCAAACTCCATCAGAACCATTCCCATGTACAGGATATTGGAAATATCCTGGCTGACAGCATGGATGCATGCAGACATGACAACCCAAAGCATCTATGTTCTTACGCCCCTACCAGAAGGGTTGACAGCATGTCGTCTGTAACATTATATTCTCATCATAGCAGACTCCACCACAATGGAGTGCTGAGGGAGCTATGTTGTTTGATAGGCAGGGGACGGAGGGCACAGGGTACTAGTATCCAGCTACTGGTAATATGGGGAGGTGATGAGAGGTGTGTCCCCATCCTTTTCAGGAGAGGATCCTGTACGTTCTGATGTATTGGCAGGGTGGCTGCCTCCTTTGGCATTTGGGGATATTGGTGATTGTCTGACTCCTGTGGCCTGTGCTCAGATTCAGTTGCCACTGGAACGGAGCGGACCCTGCCTACATGTCTGAGCAAATCCTGGTGGGACATCTCCTCAGGCGGGACAATCTCCTCTTGGGATATGCAGGCCCCTCGTGGAGAGATACATTAGTACCCTCTGAGCTGTCACAGTCACCAGAACCCTCATAGGATTGGACGTATATTCTCCTGGGCGCAAAGGTTTAGTGCGGTTTGGTACCGATGAGCGGGGTACAGGAGTGACCTGGTACCGGTGTGTTGGAGACGGCACCCATCAGCACTGATGGTCCAGTTGCCCATGCTGGACCCCAATCTGTGTGGGTACAGTGAGCAATGTGTGTGGTCTGGGGTGGTAACGAGGACCTTGATTCCACAAGGATAGCTACCAGACTGCGTTTCCTGGCCAGCATCTTCTGGTCCAGTGACACTGGCTAGGCCTGTGTATCGGTAACGGCTAAAGCCAGTACCCCGAAGCATGGCCCAAGGGGTTCAGACGAGGTTGCGGCCTCAAGACCTTGCTGTAGCCACAAAGTGGCCTTGTGGAGGCTGGGGAATCCCACCAGGGCTGTTTGACAAGATGCGTTCCTCAGGGCCACCTCCGGGGCATCCCGATGTTTGGAGGGGATGGATCCTTTCAGTAACGGCCAGCCTATCTTGTTTGGTTATATGGGATCCACAGGAGGGAGGGAACTCCCCTGGAGACATGGATGCCACCACAGCCACGTCGGTGGGGTGGTGGGTTACTGGAGCTTTGGCTTCTCCGTTTCGGCCAACCCCTCTTGGGATACCATCCCAAACGGCCACACAATCAGACCATGGAGTGAGTGGGCCCATAGGGCATTTGGGACAGCAAGCATGGTTGTCAGGGACCGAGGGAGTTACCGGCACATTTTTGAGGCATGTCCTTCAGACACAAGGAGTGCTTTTCCATGATAGGGGGGCGGTGGAATTAGGGCCTATGCAGAAACCGAGGGGAGGATGTGCCAAAAAGGACATTTTCACTCTCTCCTCTGCTATTTTGTTAGTGTGAGGTCACCAGACAAACCCTTCTAGAGATGGAATTAACAATACCACCAGTGTTTAGCCGGTAAGGAAGACATCGGCAGGCGCTGACAGAGGAAGTGGCAATAGCATAGAGGTGTTTTGCGCTGACCAGGAACAATGACCTGGCTGGCTTCTGTGGAACATGAATGAACTGGGGAGCCAGCATTTGGGAGAAGGCAATCAGGGCAGCACGCAGGCGCTGTGGGATGCTTCCCATATGCCTTTCCTATTGGACGCTGTGGGAGCGGTCACATTCAGGCTGCGACAGGTCAGACAATAACAACATGTGACAAACTAATTCCTGCCTTGTTCCTGGAGATTAACTGTTCACAGTGCCCAGCCTGCAAATGCATAGCTGTGGGTTCCCTGGGCATGTGGGCAGGTGACACCTATGGGCATTGTGCGTGGCACCTTGACACCCACCATATCCATTCCATGTGGCCCCCTTCAATGACACTGGCAACGGCCATAACCAACGTTTGGGTTGTCAATGATGTTGTCCAGGCTTACCCCCCCTAACCCTGTATGTGGTATGTTTCACACATTTGGGTGTTGACATTATCTAACAACATGTCATCCGACCCACACCCACTGGCAACATGATAGTCCCAGCAACACATGGGTGATGTGTCCACCATGGGACGTTAGGGGTCGGGTGGCACTATGCACCTTACCAGGGGCCACGTCCATGACATGTGGCTTTCTACAAGGCCATGGATAGCAATGTTTGACACACTACATGCGTTGTGTAACCTGTCCTGTCTTGGGGATTACTGGTAGGTTACGTCTGACCTAGTTTGGGCACTGTTGCAAGGGACATTACTGGTCTTTGGTGGACTTGCAATCTGTTCCCATTCTGGGGCTATCTGATGTTGTTATGTTCCTCGGGACCTGGGCCTTGGACGGTTATGGCAGGTGTGCCTGCCACCACTAGGGGGGCAGGGGCCAGTGCAAGGGTATGGGCTAGTTGTCACCTGTGCTCCATGTCTGGGGTTTTCAGGCTGTGGTGTGCAACCTCAA